>CM046876.1:660371590-660762845 GCA_025667525.1 Glebionis coronaria | reverse complement strand
CTTTTGGTCGATGGTGTTGATTCTTGTAGTTGTATTTGTAGATAGATCATTTCAAGTTCTTCTTCTCAACTTTTCAACTTTTGAATGCAATTTCCTTCTTTTTCTTCTTCTTATGTTTCTTGTCCTCATACGATATATGGTTATTTAATGATTATCGATAATCATAATAATCATCTATAGAAAGTTTTATTAAATAAATTAAAATTCATTCACAGTACACAAAAGAGAACCACTCATTGAGTAAATATGCATGATTACGAATTATCAGACAGAGTTTGGGCAACTTTCAACCCGTTCGACCCGCTTGACGTAGTGAACCAAAATACGCTATAGGAACAGCTTATTTCTTTGACCCATATGATAACAAAGTAATAATTTGGAATTATTACGAAAAAAAATATGTTCTAAAGCGCAAATCCAAACACCCCCTAAGTGTAATCCTAAGTTTCTAACATGCTGATATTTGGACAAAAAGTTGAGGTTCCAGATGACAAACACCCCTGATAGGTTGATAACACAAATAACGACTGTCTATAAAAGTTCGAAATTCATAGGAATGTAGAAAATTTACGGATAGGTGTAAACAGGCAAAATATTTAATGGCAAATTGGTTAACAGTAGTATGGAACATTTATATCAATGTAAGGAGGCAAATTCAACTTGTATTGAAGGCAGGAAACATCAGTCCTACGATCCATATGAACTGACAAAAGAATACTTGAGTTGGAGCCTTTTTATCTCAACAACCCAGAGCTGATCCAAAATGCGAGTATACTCTAATTTCAAATGTGGTCCAAAATAAAACAAAATGAGTGAATAATAATAATAAGCTTAAACCCCTAAACCTAAATCATCTTTTAGCCGCCGCCTCCGGCCGCCGGCTACACGTCGGAGGTTCGGAGGGCTACCAAAAACTTAAACCCCCTTCAATTATCATGTTCAATTCTAAAAACAAATCAAATTTATTTCCCAGATCTAGTTTTCTTTTCTACAATGGTGGATATTCCTACAAAGTGACTCGCACCTACATGGTCGTTTCCATCTCCGTACCTATATCTATGGATCTATGTTACTGCCCCCCAATCAACCACGACAATGGCAAGCATATTTTCTTGGGTTCGGGAGTTCGGTTTTAGGAGGTTGTGTTTGTTGATTTCTTTTGTGGGTATCACCGTTTTCATCTATGGATCTATGTTACTGCCCCCCAATCATTCACGACAATGGCAAGCATATTTTCTTCGGATGAGAAAGATACAAGGTCTTCGGTGATGTTTTTGTTTTTGTTTTAAATTGGATATGTAATAGTTTAGTTTGGAATAAGCTTTATTGATGTAATTTCTATTTAATAACACTATAATGCGATTGCACTTTATTAAAAAAAAAAAGCTTAGTAAAAAGCACACAATGAAAGAAACTTCAATATAATGTTACCGAGTAAATTACCCAGAATGTCACATTAATGGACTTCCTAAGGTTAATCAAGAAAATTGCACGGACTTTGAAATTGCTCTTTCTAATGAAGTGACTTTGAGTTCCAAGTGTCAACGTATCGATGCATACAATTGCATATTGTGTACAAATACCTGTACATAAAGTTGCCGGATCCATGTGGCTTCTGCTTTGTGATTGGGGTCACAAGGGCAACTCTACCTACAACTTCCAAACCACAACCCTTGAGCCCGCTGTAGTTAGCAGGGTTGTTTGTCACCAGCTTCATTGTTCAAACTACTAAATCTCTCAAAATCTGCAGATGGTTTATCAACTTAGATAAAAGAAAAAGTACATAAATAAAATGAGTAAGAAATTGCTTAATTTGGGAATTAAATATTGAATTATGTTTCTGTATCTGGACAAAATCCTTCAGCTAACAATGTTAAGTTCAAATTTAAAAAAGAGAACTTATAGACTTACATCAAGAGCTTCATTTGTTGATGTAGAAAGCGAACACTTCCTTCAATCAGAAAGCTGCAAGCTATGATGAGCAAGCTTCAAGCTTCAAGATTATAACCCTTTCTTTTCCTTTTGAAACTCCTCATTTCCATGTAGAGATGTGTTTTGGTAGTATGCTCTTAATGCATCATCCTTATAAAAATCTCGTTCCTGTCATTTCATAGTATATCAGAATTCAGAAAAACACTCTCTTATCTACGACCACTTTTTGTCATTGTGAAGTGGAACCCAAAAAATGATAGAAAGTACTATTTTATGAAAAAAGACTATTCACACATAACTATATGAAAGAACCATAAACTGACAACAATTCTCTTTGCTTTCTTTTTGCACCTATGATTCCGCTAGTTGTTATATTCCCATTAAATGCACACATAGCGCTGAGAGTTAAATGACTTTAGTAACTTAATGTTATCAACTTGGTCTGATCCCATATACGTACTGTTTCCTATGAAAGTAAAGAAACCAAATAAGTGCCTATAAATTGCAACAAAACTAAACTTCTGAATTTTATTGACTAAAAGATTTGCCCTACACTTTGTTACAGATTTTGGATTTAAGGCAGTAATGATAGCCTGCATAAAGCAAAAAGAAAAGAGATTCAACACTTCTTAATGAGCTATTCATATAGATTGTCAAGGAGTTACGTGAATTATCTTGACGAGTTTACTATAATTTGGTCAGTGTGTGTGGTCTTTCAACACAACAGGTCAAAAGGGTCTATCACTCTATCTGGTCAAATGATTGAATGGGGTGTTTGGTTGGTGACTGATGACAATCTACACACTTATATACTCATTAGTTCATGTACCAACTCAACAGGTAAGGACTCACCACCACCTAAAACGGATATCGTGGATGAACCGTCATATCTAATCATGTCAGCCAATAAAGATGGGTTGTATACACACTGCATTAATAAGAATGAGCGAATAAAAATAAGAAAGGTTTTTTCAAAGTCCATCAAAAGAGACTCAATAAATAAAAAAGGAAAATCCGATTATCAAGAAGTATGATCCTTTCAGAAGTAATTCTTAGTTCAATGCCCATTGTACAATGCTTCACCGTTGCCTTGGTTCAATGATTCTATAGCAAAAGGTGTCGGCATCCGTATAGAATAACAACAGATGTATCACTAATACTACATTAAACTTCCCAATTTTGAGGGTGTGTTTGGCATTCGATAGCTTCCAACTCTTCAATGATACTATCATCATCCGTTAAAGTTGAAACATGGTAAACAAACTTGTGATTATCAAGACAGTAATGGGTTATGTTCACTTTTTAGGCGTAAGAAACTATACTTATCACCTTCTTGCTGGAACCTCTGGTAAATATAAGGGTGAGATAGTGCTTGCTCAATCGGTTAGAGTAGAGTTATCTTATCTTCTTACTATGTTTAGTTTTTTGCTTTTTCTCTTCTAACATCTAGACCACCCTAAATGCACTCAAACACGCATAAGCAAATGAAGAATGACAGAACATAAAGGGTCATTGAGCATACTATGGATTCTCTTGTAATTAAGGTTTACAATTCACTAATAAATAAAAAACTATTAAATTAACACCACCTTTGAAATCAAGCTGGCATATCAATAAAAAACCCTAATGTTTTTAATTGCTTAATTGAACTGACATAAATAAAAAACTACAAAATTAAAAACACCTTTGAAATCAAACTGGTGCATCCCAACAAAAACCCTCAATCAAAACTAAATTTTAATTAATCTTAATTAAGGTTTGTAATTGATTAATTGAACTGACCTCCTTTGTGACGGTGACGGGGGCCATCATATGTTCTGTTGGTTTGGATGAGCTCATTTGTGTTGTTATCATCAGCCTCCTTTAGGGTTTCGATGAGCTCCAAATTTATTATATCCAGACGATGGTTGTTTAAGTTCAGAGGGTGGTGGTTTGATGACTTTGTTCGTTTTTTTGGAATAAAAGATTAAAAAAGGCGAGATACAACCCCCTAATGTTTTATAAACGATGAATTTAACCCTAAACCTTTATAACTTTAAACCGCTTTTTTTTGTAAGTTTTTCTCTTTATGTTTTTGACACGTATAATTTTAACCCGAATTTTAATTTTAAATAAACATAAGTACGACAATTAGAAAATTATTACTAAATTAAGGAACAATTACACTTTTTAAAGGAATAAATAGAATGATTATTTCCTACTAAGGAAATAATCTCTTGAGAAAGTCCCTACTTTAGGTTTTGCTTTACAAAGAAAAAGATTTACCTTTTTTAATCAAAAATACTACTCCCTCCGTCCTATATTAATAGTCTACCGACAAAAAACACGTAGTTTAATAAAACCATCACTTTTTAGCTTTCTCTCTCCTACTTTTTACATAAAGACAATTTTACCCTTAACCAATTAATTTACAACTTATTTATTGTTTGTAATAATACCCTCAAGTGAGGGTGATATAGTAAATTTAATCTACATTTTTAATCTATTTTTGGTCTGGACTATTATTTTGGGACGTCCAAAAATAGTATACTGGACTGTTAATATGGGACGGATGGAGTAATAACTACGGTAGAAAACAAACAGCCTAGCCTTTTTTCTATAGCAAAACCAATTCTATTAAATACAACGTTTGTGGACCAAATATTTCAGTCCGGTCCTCGATCACGTGTTTTGGACCAAGTTGTTTTTTGGTTTGGTCCGATTTTGGAATCGTGATCATCCTAGATAGAGTTAAAACTTAGTAAGATGGAACTTGAACCACATGGAGATTTTGTTTATTTGGTCTTATCAATTCGGTTTATAAAAAGTTTGGTGCAATCAAAACGGAACATTGCATTTAATTAACCCGAACTTAAATTTTGTTCGTCTTTCAGGTTGGACAGAATGACCTGAATTACATAATTTGTATATTTCTAAATTTAAATTACATAAACTTTTAGCAAAATGATTAATATTTTAATCATAAAAAATATATTTTATTACTAGAATTATATTTTGCGGGTCATTTTATGTAAAAAAAAATATGCAAATAGAATAGAATATATACTTATATGAATTCTGTTTTTGGTGTTCTTGTAGACAAAACAATAATCCAACCAAAAACTAATACCGAATTTGATTCAGTTTTATTTTGAAAAATTCGATACCGTTACAAATTTTGATTTTTTGTTTAAGTTTTTGGTTTTTGTGAGTATTATCTTAATTGTGAACCTACAACTATGGTTGTAGTCGAACTAGATGAACGTGGATGAAGCAAACTCAAAATTGTTATGTGAGAAAAATTAAACAACTTGCCCAATAAAAAGTCAAAATTATCTTTAGTGGTCAGAGAATGATAAACTCTGGATTTTGAACAAATTATACTATATACGTAGTAACTTTATCTAAGTAATGAAAGAGTTGGTATTGTTGAGCTGGTAACTAGAGGTGGTAAATCATGTTCAAATGTCTAAAATTAGGCTATTTAGACCTTTTTTAAACTAATGGACTATATGGGTATTGACCTTTATTTAAGTTGGATTATTTGGACAATAATAAGTGTGAAAACACTTATCCTTTTACCACTTAATTATAATAATTAACCAAGCCAAAACATGTATTTTATGGCGTAGATGTCGGAATTATGCGTGGTTTGTGTTTTTGTTGTGATTTAGGATCAAAATGTGAAAAAGGAAGAAAACATGGGCTTTCACGGGCTTTTATCGAAGAAAAAGACAAAAGACGAAGTCAAAAGATCAAAAGTGCAAGAAGAACGGAAGTCAAAGGCCTATTCTAAAGATTTATCGAAGAAAAAGTCTAAAGACGGAAGTTTAAAAAAGTCGAAGAAACAAGTCTACTAAAAGAAGAAAATTAGAAGACAAGTTCAAGTTATTATTCGACTAATCCCGAGACAAAGTCGAGAAAGACGAGAAATTAAAAGACGAGAAAGAGAAAGAAGGAAGGAAGCAACATACCTCCACTCTCCTATAAATACCCTCCTAATGCTTCATTAGGAGGGTGTTAGTTAGTTTTTTAGTCACTTTTTCATTTTTCTAGTATTTTCATATCTTTAGAGAGAAGTATGTGCTTTCTAATTTCTCTCTCTAGATTTCTTCATCTTTTCTTTCAAGATTTAAGCTTTCATTTTATCTTGTATTTTGGAATCATTAATCTACAAATTCAAGTTTAAGCTTTTCATCATTAATCTCTTTCTACCTTTCTTGATTTTGATTACCTTTGATCCGAAGTAATCATGCTTCTAGTTTCATCTTGATGCTTTATTGATTAAAAAGTTTATCTTTTTGTTCATATCTAAGTTTTTATGATTTGAGCTTTGAGCTTATTATGCTTTTTGGCTTATTTTGTATTTAGCTTATTTACGTTTAAGTTTTCTTAAAAGTTTCATCTTTTAAAAGTTTATTTTATAAATTTTGCTTATTTAATGTTTTGATAAGTTTTGCGTACGTAGCTTATTGTGTTCTTCCTAGTATTGAATTGGTTAAGTTTTTGAAAAGTGCTTATTGGTTGTTAGCTTATTGTACTCCATCCGAATATTGTGTCATTTCCATCACAATATCATTAGGGTTTCTATATTGCGACAACACATTCCGACGGTTTCATTGGGATCGCAATAACCCTAAGGGTTTTACTTTGCGATCGATTATTTAGATAGAGTATTCCGATCACTTATTTCGATCGTAGATTGCGATTGCTCCTGGCATCGTACATTGCGATCGGGTATAAGGCATATTGCGACGAAACGCTGCCCAAATTTCGACTTACATATTGCGACAGACTTCACATTCAGATAGAATATTGCGATCAATATTGCGATCAATATTGCGATGGCCTAAACATTGCGACAGTTTATACATTGTGACAGCTTATGCATTACATTCCGATAGAATTGGGTTACCATTATTCCGACACTTTAATAATTATTCCGACAGAATTTCTTTTGACACATTGCGATGGGATTCCGACCTTAGGCATTCCGATGGGTTAAAGTGTTTATTTTTACAAAGTTTTAAGTTTTAAATTCACTTTTAAGTTTTTAAGTTTTTAATCATTTATTTTTAACTCGTAATTTTTAGTTTAATTTTTAAAGCTTTTATTTTTACTCAACGATATTTTCATATTTGCTTTTAGTTTAAAATAGATAATCAAACCATTTTATTTTCCACCAAAAACGACTGAGTCGCACTTTCAACTGGTAATCAATTCGATAAGACTGAAACAACGAACTTTCATACGAGAAAATCTCTTGTATTAAATGGCGTCGTTGCCGGCTCTTTTCTTTAAGATTAACGGTTTTTAGTGAGGGACGCGTTGGATTTTGGGATCCGTTCATTTTTTAACGTTATTTTTCTTACTTAAAAATTTTCAAAAATCCTAAAAGATATAAAATTTTCAAAAATCCAAAAAAAATAGAAAAGCATACAAAACCAAAAATATTTCTTGTCTATCTTTCTTTTCCTTTTGTAGGTGTGTATGCGTACCCGTGCTCGTAAGAAGAAAGCAACTCAAGTCGAAGTCGAAACTCCACCTATTGTCGCCATGGACAATCGACCAATGATAGAGCTTTTGCAATCGCAAGTAGAGTACAACACCGATGCTATTGTCATACCCGAGATTGGAGCCAACAACTTTGAGCTCAAATCCGGCTTCATTTAAATGGTCTCTGCTCAACCATTCTTGGGGCGTACACTTGATGATCCTCATGCACATATCAAAAGGTTCCTTCAACTCGCTAATACGGTCAAGTATAATGGGGTTTCACAAGAGGTGATTTGCTTGCAACTTTTTCCTTTCTCCTTAGAGGGACAAGCCCGACATTGGCTTGATAAGGAACCGCCACAAAGTATTCTTACGTGGTCGGATTTAGAGACCAAATTCATCAACTACTTTTTCCCACCCTCACGTACCACCGCTTTGCGGAATGAAATCATTAACTTTGAGCAAAAGTACGGTGAGACATTTAGTGAATCTTGGGACCGCTTTAAGGAACTTTTAAGAAAGTGTCCACAACATGGTTTTACAAAAGTGCATCAAATTAATACTTTTTACAATGGTTTAAGCATGAATGACTAAGATTCACTAAATAGTGTCTCGGGGGGTAACATTTTGGTTAAGTCTTCTAATGTCGCGTGGGATATTATTGAGAATAAGTCTAGAGTGCAAACTGAGAGTGTTCGGGCTAATGTGGCTACTGCTAGTACTAGTGATGCCGACAAGAGAATTGATAAGCTTACTTCGATTGTTGAAGCACTTGCTTTACAAACCGCTAACAATGCCAAACAAAACAACGCGCAAGTTAATGCTTTGAGTCAGTCATGTGAAATATGTGGGGGATCTCATTCATACACCGATTGTCCTTCGACTCACGACAATCCAGAAAATGTGTATGCCGCTAACGGTAACTTTTCTACGGGAGGCTATCAAGCACGTCCTCAAGGTGATCACAATTTGCTCAGCTATCGTTCAAACAACTTCCTTTCACCACCCGGTTTTCCTCCTCAAAACCAAAACAACCTCAATCGAAACAATCTAAACCAACCTCGAGCTCCAAATCAATATTGTTGGATCTCACAGATATAGATCTTGCAGCCTGTCAGGACCGGTGAATGACTTCTGTAATCACAAGTCAAATCACAAAGAGACTCTATACACAATATGAATGTAGAATATACATATAAACAAGAGAAACAGAATAACTATGAAGACTTGATCCTTTCTAAGGATTTCTAATATTAATAAAGACTAGAACTACGTTTTGTGAATCAATATCTAACCCTTCTGCCTCAGGTTCCTTTTATACTACAAGGAAACCCTAATACAGCTTACAAGAAAACGTGTAAAACTGATATGCATATCTTCTCCTAATATAACTCATGCATATCCTAACAAAATATTAAGTAAATAACAATGTTTGACTTTGACTAGGACCAGGAGCAGGACTTACTCCTACTACGACTAGGACCAGGAGGAACTACATACCTCCTAGTCTACCTATTACATATGACTATTACAATGGTCCTAACAATGTTGAAGTGTTGAAGTGCTTCCACATAGTAGACCTGCTCAAAATTGAGATTTGGAGTCTTTATCGTTCCCTTGCCAGTGATTCTGCCTTCACCTCCACCAAAATAAACCTTGCCCCCATAAAAGGGTACAAAATTAGAGAGAAGGCCTTTATTGCCAGTCATGCTCCTGGAGCAGCCACTATCAACAATGCCTAGACTAGGATCCTGGTATGGAGTAACCTACAACAACAAGATAATCACAATGCAAAAGTTAGTGTCTTAAGGGGACCCAAACCTTTTCAGGTTTGAGCCTGCCTTGTGGATCATTAGTAGAATGCCAAGAAGATTGATGAGATCCACTATTGTTCCTTGGTTGCCTATTCATCATAAGGGTATTATTATTTGACCAGGAACAACCTGCTGAGGGCTTAACAGCAGTTCCCAAATCTCCCAAACCAAAATACGTGTGGTCAAAATAATGCGCATAGTTTGGATTATAATTTGGAAAATAATTACTAGTTGTCTGGTATCCATTTTCTCTCCAATAATCAGACATGTAAGGAGAGGATACTCTAGAAGTATGAAACATTGGAGCACAAGGATTAAGTCTTCTAGTAGTATATGGAGCAGCTCCTGGTGATCCAGGAGCAAGTAAAGCATGATTAACAGATGCATGTGTGTCATAATAATCACAATCTTTAATTAAATGAAAGGGACTGCCACAAACAAAACATGTTTTGAAAGACCTTTTATTAGAATGAGACTGTTTCATACTGCCTACATTATTACACACAGTTCTAGAAAAAACATTCTTCCTAGGACTCAATAAACAAGGACCAGACACACTTGACTTGACAGCGACTTTTTCTTCACACTTCCTAGCACCAGTAGCAGCATGTTCATCCGACTTGGAACTCGTAGGTCTTGACTCTTCACTTGAACCATTAGATGCAGAGTCGCCGGCTTTGTCACTGAAAGTACATGAGACAAAGTCGTTAGAATTAGTAGAAGTTGTTGGGGACTCAAGCATCTGTGATCCATCCGAGTCATTATTCCATGAGGTAGGCATGAAAGTTCCAGTAAGAGGAGGAGGAACAGCATGCATTTCTGCTGCTGGTTTAAACCTATTGTAACTAGGTTTGCCCTCATCCTCTTTGTCGGCATCAAAGACGCTTGAGAAAGATAAATCAAATACATCTTCAGAATCAATATATTTTTCAAATCCTAAGCCTCTTTTAGTTCTGCCGGACATGCTACTATCAATTAATTTTGAAAGATTTTTAGGTGCCTTTTGCCATTTGTAAAATCTTAACATTGTAGCATCTAATTTAGCTTGCATCTCCTCTTTTTCTTTGATACTAGCATCTCTTTCAGTTTCTGTATATTTAAGCATATTTGTAGTGTTTTCTAAATCAATGCTTAGTATCCTGATTTTATCCTCATAAGCACGTTGTGTATCTTGTAACCACTTCTTTTGTTGTTCCAATGTGTTTAATGAAGCTTTATAGGCTTGTACCTCTAAGTAATATTTATCATTTTGTTCATTTACTTCATTAAATTGGGACAACAGTTCTGTGTATTTATCATGACAACCAAGGGGACAATGTTGTACCTGTGGTGAGATGCCCATAAGAGCAAACTCTTCTGCTTCTTCTGCATCAGAGAGATTCCCAGCAATCATTGCCAACACATCAGTCGTTGATTCCGCTGATTCCAGAGTAGAAGCCTGATGATCATTCCAGTTGACCATGGAGTCAACAGATACCAATGCTTTCTTGTCATCTTTAACCTCCTGAACTTTGAAAGCGGAGTACCTGCTCTTCTCCTGATCATTCTTGCTAGGGCACTCTCTAGCAAAGTGACCCTGTTGCTGACAGTTATAGCACCGTACCTTGCTTCTATCGAATCTTGCTGGCTCCCGAGGGTTGTAATTAAACTTCCTTCCTGCTTTCTTCTCAAACTTGTGAACCCTCAGAGTAAGCATGGCCATTTGCCATTTAAGATCTATCTCATCCAGATCCAGCTTATCGATCTGTTTGAAGTCATCAAACGCAAGTTGTTGTTCAGCAGTAACATCAGCAACAAAAGAATGAAGAATAGCTTCTATCATACTACCAGACTTGGCAGGGGGATCAGAAGCAGAAGACATGGGACTAGATGCATATGACATGGGACTAGTATGCTGAATAGTATGCTGGATAGTATGCTGAGGAGACACATTATTGCTCTGGCTACTTGCATATGCCATGGGACTAGATGCCATAGAGCTCACAAAGGCTGAATTAGCAGGAGTGGGAAAAGAGTCACTCGGATATCCTCTCACATGAGGTTCGAATGTTCTGAGCCTATGAAACAAATCATCAAAACTGAGATAATCAAGCCCACCTTTGGCTTTAAGAGAGATTACCACCTGGTTCCAAGAGTAGGGTAGGGCTTTAAGAAACCTTGCATTAACATCACCATCATCAGGCTTGGATCGAAGTTGATTCAACTGGCTCAATATTTTCTGGAACCTATCATACCCTTGATTCAGGCCTTCAGTTTCTGAGATTTTGAACTCTGTGAATTCATCTCTCAGCATGGACCTTCGCATTTTCTTTGACTCCTCATTTCCGCCAAACCTTGCTTTTATGCCGTTCCAGATCTCTCTGGCATCATCCAAATGGTAGAAGTCACCCATGTGATCTTCAGGAAGAGATTGAAGCAAAATTGTTTTTGCTTTTACCTCCTTCTGAATAGCGATAATTTCCTCATGAGATTTAGGGTCAAGAAGAGTAATATTACCGTTCTTGTCTCGTCCAGTAAGCTTTCTGCTGTTTCCATTTAGGATGATCTTCCAAAGATCTTGATCAGTGTTGGTGATCCACCATTCCATCTTCATTGCCCAGTTGTCATATTCACCTTTCTTCAGAAGAGGGAATTTTCCATTCGTGTTGGAAACCGTAGCCAGGATCTGCTGAGGTTGCACAATTTTAGGAGTGCCTTCTTCTCCTGTTTGAGTAGAAGTTGAGGCAGACATGATAAACAGATTGTTAAAAATAAGAGAACTTAATTCTTGTTGTATAGAGACCCTCCCAGGCTCTGATACCACTTGTTGGATCTCACAGATATAGATCTTGCAGCCTGTCAGGACCGGTGAATGACTTCTGTAATCACAAGTCAAATCACAAAGAGACTCTATACACAATATGAATGTAGAATATAAATATAAACAAGAGAAACAGAATAACTATGAAGACTTGATCCTTTCTAAGGATTTCTAATATTAATAAAGACTAGAACTACGTTTTGTGAATCAATATCTAACCCTTCTGCCTCAGGTTCCTTTTATACTACAAGGAAACCCTAATACAGCTTACAAGAAAACGTGTAAAACTGATATGCATATCTTCTCCTAATATAACTCATGCATATCCTAACAGAATATTAAGTAAATAACAATGTTTGACTTTGACTAGGACCAGGAGCAGGACTTACTCCTACTACGACTAGGACCAGGAGGAACTACATACCTCCTAGTCTACCTATTACATATGACTATTACAATGGTCCTAACAAATATCAAACCCAAAGAAACCCATATCCACCTCAAGGAAACAACCAAGTTTACCAACAACCCGCTTATCAACCACCTGCCTACCATGCTCTTCCTTCTAACCAACCTACCGCATTTAATCACGAGGTTGAAACTTACATGAGGACTAATGACGCACTGGTGCAGAATCTTCAGCGACAAATCATCAACTTGAAAGGAGATATGGCGAAAGAAGGGAATGATCTTCGAGCCGATATGCGAAACTCTTTGAGCAGTCAAACGAATGACTTAAGGGATATGATGGCTAGTTTCTTCCCAAGTAATCAAGCCTCTGGTTCGGGTTCTCTTCCGAGTAACACCGTTGCTAATCCAAGAGGGGAGTTGAAAGCAATCACCACCTGAAGTGGCAAAGGTTTAAAGGAACCCGAGATTCCTACACCTACACCGGTGATTGTGACAAAGGAAAACGAGTCCCCTTCTCCAATTCCTCCACCTTCTACTTCCACCCCTCCACCACCCAAGGATGTGAGTGAGAATTCCATTCCAAATACTTCATCTCAACCCAATATACCTTATCCCTCAAGCTTGAGGAAAGAGAAGTTAAAGAACAAGGATGACATTCAGGTTTCTAACTTTCTCAAAATGTTTAAACAACTGAATTTCAACATCTCCTTTGCTGAGGCTCTCGCTCACATGCCAAAATATGCTACAATGTTTAAAGATCTTCTCAGTCATAAGGAGAAACTCCTTGAATCGCTCAGACCCAACTTAATGAGAATTGCTCCGCAGTGCTCTTAAGGAAATTACCAACCAAACTTGGTGATCCAGGTCGTTTTCTCATTCCTTGCAACTTCCCTAGGGTAGAGAATTGTATGGCCCTAGCCGATCTAGGTGCTAGTATAAACTTAATGCCATTAAGTGTTTGGAAACAATTATCTCTACCCGAGCTAGTCCCCACACGAATGACATTGGATTTAGCTTACCGTACGGTTGCTTATCCGGTGGGGATAGCCAAAGATGTCTTCGTCGGTGTCGAAAATTCACCTTTCCGGCGGATTTTGTTGTCGTTGACTACGAGATGGATCCCCGTGTTCCATTAATCGTTGGACATCCACTCTTGAGGACCGGTCGCACTCTCATTGATGTAGCCGCGGGCGAACTAATCATGAGAGTTGGTGACGATAAAATCGTCTTCAACATGGGTAAACTTTCTAAGCAACCTTATGAAAACGAGAGCGTTAATTTCATTGACGTTCTTGATGAGGCTTGTGAAGAGCATTTCAAAGACGCTTGTAAAAGTGGTTCTTCTTCTCTATCCATTGTTGATACCGTTGCCTCTATTGCTCCATCATTGACTCCATTTGGAGAAAGTGATTTCCTTTTGAAAGAATTTGAAGCAACTTTAGGGGATGTGGACCTAAAATATGACGATTCTCCCACCGATTGGGAAGAAGACATTCGTACCATTGAGAAACTTCTCAATGAGGACCATATTTCTCCACCATCTCCTAAGGAAATCTCTATCGATGATCCGAATTTAACTACGCCTTCCATCGACAATCCTCTGAATTTAGAGCTTAAGGATCTTCCTTCTCATCTCGAATACGTGTTCCTTGAAGACATTAAGAAATTACCCGTCATCATCGCAAAGGACTTGAAAGAAGAAGAAAAATCTCGACTTATCGACGTGCTGAAGAATCATAAGAAAGCAATTGCTTGGAAAATTTCCGATATCCGCGGAATTGATCCGAACTTTTGTACTCATAAAATTCTCATGGAAGATGAATTTAAACCCGCAATCCAAAGCCAAAGAAGGGTTAATCCTAGAATTCATGACGTCATTAAGAAAGAGGTTATCAAACTTCTAGATGCCGGAATGATTTACCCTATTTCGGATTCGCCATGGGTTAGTCCCGTCCATTGTGTGCCTAAGAAAGGCGGAATAACCGTTGTTCCCAATGAAAACAACGAGTTGCTTCCTAATCGACTTATCACGGGTTGGCGAGTTTGCATAGACTATCACAAAGCTCAATGATGCCACTCGCAAGGATCATTTTCCTCTTCCTTTCATGGATCAAATGCTCGAGCGTTTAGCGGGTAATGACTATTATTGCTTCTTAGGCGGTTTCTCCGGGTATTTTCAAATTCCCATCGTTCCTAAAGACCAAGAGAAAACCACATTCACTTGTCCTTATGGAACATTTGCTTACAAAAGAATGCCTTTCGGCTTATGCAATGCTCCTAGGACTTTCTAAAGGTGTATGATGGCTATCTTCCATGACATGGTTGAAGAAACTATGGAAGTCTTTATGGATGATTTCTCGGTCTATGGTGATTTTTTCTCTACTTGCCTTACCAATTTAGAACGTATGCTCAAACGGTGTGAAGACACTCGTCTCGTTCTTAATTGGGAAAATGCCATTTCATAGTAAAAGAGGTATTGTTCTTGGTCATAAAATCTCCAAAGCCGGTCTTGAAGTCGACCGTGCTAAAGTTGATGTGATTGCTAAATTACCTACACCTTCAACCGTGAAGGGTGTGAGAAGTTTCCTTGGTCATGCGGGCTTCTATCGTTGTTTCATTCAAGTTTTTTCTAAGATCGTTCGCCCGATGACCCACCTCTTGGAAAAAGATACTCCTTTTATCTTTTCTAAAGAGTGTATCGAATCTTTCAATCTTCTTAAGGATAAATTAACTAGGCACCGGTCTTAGTTACCCCTAATTGGGAGTTACCTTTTGAATTGATGTGTGATGCTAGCGACTTTGCTATTGGAGCGGTTTTGGGACAAAGAGTGAACAAACACTTCCAACCAATCCATTATGCTAGCAAGACAATGACGGGGGCTCATTTGCATTATACCACTACCGAAAAAGAGCTTTTAGATGTAGTGTATGCTTTTGAGAAGTTCCGCCCCTATCTTGTTCTTTCCACTACCATTGTCTATACCGACCATTCCGCGTTGAAGTACTTGTTAACTAAACAAGATTCCAAGCCAAGACTTCTTCGTTGGGTTTTGCTCCTACAAGAATTTAAAATCAAAATTCGTGATAAAAAGGGAGCGGAAAACCTAGCCGCAGATCATCTTAGTAGACTCGAGGATCCTTATCAAGGGGAGCTCCCAAATCAAGAGATTAAGGACTCTTTTCCCCTTGAGGCCTTGATGTCTATTAACTCCAATCTTGATGAAACCCCATGGTTTGTGGACATTGCAAATTATTTGGCAGGTGGAATTCTCATGGAAGGGTTAACGTCCCAACAAAAGAAAAAGTTCTGTAAAGACATTAAGCACTATTTTTGGGACGACCCTTTCCTTTTCAAAAAATGTGAGGATCTTGTCATTCGTCGGTGTGTTGATGGGCCAGCAGCTTTATTAATCTTAGAAGCTTGCCATAAAGGACCCATCGGTGGTCACTTTGGTCCTAAATATACCGCGAAGAAAGTTTTCGACTCTGGATTTTATTGGCCCACCATTTATCATGACGCTCATGAAATGGTTAAACATTGTGATGCTTGCCAAAGACAAGGAAAGATCACACATAAAGATGAGATGCCTCAAAATTTCATCCAAGAATGTGAAATCTTTGACGTATGGGGCATCGACTTTATGGGGCCATTTCCATCATCTAAAGGGAACAAGTACATCCTCGTAGCCGTTGACTACGTATCAAAATGGGTTGAAGCAAAAGCTTAATCTACGAACGATGCGAGGGTGGTTGTGAACTTTCTGAAGCAACTATTTGCTCGATTCGGTGTTCCTCGTGCTATCATCAGTGACCGCGGGACTCATTTTTGCAATGATCAATTTGCTCGAGTCATGGCTAAGTACGGTGTCAATCACCGTCTTTCCACCGCTTATCATCCCCAAACAAATGGTCAAGCCGAGATATCTAATCGTGGACTGAAGAGAATTTTAGAGCGAACTATGGGAGAGCATCATGCCTCGTGGGCCGATAAGTTAGATGATGCTTTGTGGGCTTTCCATACCGCATATAAGACACCTATTGGTTGCACTATCGTCTTGTGTACGGGAAGGCATGCCACCTCCCTATTGAGTTGGAACATAAGGCGCATTGGGCCTTGAAGTGGGCCAATTTTGATATCAACAAAGCCGGTGATCTTCGGAAGATTCAACTCAACGAGCTAAATGAACTGAGGAATGAAGCTTATGAGAATTCATTGATCTATAAGGAGAAAACCAAGATCATTCATGATGCAAAGATTAAGAACCGACAGTTTTACGTTGGTGATCAAGTTTTACTCTTTAACTCTCGGTTGAATATTTTCTCGGGCAAGCTTAAGAGTCGTTGGTCTCCCATTCACCGTCGCCAAAGTCTTCCCTTATGGCACCATTGAGGTCTCTCAACCAAATGAGCCTAATTTTAAAGTGAATGGCCAGCGTGTGAAGCTGTACTTTGGTGAGGACATCTCTCATGAGATGATTCCATCCCTCACCATGTTTCCCTTGAATTAATTCAGGGCCGAGTCAGGCTCGTGACTCGGTTAACAAAAACAAGCGCTTTTTGGGAGGCAACCCGATTATCTATCCTTTTATTCCGTTTTTCTAATAAGTGTAGGGGGAGACCCTAGTATGTGTTTGTTGTTTTCTTTCTTATCATATGTAGGGATTCAAGCTTTCAAAGATCCATTCTTGACGACTTTGACGACCCGTGATTCCATGTACCCGTCTTCCCGGTTCTATCCTAAACTCTCGTGATTCAATATTTCATATCTTATATCTTCACATTGAAATCACTATAGTTGTCCTTCCCTTAACAAGATTTAAACAACATGCACAATATCCTAAGTGTAGGGGAGTTTACTCCCACATGCTTAAACATTGAGGACAATGTTTATATCAAGTGTAGGGGGACTTCTATCGAAGTAAGTGGGCTTTTCCATTAATTTGTCCTCATTTTAACCGGAAAATTTGATTTTTCGACATTTTTCAAATTTTTTAATCTATTTTGGCCTAGTAGTATAGTAGTATTTTCCTTTGCCATCGTTATTTACTTGCTAGAATAAATTTTAATAAAGTGTTTTAATTTTTCAACGTCATGAATCTTTTGACTCAACCCGAGTTTACTTATCCAAGTTTACTCTAGCTAGTATCCTTAACGTGTTTAAGTCAAGTTTTGCTAGGCTTTTATATAGGGAACTTTAAAACGCGAAAGTCTTAACTCTTACGGGTTAAGAACAATAACTTTTCGCAAGTTCCTATAATTGATCCTAGAAAGTCGTTTATCAAGGGAACTTTAAAATGTGAATTCTAAACTTGAAAGAGTCTAAGAATTTGCAAGATCCTATAGATGACTTGAAAACCTAAAACTTTGATTTAATTGGCTAAGCATTCACGAGTCTCATTCCTTGAGATTTTAAATTGTGGAGAACGAGAGATGATAGAGTCAGTTATAAGTTTGGTATTCTTTCATAAATTTATGTGAGTTGATTATAAGCTTTTCTCCCATCGCTTGTTAATAAATATATTTGCAATAAATAAGGTTGTACGATTTGAAAAGTTACTTAGCTTCTAGCCCAAGATCGTTTAAAAGTTGCTCGGTATTAATTAGAGTTCATAGCCAAGGCATAACTTATTGAAGCGGGATGCGAAGATTGGCGAGTCCGAAAAGGCCCTAACAAGGCATGAGGGCTACATTTTGTTGCTAAAGATCCCAAGTGATGTGAAGAATCATTTATCAAAAATCAATATGAAGGATCGAGACACACTACGAAAAGCAAATACTCCCCTAAAGATCATGGAGAAGTCTATCCGAAAAGACCCTAGCAAGGTATGAGGATAAATAGATCCAAGTCCTAAAAGGAGGCGGATCGTTGTATATCAAAATCAAAAATAAAGATTGGAGAAAAATGAAGAAGTCGTGGTCAAAGTATGAAGAATCTCTCAAAAACTTAAAGTGAAGAAATTCATATTATGAAGAGAAGCCCATAATTTCAAGAACGTCTCTCAAGATTCGAAGTATGAAGTCGCTGACAAATATCGGTCCAAGAAAGGTCTCAAATCGTGAAGCGAGTTATGTCAAGATATGAACTTTAAGAGGTCCCAAGAAGCAGTTTTAAAAGATTTTGTCCTTTAGCTAACTATTGATTAAATCGTCCCACTTTATTTTCGGCCTAAATAAACTATCGAAATAAGTCAAACAATGCATCCTCATGATCATTCAAGACAATCATAAAATATAAGAGATACACCTAGAAATAAGGGAGTCTAAGTGAATAATGGGGCCACATGAGTTCGTGTTAGTTTACCAACTTATAATAACAATGATCTCGTTTATAAGCTTGGTTTAGGGAACGTGAAACTTGGGGGTGATAAACATTCATGACAACCAAAACCCCAATGTAAGTCTTAGATTTATTTACTTATTCTTCCTTTAAATGTTTTGCAATTTTCTATCTTTTTAAATTCCCTTAAATGTTTAGTATTTAATAAAGGCCAAGGTGGGTTAATTATGATGAGAAATGTAAACTGTGCTTTGAAATTAATGCACTGCATGAGGGCATTGCAATGGTCAAGTGTAGGGGATTTAATAAGTGTGAAAACACTTATCCTTTTACCACTTAATCATAATAATTAACCAAGCCAAAACGTATATTTTATGTCGTAAATGTCGAAATTATGCGTGGTTTGTGTTTTTGTTGTGATTTAGGATCAAAATGTGAAAAGGGAAGAAAACATGGGCTTTCACGGGCTTTTATCGAAGAAAAAGACAAAAGACGAAGTCAAAAGATCAAAAGTGCAAGAAGAACGGAAGTCAAAGGCCTATTCTGAAGATTTATCGAAGAAAAAGTCTAAAGACGGAAGTTTAACAAAGTCGAAGAAACAAGTCTACTAAAAGAAGAAAATTAGAAGACAAGTTCAAGTTATTATTCGACTAATCCCGAGACAAAGTCAAGAAAGACGAGAAATTAAAAGACGAGAAAGAGAAAGAAGGAAGGAAGCAACATACCTCCCCTCTCTATAAATACCCTCATAATGCTTCATTAGGAGGGTGTTAGTTAGTTTTTTAGTCACTTTTTCATTTTTCTAGTTTTTTCATATCTTTAGAGAGAAGTAGGTGCTTTCTACTTTCTCTCTCTAGATTTCTTCATCTTTTCTTTCAAGATTTAAGCTTTCATTTTATCTTGTATTTTGGAATCATTAATCTACAAGTTCAAGTTTAAGCTTTTCATCATTAATCTCTTTCTACCTTTCTTGATTTTGATTACCTTTGATCCGAAATAATCATGCTTCTAGTTTCATCTTGATGTTTTATTGATTAAAAAGTTTATCTTTTTGTTCATATCTAAGTTTTTATACGATTTGATCTTTGAGCTTATTATGCTTTTTGGCTTATTTTGTATTTAACTTATTTACGTTTAAGTTTCTTAAAAGTTTCATCTTTTAAAAGTTTATTTTATAAATTTTGCTTATTTAATGTTTTGATAAGTTTTGCGTACGTAGCTTATTGTGTTCTTCCTAGTATTGAATTGGTTATGTTTCTGAAAAGTGCTTATTGGTTGTTAGCTTATTGTACTCCATCCGAATATTGTGTCATTTCCTTTCCATCATAATATCATTAGGGTTTCACATTGCGACAGCACATTCCGACGGTTTCATTGCGATCGCAATAACCCTAAGGGTTTTACTTTGCGATCGATTATTCAGATAGAGTATTCCGATCACTTATTCTGATCGTAGATTGCGATTGCTCTTGGCATCGCACATTGCGATCGGGTATTAGGCATATTGCGACGAAACGCTCGACTTACATATTGCGACAGACTTCACATTCAGATAGAATATTGCGATGGCCTAAACATTGCGACAGTTTATACATTGTGACAGCTTATGCATTACATTCCGATAGAATTGGGTTACCATTATTCCGACACTTTAATAATTATTCCGACAGAATTTCTTTTGACACATTCCGATGGGATTCCGATCTTAGGCATTCCGATGGGTTAAAGTGTTTATTTTTACAAAGTTTTAAGTTTTAAATTCACTTTTAAGTTTTTAAGTTTTTAATCATTTATTTTTAACTCGTAATTTTTAGTTTAATTTTTAAATCTTTTATTTTTACTCAACGACATTTTCATATTTGCTTTTAGTTTAAAATAGATAATCAAACCATTTTATTTTCCACCAAGAACGACTGAGTCGCACTTTCAACTGGTAATCAATTCGATAAGACTGGAACAACGAACTTTCATACGATAAAATCTCTTGTATTAGACAACCTAAAAGCATCGGGTTAAATAAATTGGTATTATGGACAATAAGTGATGGTTTTTTACCCGTTAATTAATCTTGAGTATATTTGTTTCTCCTTAAATTTGTCCATTTGACCCAAGTCCATTAGGTTTAATGTCCATTTGACCCTAGTCCCTTTAGTCCAATTTTTAAAAATCGTTCATTTGATCCGCATCCATAGAACAACGTCCATTTGACCCATTGCCCATACCCGCCCTACCCACCCATTTAGCCAACCCCTAATGGTAACAGACATTTTTTTTCTAAAATTAAAAGAAATGCAAGATATTCTTAGAACAAAGCGATATAGATAGTTTTGATATTAATGACACATTACTTTATAGGTTAATTAAATTGTCTAGATAAGTGTTGGGATGTGCGTAAGTCATTGTTATGTCGGTTTATGAGATTATATAAGTAAATTATGATATACATCACTTCTTCTTGGGGCAGTCAAACATAATTTTTTTATTGGCATTGAATTTTCTTTCTTTCTTTTCATCAAAGTGAATGACATATTTGGCATCACATAGTTGACTGATAGTAATTTTTTTTAACGGTAGTTTGGTGCAGCGAAGTATTTTACGTGCCACACTAAGTCTCTCGACCCGAGTTCGAATCATCTCACGAAGAGAATATCATCCCCCATGCTAGCCATCCAGTTTCCCATAAAGGGCTTCAAGACATTGTGCTGGGATTCGAACCCGACTGCCAATTCTAGTAAAATCCCCCATATGGAGAATTGCAGGAGTCGAACTCCTGAGCTCCCACACATGGAGACTATAACCGGATGCATCCATCCAACTGAGTTGGACTTCATTTGCTGACTAATACTAGTAATTAGATTATATTTTAGACCATTTATAAAGGCAACTTTTGAGAACACTATTCCACCACATATAATAGAACCATACCCCTCAATAATAGAAGATGATTTATCACCAAAGACTACCTTAGGGCATGGTAGTTCTACGTATTTATGTAGATAACTTTTAACCCAGTTATACTCCTTGAGCAACAATTGTCTAGATACCAGACATGCTCCTTGAAGTGTTTCTACACACAAATAACAAAGTGGAATAGTTTCTCTCTTGAACCCAACTTTTAGAGGGTTATTTGCCTTAGCAGCTTGAAGTTTTTCACCTCTTCTCAAGTGTTCAAACTCGGTGTGGTCAAACATTGAGTGCACAATGTTACCATATGTATTACAACTCACTCCAACTTAGGACTAAGTTGACGGAGAGGATTCAACTAACCTACCTCTTCTAACCATGATGACTCTCTTGTGACATGAGGTAGAGTGATCATTGCTTCCACAAATTTTACACTTAGGTTAGTTGAGGCAGTCATTAGGTCGGTGGTCATTAAAACCACAGGGAGTGCATGGTGGAAAATGCTTAGCCAAATATTTCTTGATCTCTTTTGAGAAAGGCCTATAGTTGTATCATGTATGACTGAGCCTTGTAGTTTTTAGAATTTCTTACTCAAGCCATATAGGCATCATGGTCTGAGGTCCTATGATCGTCACTTTTTCATTTCATGCAATAAAGTATTTTATAACAATCATCAGTTGAATGGTTCGTATAGTGGCAAAGTTCACATGACATCTTGTGTTTCTAAAGAGGCTTAGGTATAACGTTTTTGGAATACTCAGGTTGAGAGGACTTAATGCTCTTTGATGATTCAGGTTGTGAGGACACGAATTTTTCACCCTCAATCTTTGTAGTGGAGTTTAGCTTTTCATCCATAAACATTGAAACCATTTTTCCAACTCATCTGAATTAACAATTAGAGTTGTGGTAACTGATTTTGTAGGGGATCCTGAGGTGGATGCATGCTCAATTGTCTTAACAGTGACAATTCTTGGCTAATTTTGGTAGGATGAATCCATTGAGTCAGGCTTTATTTGTTTTTGTACAACCTAAGTCATGTCTACCTCATGGAGAGTGATCTTGATATGATAAAAGCATGACCTCAGAGCAAGGACTTGCTCTTAAAAGAGTTTTTAGAGGATGTAGAGGAGTCTCAGTGTTTGTCACCATTATACTTGATGATTTAGTGTCACTAGATTTATTAGAGACATCAGACTTCTTAGTAAGTCCAAGCATTTCATTGATTGCCTGAGTTTTAGGGATAAAAACTTTTCTAGTGTTGAAGTTAGGTAAAACATTGTATGGATTTGATCTTTCAACCCAGTCCTTTAATTTAGGTATCATTTCATGATCAAATCATACTGAGGCTGGTATGAATGCCTTTTCACTCATTTTCTTAGTAAGAGGAGTCTTAGTGAGTTGAATTGCCCCTAGAATATTTTTATTTTGGGTAGGGATTCAACCATTTATACACTGAGACACTAAGGCAGAGCTCTTTGTCCATTTTTCATTGATTCTTTTTCTTCCTTAAGTTGTTCTTGAAGAACATGATTAAATTTTGTAAGTTTAGTGTTTTGAAGTTGACAACTTACTACTTCTAATTTAGCCCGTTTGAAAATAAGTAATTCATCAACACATTTATTTAATTCAAAAACAACTTTGTTAAGCTTTTAAAGTAAGTTTAATCTATGCTCTTCAACAAACGATAAATTGATGTTTAATCTTTGAAAGTAAGTTTAATCTTTTCTCTTCAACAAACGATAAATCAATGTTTATGAACTTAAGGTATTTTTTCCAGTCATAATCATCATCCATAGATAGGAGGATGTTTACCTTTCCCATGCTAATATCAACCCATTCACCATTTCTAGCATGGTTTTTCCCAGCAATGAGTTCATCATCAGCTAGAGCCATCAATGCCTGATATCTGACTTTTTCATCATCTGAGTTCTGAAGACACTTCTTCATCATCCTAATAAAAGGTTTCAGCCACCAATCCTTTAGCTTTAGTTTAAGCACGTTTTGTAGCATGAGTATTTGAAGGTCCAGCCTCAAGCAAAAGAAGCTTGGATATGACTTTATTATACTCGATCTGTAGTCCTTTCCAATTTTATTATCATTTTGAAAAGTTTGATTATTTTGAGAAGACTGAATTAGTTTTGGTGTAAACTTTGGTTAAAATTTATCATTCCCTGATGATGAGTTTTGAGCTTTGTAAAAGGCAACAGGTGATTTTGAAAGATAATATTTTAGCAAAGTGACCCGTTTTACCACATCTAAAACATTCCACATTCTTAGTAGATTGATTTCTAACAAATCTAGTTCTTTTGATAAAATGTTTTGAACTGGCCAAAATGGCTCTTTTAGTGAACTCTCGATGTAAATCTTTCAGGTACTTTGAACTGGATCTTTCATCCACCTCATGATCTTATTCTTATGTCTCTTGAAAATCCAGAACAATTCCATTTGATAACAAATAGTTTATATGGGGCCATTAATTGGATTTTGGGTGACATTAATCAAGGCTTTCTTAGACTCAGGAAATCTCCTAGAGATTAGGTTATCTTCATATATAAACCTTTCGTAAATATCGGCTAGATGCTGAGTCTGAATATGGTTAGCATTCCTCGGGCCTTGAGAGAAGCTAAGTCATTTTTAGGGTGACAATTCACAAAACCAACATTAAGTTCATGTTTGTACATTTTCACCCTGTTATTTGAGAGCTCATTGAGCAAGGTCTTGTATCGGGTATAGGTCTGAGGAAGTTTTTCGGGTGGTTTAGCATTGAAAGTGTTATATTTGACTTTCAGGTCCATTATCCGATTTTTCTTAGTGTCAGACGACCCCTCAAAACAATGGATTAGGTCTGTTCAAGTTGCTTTAGCCGTCTCACACTCGATGACAACTTCCCCACTATCGTTAGGAAGACAAGATATTATGATGCTTTTGAGGCGTTAGTCCCGATTGACGACCCTTCCTTCATCATCAGACCATTGAGACTCAGGTTTGTCATCACCTTGTGTTGTTTTGGGTTAGAATGGATCATCCTTAATACAAGTGATGTAGTAGGGTTTCATTCCAATTAAATAGCACAACATTTGGTTTTTCCACTTATTATATTTTTTAACTTCCAGTTTATGAGCACCAACAAAGTAGCTAGCTCCTTTCTTATTGACAAGTTGTGGTACATTACTTTCATCTATGGTGGATCAAGGTTTTAAAAACGTTTAAGATGTATTAAAAAGTGTTTTATAAACATGTTAGTTAGTCCCTTGTAATTAGACTTATATTTATTTGTATTAAAGATAAAACTAATTCATGGTAAAGTAATGATAAAACAAGATAAACGTAATATGTAAAGACGCAAAGTTCTCAACGTTTAACTCTTATTACTAAAAGAATTATACCCTATTGTATGTGGAACTACAATAGGGATTAAATAGACAATGTGTGTGTTGTGATCTCCTCACTAACTAATAATACATATCCTAATGATTTGATGTATTCGATGAATAAGACATCAATAAGTTTAGAACTCAAGTGATTTTTATCATTTTTGGAGGAGATAATTTGTTTGTGAATGCCCCAGCATTAAGTGAATAAACCTAACTTCTCTCATCTACATTCGGTCCTATTTATAGACTTAGGTTAGGAATGAGACAAAGAATTTCCATGTGCAATTCCTTTGTCTTAGCTAAGATACAAGGTATACGTTTGTCAATACTTATTCTAAGTATAGTGACAAAGTCCTTTCTAATACCTAGTACCATTGTCTATGTGACAATCCGTCAATTTCGGGTCGTTATTTTAATCTCGACTATTACGTATTACGTGTTTACTTTAATGATAATTTTTAAATTATCGGCTAACCGAGAAGGTTATGACTTGAAACTAGCGTAAGAATGTCGATTAGATGAAAACCGGCAAGGAATACGTTAGGTGTCGATATTATTTCTCAATTTATCATAAGAATGATGATATTATATTTAATCTTTATTTCTCGTGTTTTACGTTTTAACGAATGACGAGAACTATTAGTGATCACGATACCGACGGATGCCCAAATATTTATGTTTTATTATCGATTGTCTCGATATTTAATATTTTCGATGTTTTCGATATAATTACGTTTTAAGTCGTGTCGAAGCTTTATTATTATTTTTATGAAGCGTTTTAACTTTCGAAAAGTATTTTTATGAAACCCGAGCCTCGTAAATATTTTCAAATTTTACAATTTACATTTTCTACCTTGTAAACTATTTAATTGCTTTTGGCCCAAAACTATGCCTAAATGACAAAATCTACCCTAACCTTGAACTATATATAAATTTTCCACTAACTAGTTTTCATTTAAAAATCATTTTTACAAAAAATCACAAAATCTCTCTCTTGTTCTTCATTCTAGCCGTCCAACCTCCCCTATATACTTCAAAAAAAATTTGATTTCTACTTTGATTCATTGAAATCTAATCAAAGACCCACTTTGCAAATTCAACAAGGATCATTTTGGTATAAGATTTTCCAACATGCATTCACTTCATTTTTCTTTTCAAATTTTTGGTGAAGAACATGTGTTTGATCCATTTTTATGGTTATGAATGTTGTTATTATTATTATATTTGAGTGGGGTTGTTGTTGCATGTGTGATTTTTATATATTTTATTTTTATTAGATTGAATTTGAGGGTGTTAGGAGTTAGTTAGATGTGTTATGATAATATTAGGATGATATTATGAGTATGTAAACTGTTGAAATTGGTCAAAATGGTGATTTGGTATGATTTTTAGATGACCATTTTAGACCAGTTGGTAAAAGGCTATTTTTGAATTACTTACTGTAATAAACTTGTTAAACTAATAAGATGGGGTCGTAGAGAATTTCGTTAGCTTCAATTTGATATAAGATAGAGCTTCTAGCTCCAAACGAGCGAGAAGTTATGCCAATTTTAGTATTCGTGTACCGGGAGACGAGTATCGGCACAATCCGAAAGTTGTTGTCGATATTTGGATCGAATCTCGGGGACTATAAAATGAGTTTTAAAAATGTTAAAGGACTGATGTTGAATTCTAAACCTCAGGTCATGAGTCTATTTTCAAACCCGAGTGTCGGTTTTGTAAATGGAGTTGTTTAGATATGTTAAAATGGTTTTACGAGTTGAAGGCGTAAATCTGTCCGGTTTTTGTAACACGAAGGTGCGTCGGGCAGAAGGTCTTAGAAGTAATATTTTTGAATGAAATTTAAACTGAGTCTTATTCATATTATATGTGAGTTTGTGACCAAGTTTCGTCGAAAACGGAATAGTTTAAGTAAGGTAAATGAGCTCGTACTTTCGGTAAGTACCGGCAGATTTTTATCGATGATGTAGTCTAATAAAATGAACATGTAAAAGGGTATAGAAGTACACTTGTACTATTATTATTTTTGGGATTGTCATGGTTTTATAAATTGAGTTTTGTATTATTTAAGTATTATTTATACTTGAGTCATTTATTAACGAACGCGCCTTATTTGGTAGGTTGCGGTCTTCGTATTTAACGGGCATCACTTATCGTCGGCGATCGTCATATTACTACTATTGTACCAAGGTGAGTCTATAGCCTCGCTTTTATACTATCTTGTAAAGATTTTTAAAACCCACGAGGGGGATAACATGCTTGTTTTTAAATAGAACACAAAGGACCCGATTGTATGCTAGATGAAAGTTATTTACATGAGTTTGCTTCTAGCCTTAAAAAGACCCATTGAATCAAGAATTGTTAATCGAATGAACGCTAATACTATGGATAGATCTATCGGGGTGACGTCCAGTCTGGTCGCGACTAGCTATCGCGTAGTGTTGTGATGCACTAGTAATGAAACATCGGATGCAATTGTATAAGAGAAATATACGCACTTGGCTAGGTGTGTTGGGCTGAAATAATATATGTTAACGTTCAATGTCATGAGACTTATGTAATAACAACGATGATTATGTCTGATCCACATGATTGTCAACCATTGAAGGTTTATTCAGAATACTTGTGTTCGTTTATATAATTTAAACTTTATAGATTCACTCAACATTTTTTTTGACTTTATAGTATGTTTTATCTCAGGTCCATGAAGAAGGCACTCAAAGGAAGGTGGTTTCGTGTAGCTTGCTTGTGAAATGTTTTGGCCCGCTTTTCCTAAACTATGTCCATTCAAAGAAACTTTGTTTATTGTTATGTTGTGTAAACTTAAAACTATTTGGGACCGCGTGTGTGAACTGTTTTACCTTTAAATAATGAATGGATGTACGTTTTATTAAAACGACTTGTTTTCTAGGCGTTTTCTATGATATTGAGATTGAACCATAATAGTAACACCCAATGACCCTTCCGCTGATATGACATGAAATTGGGGGTGTTACAGATTGGCATCAGAGCTCAAGTTATAGAGAACGAAAAGATTTTCCAAAAAAATAAAATTTTGAAATCTTTTGACTATAACTTCTGCAAGCGAAACCTCCGAGTTGCCAATGGACGAGAATAAGAAAAGTATATATATATGTTATAAATAATTAATTATTATTTGTGCTTAAAGCATAATGGACTACATTTATTTATTTATAAATGTTTATTATTTTATTCTTATAATACTAATACGTAATTTACAAACGACGTTGATTGTCACAGTAGAAATTCCTGTCTTTTGACTCATTCCTCGTGAATCTTCGTTCCTTGTCTAAATTCTATTCTTCATTCTATCATTCTTTCTTGTTTCTCTTCATCTATCTATTCTTATTATGTGTTATTCATGTTTTGTTATCACAAGCGTTGAATGAATACTCAATTTGATGTGAATTGTGTAACAGGATCATGCCGCCAAAACAATTGACTGAGACTCAGTTACGTGCTATTGTAGCTGACCAATTTGAGGTCTCTATGAATGCATTTATGGCAAATATGAATAATGGAGCTGGTGGATCCGGTGGAGCTGGTGGATCCGGAGGAGCTGGTGGATCTGGTGGAGCTGGCAATACTGAAGCTGGCAATACTGGAGTTGGCAATACTGGAGCTGGCAATACTGGAGGTGGCAATACTGGAGCTGGCAATACTGGAGCTGACAATATTGGTGCTAGAACTGGTGATGCTGATAGACCAGTGATTCCTGAAAACAAGAAGTGTACTTATACCTCATTCATGAAATGTAAACCTCCGGCTTTTAAGGGTACTGAAGGTGCTGCTGGTTTAATGCAATGGTTTGAAAGATTAGAATCCTTGTTTCGTTTTAGTGGAAGTGAGGAAGGAGACAAGGTGATGTTTGCCTCTGCTACTCTTCAAGGGCGAGCATTGACTTGGTGGAATGGAAGAATGGCGTCTGTAGGGATGAATGCTGCTTATGCTACACCTTGGGTTGAAGTGAGAAGATGGATGACCGAGGAATTCTATCCAAGTAGTGTTATTCAAAGGTTAGAACAGGAACTGTATCAGCTGAGACTGACGGGTACTGATATCGATGGATACACAAACAGATTCCATGAACTTGCTCTACTTTGTCCAAACAAAGTTAACCCGGAATATCTGAAGGTGGAGCAGTATATTCGAGGCTTACCTGCCAACATCCGTGGTGATGTGACCTCATCTAAACCTACCAATATTGATGAAGCCGTTCGTATGGCCTACCAACTGATGGGACAGATTATCCAAGATAAGGCTGATGGTGTTGCTGAAGGTAAAAGAAAGGTTGAAGTGGAAAGTGATGATCGAAGTGATAACCGTAAATCTCACAATAGGAACCAGAATCGAAGGAGGAGCAATGCTAATGCAATGACTGAAGCTGCAACTGCTGATAAGGGAACTCGATGTCAACGCTGCAAAAGGACTCATACTGGTGAATGTGCTAAGTGTGGAAAGTGTAACAAGCTGGGGCACAAGACTGAAGACTGTTGGGGACCAGGAAGGAAAGGAGTTACTTGCTTTAACTGCCAAGGTAAAGGACACATGAAGAACCAATGCCCTGAGCCGCAGAAGAATGCACGTGGTGGTGATAATTAAGGAAAAGCCTACCAACTAGGAGAAGCTGATGCTAAGCAAAACCCGAAAGTTGTTACTGGTACGTTTTTACTGAATAACCGTTACGCTACAACTTTATTTGATTCTGGTGCGGACAAAAGCTTTGTGTCTACAAGTTTTAGTACCTTAATTGATATCAAACCGGTCGAATTAGACGTGAGTTATGAAGTAGAACTAGCTGATGGTAAATTAGTAAGTACCAATCGTGCGCTCTTAGGATGTTCTCTTAATCTTCTGAACCGTATTTTTAAGATAGACTTGATGATCGTCGAATTGGGAAGTTTTAATATTATTATCGGAATGGATTGCTGTCCAAGTATAATGCGTCTATTCTAATGTGGAGAAAAGAAAGTTAGGATTCCTTTAGATGACAAGACCATAGTTATCGAAGGTGATAAATGTAATTCTCGACTGAAGATCGTTTCGTGCATTAAAGCTCGTAAGTATATCGAAAGAGGTTGTGAGTTATTCCTAGCTCATGTATCGGAGAAGGAATCGAAGGAGAAACGTATCGAAAATGTTCCAGTCATTCGTGACTTTCCTGAAGTTTTTTCGGAAGATTTGCCAGGGCTTCCGCCTTTAAGGCAAGTAGAATTCCAAATTGATCTAATTCCTGGTGCTGCACCCGTGGCACGTGCGCCATATCGTTTAGCACCATCCGAGCTGAAAGAGTTGTCTGTGCAATTGCAAGAACTATCTGATAAAGGTTTTATACGACCGAGTTCATCACCTTGGGGAGCTCCTGTTTTATTTGTTAAGAAGAAAGATGGTTCGTTCCGTATGTGTATCGATTACCGAGAGCTGAATAAGCTGAGGATCAAGAATCGTTATCCGCTTCCAAGAATTGATGATCTATTCGATCAACTTCAAGGTTCTCGTGTTTTCTCCAAGATTGATCTTCGTTATGGTTACCATCAACTTCGTGTACGCGAGGAAGATATTCCTATTATGGCGTTTAGAACTCGTTATGGCCATTATGAGTTCCGAGTTATGCCTTTTGGTTTGACTAATGCACCTGCTATATTCATGGACTTAATGAATCGCATTTGTAAGCCGTATCTTGATAAATTCGTGATCATTTTCATAGATGATATTCTAATCTACTCCAAGAGCAAGGAAGAGCATGCTGAACACTTAAGAATTATCTTGAACTTGTTAAAGGACGAAAAGTTGTATGCTAAATTCTCAAAGTGTGATTTTTGGCTTAATTCTGTACAATTTCTCGGACATGTGATTGATAAAAGTAGGGTACATGTTGATCCTGCGAAGATTGAAGCAATTAAGAATTGGAGTGCTCCAATTACTCCAACTGAAGTGAGACAATTTCTAGGTTTGGCTGGTTACTACCGAAGGTTTATTGAAGGATTCTCTTTGATATCGAAACCATTAACTAAGCTGACTCAGAAGAATAAACCGTTTGTGTGGGGCGATGAAGAAGAAGAAGCTTTCAAAACCCTGAAGATGAAACTCTGTAGTGCGCCGATCTTATCGTTACCTGAAGGAAGTGAAGACTTTGTTGTTTTTTGTGATGCATCTCCTCAAGGATACGATGCTGTTCTCATGCAACGTGAAAAGGTGATCGCATATGCCTCTAGAAAATTGAGGAAAAATGAGGAGAACTACACTACCCATGATTTGGAATTGGGCGCTGTGGTTTTTGCTCTGCGACTTTGGAGACATTATCTGTATGGTACGAAGTGTACAGTATTCACTGATCACAAAATCCTACAATACATATTGGATCGAAAGGAGCTGAATATGAGGCAACGTCGATGGGTTGAACTTTTGAGTAATTACGAATGTGAAATTCGTTATCATCCGGGGAAAGCGAATGTGGTAGCTGACGCGTTAAGTCGAAAGGAAAGGGAGAAACCGATTCGAGTGCGTGCTTTGGTGGTGACAGTTCATAATAACTTACCTGAGCAGATTCGAAACGCACAAATCGAAGCGTGTAAGAAGGAAAATATCGCAGCCGAAAGATTTAGAGGAGATGGTGAAACATTTGAGACGCGATCCGATGGTATCAAATGTTTGAGAGGTCGAATCTGGTTACCATTCTATGGTGGACTGAGAGACTTGATCATGCTAGAATTTCATAAGTCCAAGTATTCTATTCATCCTGGATCGGACAAAATGTACCAAGACTTGAAAATTTTATACTGGTGGCCGAATATGAAAACTGATATTGCATCATACGTCGCGAAATGCTTAACGTGTGCAAAAGTGAAAGCTGAATACCAGAAGCCGTCAGGATTACTTGTCCAACCTGAAATTCCAATCTGGAAATGGGAGCGAATTACGATGGACTTCATCACGAAACTTCCAAGGACACCGTCTGGGTTCGATGCAATCTGGGTTATTGTCGACCGTTTAACTAAATCCGCTCATTTTATTCCAATCAACGAGAGGTTCGGTTTGAAGAAACTTGCCGATCTTTATCTGAAGAATATCGTGCGTAAGCATGGTGTTCCTATTTCAATCATTTCCGATAGAGACAGTCGTTTTGCTTCTGGATTTTGGAGATCACTTTAGAAATCTTTAGGAACCAATTTAAATATGAGCACAACCTATCACCCGTAAACCGATGGGCAAAGCGAAAGAACTATTCAAACATTGGAGGATATGTTGCGTGCTTGTGTAATTGACTTTGGAAGTAGCTGGGATAAGCACTTACCTTTGGCCGAATTCTCGTACAATAACAGTTATCACGCGAGTATTAAAGCTACACCTTTTGAAGCACTTTATGGGAGAAAATTTAGATCGCCCGTGAGCTGGAGTGAGGTTGGTGATGCTCAACTCACTGGACCAGAGATGATTAGAGAGACGACGGACATGATTGTGCAAATCAAGAATAGGTTGTTGTCTGCGCGAAGCCGACAGAAGAGTTATGCGGATGTGAGAAGAAAACCATTGGAGTTTAGTGTGGGAGATAAGGTTATGCTAAAGGTATCACCATGGAAAGGTGTTGTACGATTTGGAAAACGTGGGAAGTTAAGTCCTCGTTATATCGGACCATTCAAGATTACATCTAGAGTAGGACCCGTGGCATACCAACTTGAACTACCACAAGAACTGTATGGGATTCATAACACTTTTCATGTGTCGAATCTGAAGAAGTGTTTATCCGATTAAGAACTCGTTATACCGTGGGACGAAGTTAAAGTTGATAAAAAGTTGCACTTTATTGAAGAACCAATCGAGATCATGGATCGTGAGGTCAAGCAACTGAAACAAAGCCGAATCCCTATCGTTAAAGTTCGATGGAACTCTCGGAGAGGACCGGAGTATACTTGGGAACGAGAAGACCAAATGTGGAAGAATTACCCTCATCTCTTTGATTTCAACAAGCGATCGGGCAAGAACGCAAGTTGATCTTCGAGGGCGAAGATCCTAATTTGGTGGGGCTAATGTGACAATCCGTCAATTTTAGGTCGTTATTTTAATCTCGACTATTACGTATTACGTGTTTACTTTAATGAGAATTTTTAAATTATCGGCTAACCGAGAAGGTTATGACTTGAAACTAGTGTAAGAATGTCGATTAGATGAAAACCGGCAAGGAATACGTTAGGTGTCGATATTATTTCTCAATTTATCATAAGAATGATTTTATTATATTTAATCTTTATTTCTCATGTTTTACGTTTTAACGAATGACGAGAACTATTAGTGATCGCGATACCGACGGATGCCCAAATATTTATGTTTTATTATCGATTGTCTCGATATTTTATATTTTTGACGTTTTCAATTTAATTACGTTTTAAGTCGTGTCGAAGCTTTATTATTATTTTTATGAAGCGTTTTAACTTTCGAAAAGTATTTTTACGAAACCCGTGCCTCGTAAATATTTTCAAAATTTACAATTTACATTTTCTACCTTGTAAACTATTTAATTGCTTTTTGGCCCAAAACTATGCCTAAATGACAAAATCTACCCTAACCTCGGACTATATATAAATTTTTCACTAACTAGTTTTCATTTAAAAATCATTTTTACAAAAAATCACAAAATCTCTCTCTTTTTCTTCATTCTAGCCGTCCACCCTCCCCTATATACTTCAAAAAAATTTGATTTCTACTTTGATTCATTGAAATCTAATCAAAGACCCACTTTGCAAATTTAACAAGGATCATTTTCGTATAATATTTTCCAACATGCATTCACTTCATTTTTCTTTTCAAATTTTTGGTGAAGAACATGTGTTTGATCCATTTTTATGGTTATGAATGTTGTTATTATTATTATATTTGAGTGGGGTTGTTGTTGCATGTGTGATTTTTATATATTTGATTTTTATTAGATTGAATTTGAGGGTGTTAGGAGTTAGTTTGATGTGTTATGATAATATTAGGATGATATTATGAGTATGTAAATTATTGAAATGGGTCAAAATGGTGATTTGGTATGATTTTTAGATGACCATTTTAGACCAGTAGGTAAAAGGCTATTTTTGAATTACTTACTATAATAAACTTGTTAAACTAATTAGATGGGGTCGTAGATAATTTTGTTAGCTTCAATTTGATATAAGATAGAGCTTCTAGCTCCAAACGAGCGAGAAGTTATGCAAATTTTAGTATTCGTGTACCGGGAGACGAGTATCGGCACAATCCGAAAATTGTTGTCGATATTTGGATCGAATCTCGGGGACTATAAAATGAGTTTTAAAAATGTTCAAGGACTGATGTTGAAGTTTAAATCTCAGGTCATGAGTCTATTTTCAAACCCGAGTGTCGGTTTTGTAAATGGAGTTGTTTAGATATGTTAAAATGGTTTTACGAGTTGAAGGCGTAAATCTGTCCGGTTTTTGTAACACGAAGGTGTGTCGGGAAGAAGGTCTTACAAGTAATAGTTTTGAATGAAATTTAAACTGAGTCTTATTCATATTATATGTGAGTTTGTGACCAAGTTTCGTCGAAAACGAAATAGTTTAAGTAAGGTAAATGAGCTCGTACTTTCGGTAAGTACCGGCAGATTTTTATCGATGATGTAGTCTAATAAAATGAACATGTAAAAGGGTATAGAAGTACACTTGTACTATTATTATTTTTGAGATTGTCATGGTTTTATAAATTGAGTTTTGTATTATTTAAGTATTATTTATACTTGAGTCATTTATTAACGAACGCGCCTTATTTGGTAGGTTGCTGTCTTCGTGTTTAACGGGCATCACTTATCGTCGACGATAGTCATATTAATACTATTGTACCAAGGTGAGTCTATAGCTTCGCTTTTATACTATCTTGTAAAGATTAATAAAACCTACGAGGGGGATAACATGCTTGTTTTTAAATAGAACACAAAGGACCCAATTGTATGCTAGATGAAAGTTATTTACATGAGTTTGCTTCTAGCCTTAAAAAGACCCATTGAATCATGAATTGTTAATCGAATGAACGCTAATACTATGGATAGATCTATCAGGGTGACGCCCAGTCTGGTCGCGACTAGCTATCGCGTAGTGTTGTGATGCACTAGTAATGAAACATCGGATGCAATTGTATAAGAGAAATACACGCACATGGCTAGGTGTGTTGGGCTGAAATAATATATGTTAACGTTCAATGTCATGAGACTTATGTAATAACAATGATGATTATGTCTGATCCACATGATTGTCAACCATTGAAGGTTTATTCAGAATACTTGTGTTCGTTTATTTAATTTAAACTCTATAGATTCACTCAGCATTTTTGTTGACTTTATAGTATGTTTTATCTCAGGTCCATGAAGAAGGCAATCAAAGGAAGGCGGTTTCGTGTAGCTTGCTTGTGAAATGTTTTGGCCTGCTTTTCCTAAACTATGCCCATTCAAAGAAACTTTGTTTATTGTTATGTTGTGTAAACTTAAAACTATTTGGGACCGCGTGTGTGAACTGTTTTACCTTTAAATAATGAATGGATGTACGTTTTATTAAAACGACACGTTTTTGAGGCGTTTTCTATGATATTGAGATTGAACCATAATAGTAACACCCAATGACCCTTCCGCTGCTATGACACGAAATTGGGGGTGTTACAGTCTATCCTAAAGGGGTAAGTTACAATACGAATGTTGTACTATGATTTTATCATCTTCAAACTTATCTCGCCAATCCTTCCGTCTTTAGGACTTTATCATTTCTTGAGGAAATTGTATGGGGCTCAGTGAGTCTATTTCCAAAACTAACTAAACCTATCACCATCTTCTTCATCTCAAGTACATCATTCACTAAGTTCCACTTCACTGAATACTTGAGTATTTCTTGTAGACTCAGGTTGAGATCTCGAAGGTAACTCACTGAGTGACTGTTCACTTAGTGACCTCTTAGTGTTCAAGGTTAATATATACACTTAGGCTTAATTTTTTCCAAATCCATCAGTGAGACCATTAGGCACTGAATTAACCTAACAATCTTCCCTATTTGGATATAAAATAAGCCTAAGTTATTTTCATTATAAGTGAGTAAAAGGGATTCTTCTTATACTGAAAATAAGAGTGATGAAGAGTGTATTTATAAAGAGTACTTATTTTATTCATCATTTATAAAGGCTCCTATCAGCATGTTATAAAACATATGGCTAAAATTAAGTACTTCAAGGATCACAGTCCAATAGATTCCTTTTTCACTTTTGAAGAGATGATCAATTTTTCTTTGCCAGGTCTTATGCTTATCATCTCTCTACATTTGGTTATGAACCTCATGTTCTCCTTATACTGAAAGTGAACAACCATGGCAAGATAGATGCGGAAGTCCTTCAATATTACACTTGTGAATGTCACTCATCATTTGAAATGCTTGATTACCAAACACAACAATGAAGAAGTTGCCCCACTTATACTAAAAGTGAACAGCCATGGCAAGATGGATAAAAAAGTCCTTCAATATTACACTTGTGAATGTCACTCATAATTTGAAATGCTTGATCACCAAACGCATCAATGACGAAGTTTCCCCACTCAGGCTCTTCTATTACCATTTCATTTACAAAGAGGACACACGCGGGGAGTGGTTTGTTACATCTCATACCTGGAATTCTTGTTTTAGGCTCGAGTTCCATCCTCTTTATTTTCTTTCCTTTTGTTTGTTTTTCGGGAAAGCAAGGCTTATATTAAAACACTCTTGAAAAGGTCTAGGAACCATACATAAAAGAGCTTTCAAGGTGAAAGCAAAAAAACCCAGAAAAAGATGATTTACACTATTGTTTGTATTGGATCATGCTCAACCAATGAAAGTTCCTTAGTGATATCCAGTTGTCTATTTATTTGTTTCAGTCTTTCATATTTATTGCTCATATAGTTTAGCAAATGAGGGACACACTTGATTGTCTTTGTCCTGAGAATCCTTCCCATTTCATCCCATTACTCAGACTGAAATCCCCAAAATCAAATTTCTTCATCACCTCAAAGTTTCTTTCATCGTTGTTCCTGACCACCATAATTGAAACAAGTTTTGTGTTTGGAACAATTTGAAGATTTGTGATTGGTTCAAGTTTTCTTCTTTGAGTGGTGATCCATACATACTGATCAAATAGCTTATTTCTTAGAGAGATTTTCTTTTGTTGCTTATTTATCATGGGTTCTTCTTGCTTCTTGAGGAAATCTTTACCACCAGCCATACTATACAACTTTTTGGGATTACCACTAGCTTCCTTAACCAGTTCAATAGAAACTTTCAGGATGGCTGCTTTGTTTGCCTCAAAGGCTTTCTTCTGTTCTATTTTTCCATCTTGTCCATATGCTCTCGAATATGCTCTTTAGTGAGATAGTACATTACCCTATTAATTTCATAAGGGACCAAGATGGGATCAATTCTTACTTCCCTTGAAGCCTTAACTAACTTCAAGGGTGAACCCTCAGTCTATGTAGCAATCTGCTTTCCCTTATCAACTTTTGAGACTTAGGATTTAGGGATGGCCTCAGTGGTTGGTGTTGTTGGTGGAGTGGAAGACATGACTGATTTCAGTAGTGTTGGATTTGTGATTTTAAGGTGCTCATGTTGTTCTTCAGGCACCACTAACTCTAATTCAGCCTCTTTGTGCTCTTCAGCATCCATGTCTCCATTTACCCCCTAAGTGTGAGAGGAAGATCCTAGCCATGTTAGGAGATTTTGAGCAGTCTTCCCCCCCCCCCCTCAAAAGTTGAAGGATTAACTTCAATAATCCTAAATTTTGGTACCCTAGGCTTTTCTGAGGGTAAGGTTGTGTTTGTTCCGATTAATGCCTCGAACATTTTAGTCATCATCTTCTTCATGCTAGTTGTGTCAGCCTTGATAGACTTAACATCTTCTTGGATAATGAACTGAGAATTCTCCAACATATCAATTCTTGTTCGAAGGTTGAAAATATCTTAGTCCTTCAGATTATGCGCATGCATTGAGAGTTGTGTTGCATTTTCAATTATACCCTCTTTGCCGCCTTGTTAAGCAAGTATTCAACCTCAGAATCATTATAAAGGATCTCATAGATAGCATCACACTGAGTCTTGACCTTACTGATAACAGATTGGCGAGCATCAAGTCTAAAGAGTACCTCATTTACTGTATCTTCTTTGAGTTGGTCCATGAGTTGACCCAATTTTGATGATGACTTAGTGTTGTTATTGACAACTTCCTCCAGAATTGTCTTTAGGGAGACATTGTCTTCGATGGGTTTCAGGGCAGTTCCAAACACTTATTTAACTTGGATTTTTCAGAATGATAATCCTTGTTGATGTTGCTGATGAAATCCATTTGATTATCAATAGTGTCCTTGATGTCTGCCTCAGTTTCATCATGACTGCCAGCATAATTTTGCAATGTTGTGAGAATGGTGACAACATAATCTTACAAGTCTGAGTGCTTGGAGTTGACATCCTCAATCAGTTTATCATAAAGGTGTCTAAAAACACCACTTAGATTTTTGCAAAGAACCTTCTCAGTTATTGGTTTGATGTCGTCAAATTGAGTATAGACATCATCATTATCCATACCCAATGAAGTTTCAATTTTTCCTCAAGGGATGGCTTTTTTTTATGCCTCAGGGGATGGATCTTTCACTGGGTTGCCTTAGGGGAGGGATTTGGTTGAGCCTCAGGGAAGGGCGTTTGTTCACCGAATGAAGGTGATTCGGGTCTTGGATTCTTTGGTTGAGGATGGGGAGTTAATTGCTTATCATCGGTTTCTATTTCGTCTCCCATCTCAACCATTTCTTCATTGTCACTAAACCCTTGGAGTTCTTCATGAGACCCATGGAACAACTCAGCACAGTCCCTAAAGGTCAGTGACAGAGCCTTCAGAAGAAGGCTTGCCTTCGTTTTGGTCACTCTCTGCCTCAACTCTTGTTGATGGGGTTTTCTCCAACTAATGCTCAAAGACAATTTGTGATTGATCAATAGTGAATGTGAGATTCCTATCAGCGAGGTGCCCCGTATGAGTCTTGGGAATCAATAATGGGTCCCTCAGGCAAAGACTTTAGATTTAGTTTTCCTTCATTAGGAGAGTTGGTGGATGTAAGATCCCCATCAGTGAGGTGTTTTACCCGCGGGTGTCTCCTGAGTCTTTGTGTTCTGATTAGGTTCCCTTTGAGAAAGACTGTTGATTTAGTGCTCCATCATCAGGAGATTGGGTGAAAGTTGAACAGCTATCATCAAGGTGTGTTGCCCTTGAGTGTCTCTCCTAGTCTTTGGACTGAGTTTTTACTTCCTTGGGGAAAGGTTGTGATTTACGAATGCCCTCATCAAAAGAGTGGATAGGCAGTCCCGTAGCAGAGGGTTATATATTTCCCTCTGCATCAAAAGGACCAGTATTATGGCCCGTCGACCCTCATTGTGATGTATCATGGCCTCCCACAAGCTCTTTCCTTTAGGTCAAGTGAATCTTGGTCTACTTCAGGGTGGGCGTTTTAGTCTTGGCCTTTTTCCCTTATGGAAGTGCCTTAGAAGCCTTAGGAGCCTTAGGGCCCTGTGCCTTGGGTATGGGTTTAGGAATGGTCTAAGACTTCTTCTTCTTCTCCCTCTCAGGGCCTCGTAGCAGAGGGTTGTATATTTCCTTTTGCATCAAGAGGACCAGTATTGTAGCCCGTCAACCCTCATTATGATGTATCATTTCCTCCCACAAGTTAACTCCTTTAGGTCAAGTGAATCTTGGTCTGCTTCAGGTAGCCATTTTAGTCTTGGCCTTTTTCCTTTTGGGAAGTGCCTCGGAAGCATTAGGGCCCTGTGCCTTGGGTTTGGGTTTAGGCACAGTGCAAGACTTCTTCTTCTCCCTCTTTGGGGAGAAGGGAATTGGAGACATTGATGATACACGACCAATTACATTGTTCATGTGAGCCGTCAATTCAATGGGTTCAATGTAAATTTAGATGAACTCAGGATGACAAGTTGAGGCCCATAAAGTTTGTCCTTAGTGTAAGAGGAACCCAATAACCGTTTAAGGGCGCAAGATATGAATCTTGAATATGAGACATACCTTTTCCTTGACTTATTCAGAAGTCAGATTACGGTATCATTAAAAATGATCTCTCTTATGTCAATCTTCAGTCCACTGATAAGACTAAAGATTAGCGTCTGCAGAGTTGAGTTAACATTCTCAATAAATGAATAGTTCTAATCGATCACGTGAATCACAAAAGTGACCAGGATCTTCCAAGCCATTGGATATGCAATTTTTATTAAGGGGGTTTCATCCAAAAAAGTGACTTCGTCAACTTAAAACTTATCCCGCCCATTCTTCAGTCTTCAAGACTTCATCATTCCTTGAGAAGATCGTATGAGGCTCGGTGAGCCTATTGCCACAACCCACTTAAACCATCACCTTCTTCTTAGTCTTAGACTGAGTTCCGCCTCACTGAATCCTTGAGTCTTTCTTGTAGACTCATGTTGAGATCTCGAAGGCAACTCACTGAGTGACTGTTCATTCAGTGGCCTCTTAGTATTCAAGGTTTATATATACACTTAGGATTTATTGTTATTCAATCATAACTTTGATCTTGGGGTTTATTGGTGAATAACTGGTATTAAGTATAAGGGTTTTCTTTTTTGGTGTTCTTCGTTCTTTTCACCATTGTTGCAAAAAAAATGTACTTCTAAATCTTTATTTGAATTACTTATGAGCATATGTGATTTAATACTATCAGTTGCGTTTACTCTTGATGCATATATATTTGATACATTAGGTTGTTAAATTCCAAGAATATATTGTTAAGTGTATGTTGTAAGATGTTAACCGCAAAGCTGTTACCATGAGTTATAAGCTGTATGTTTCTTCAATAAAAGTGTTTGGTAAATTAGTTGTTTACTGTAATATTAACATGCTGCTTGTTTAAAATAGAAGTTTGAAGCTTATTAGTCTAAATAGAGCTATGTGCTCAAAAAATATTATTTTTTTTAAAAAAACTAACAAATTTAAAACAACTGGCCAAACAGACTATAAGCGGAAAAAAAAAAGAAAAAAGAAAATTACAAAACAGCTCTTGCATGTGTGATCTAACAATCGTTTTTGGTCAAACGGGTCCAAAGGTGTGCTCGTCATCACATATAAATACATTTACATTTGACAAGCGATAATTAATGAGTAAGTATCTAGTGAGATGAAACTTAAAATAAGAAGTGGCGGGAAGAAATTAAAACCACACATTTGAGATGCAACGAATTGCATTAGATGCATTTATATTTATGTAGATGCACCATCTTGAGTTTCGAAAGTTAATTTGATGTGTAGATGGTGCAAATTGATTTTCATGATTTTGGCACGTGCAAATGAACAAAAATATAGATAAATCATAAAATGCATCTAATATACGTATATGCATATAATTAAAAGTTATACAATACGTTAGCATGCATTATAATGCATCTAAGATTATAAAGATGCATCTAACTTAAGTGGATGCATCTTAAATATACGGTTATAGTTTCTTCTTATCATTTTTATTTTAAGGTTTCTTCTCATTTGATCATAACTTATAATTAATAATTTTTTTATAAGTGCATATAAAAGGTGGGTTAACATATAGAATAATATGCGGGTTTGACCGCGTTAAAAATATTGTGTATCATTTTGGTATTGGCTCGTTAAAAATATTGTTTTCAATTATTATCTAGTCTGCGGGTTTATAAGCATAATAAGTTAGGAAAGTTTTGTGCAACTAAGATTAAACATATTTGTATTGTAGATGTGGGAGGATCTGTCTTAAATGTTCTTTTTTTTTAACTTTTTATTACTTTTTTTTAATTTATTTTTGTTTTTTTTACTTTTTTCTTTTGTATTAAGAGTATCTAATAGAATAATTTAATATGTTTTGTTCGACAAATAATGTATAATCTACTATCTTTATATAGCAGGATTTTTTTCCTAAAAAATCTCTTGCTAAATATCTAATCAATTGCCATGTGGAAATGCTCTTTTTAACAACCGTTGGATTAAATCTACTAATAACCAGTTTTTGGTTACATCATTCCTACGCCAAAAGATCATTTGAGTCCGTACTTTTGTCATAGTCTTGATGGACTCATCAAGACCATCCAATCCAATCTCATCAAACGGCCCATATTAACCCCCCACCCCCTGTTACTTTTACTTCATTTGTTTTCATTTCATTCCCAACCACCACCGCCCACACCCACACATCGCCATTTTGATCCGTTCCGATCAATAACACCATAGATTCCGATCAACAAACACCATATATTCCGATCAATAAACTTCTATTAACCCTGACCCTAATTATCTAACCGGTTATTAAACGTTAAGCTTAATTATTTACTTCGAATCATTTTGGCTTGAACTTGCAACTTCGAATTAACCACCATGGATATACGTGACAAACTTGCTGCTTCGAATGGTTTAGCTTATTTTGTTTTTTTTTTGGATATCCCTAACCTTTTTTTTATTTTGCTTATTTTGCTTTTTTTATGCTTATTCTGATTTTAAGATGATTTTATATTGATTAATTTGATTTTATTTGATTATATGCTTATTCTGATTTTAATCGGTTGATGTATGACTTATTAGCAACTCATACATGACTTTTATGCTTATTAGTGTTTCGAATGGTTATTGATATATGCCTTATTGATTAAAATACGGTTTATATGTAAACTTGGACCTAGTGTAATTGTTTAGGAGATCTGATCTAGACTTAGTGTAATTGTTTAAGTTTCTTTGCATCAAGTTTATGAGGTTAGTGATAGTTGTTTCAAGCTTTTGTCTCATTCATTTTCATATTAAATCAAAGTCTCGCTCTTTTGGTGGTTTTTGCAAATCTAGATATCAGTAGGTTAAAGAATTGTGAGATTGAGGTTATGTGTTGATATTCCTACTTGAGGCTTACTTGTGTCTAATACACGAAATTGTTTGATAATTCCTTAAGGTTAGTATTGCATTAGGTTTTGAAGTTTCACTCATTAGGCTAGTGTTGGTTGAGTTTAATAGCAAAAAATCACCAGCTGCTCTTGTTGATTCGTCCAAGGGTTTTAGGTGTTGTGAGTCTAGATCTAAGTAATTTTAGGGTATGTTGTAGCCTACACTTGTAAGACTTGAGGTTAATATCCTCTTAATGCCTTGAAATTTTGCTTAAATCTCATTTTAGTGCACCTAAGTTACCTACCCTACCGTTTAGAGGTGGCAAAACAGGCGGGCGGGCACGGTCGACGGGCAACGGGCTAAACGGACGGCGGGCTAAACGGGCGCGGGTAAAACGGGCGGGCAAAACGGGCGCAAGCTAAAATAAGAAAAAAACATATAAAAGAGTGCAGAAATAAAAATTAATAATTTTATGCTTATGTGGTCGCTTTATGAGTGTATTGTATGATTGTGTTGTGTGATTGTGTTTTGTATTGTGCATGTGTATTAATCTCAGTTAGAAATCTGCCTAATAAGTCCTCTTTTGCATTTTGTGTTGAGCTACTGTTCATCCTTAGGCTGCTGTTAGTGTATGCCTTATTAGTTTCTCATACATGAGTTTTATGCATATTAGTGTTTCGAATGGTTATTTATCACTTGATACATGACTTATTAGGTACAGTACGGTTTATATGTTGTTTGAGGATCAACGAGCAACTGAGAAACCAACAACTGAGAAAGAAGCAACCGATAAAGCCGTTAAGAAGAAACCAGAGAAAGCAGAGGCAAAGAAAAAAGTGAATGTGGCATAGAAAGCAGCAACAACTAAAAAGAAACCGGCTGATAAGAAGAAACAAAAAGAACCATAGTAGTCAGCAGCAACTAAAAAGAAACAGGCAGAAACCGGCTGATAAGAAGAAACAACAAGAAACATAGTAGTTAAGAAACATTGAAGTAAATTGTAATAGAACTAATAGTAGTACTTAATTCTTAATTCTGATGATATCTTTTAGCTGTTTAAGAATTATAATTGTGATATTAAATAGTATGATATTGAAGTAGTTATGTTTTAAATCATAGTAGTATGTTTGTGAATCAAAGTTTGATAAACAAATATATGAGTCATACAGTTTTCTTCATATGTATAAGTGTTTTTACATGAGTCATGGTGATTCATACATGAGTCATGGTGACTCATACATGAGTCATGGTGACTCATACATGAGTCACCATGAGTGACTCATACATTTAATATGTTTCATTTTTACACTTATACAGTTTACACACAGTTTTTACACTTGTACGTGTTGTGAGTCATGATGACTCATACATGAGTCATGGTGACTCATAAATGAGTCATGGTGTCTCATACATGAGTCACGTGAAATACATTCAGTTATTTTTCATTTTTACACTTATATAGTTTTATACATATGTATAAGTTTTTTAAACACTTGTACATACTGTGAGTTATGATGATTAATACATGAGTCATGTGACTCATACATGAGTCACGTGACTCATACATGAGTCACGTGACTCATACATGAGTCACGTGACTCATACATGAGTCACGTGACTCATACATGAGTCACGTGACTCATACATGAGTCACGTGACTCATACATGACTCACGTGACTCATACATGAGTCACGTGACTCATACATGAGTTAATACATAATATTCAAATCACATATGTTTTCAACACTACTCATATATGATTCAAAAATCAAACATGTTTTCAACACTTCAACAAAAGAAAAAAAAGAAAATTAATTCTTAACATAGTAAAAAGAAAACACAAAAATAATCATGTAGTTGTTGTATTCGATTGTCCTGTTTCTTCTGTTTTTGTACTTTTTGTGCTTCTTGTGCTTGTTTTTTAGCAGCTGCAATGATCATCATGAGTCACGTGACTCATACATGAGTTAATACATAATATTCAAATCACATATGTTTTCAACACTACTCATATATGATTCAAAAATCAAACATGTTTTCAACACTTCAACAAAAGAAAAAAAAGAAAATTAATTCTTAACATAGTAAAAAGAAAACACAAAAATAATCATGTAGTTGTTGTATTCGATTGTCCTGTTTCTTCTGTTTTTGTACTTTTTGTGCTTCTTGTGCTTGTTTTTTAGCAGCTGCAATGATCTTCGCTAGTTTTGCAATATGTTGATCCTCCGGTGACTCATAAAGAATGTACAAACTAGGCTTTGGTGTACCAATAGCATCTGTTACACAATCAGATAAAACTACAGTTCAGGAATTGATATGTTATATATGGCTCATGTATGAGTCACAGTGACTCATACATGAGTTAATTTGACTCACACATGAGTCACATACATGAGTTAATTTGACTCACACATGAGTCACTGTGACTCATACATGAGTCACCAACGAAATTTGCCACAAAACTATGATTTGGTTACAAATATATTACCTGCATTGACAACTATATTTTCAGAAACATCAGCATCGGCAACTACATCTTCATTAACATCTCCATCAATCTGACTCATATATGAGTCACAGTGACTCACACATGAGTCACTGTGACTCATATATGAGTCACCATGATTTTGTTACAAATGAAGCTATATTATTACTCGCGTAACAAAAAAGACTTACATATGTATAGTTTCATATATGAGTCATCGTGACTCATATATGAGTCACATCGACTCATATATGAGTCACAACGACTCATATATGAGTCAGCATGACTCATATATGAGTCATGGTGACTCATGTATGAGTCACAGCGACTCATATACGAGTCATAATCCCAGTTCAGTAATTATAAGTCTTACTTCTGTAATCAGTTTATCATCTACAAAAATCGATCACACTTCAATAAAAATGCTCATTCATAAATTAGAACTTGCTAAATCACATATAACTTTTTGTGTCATTTCATCAAACACATGGTATGCATCAAATATCATAACATGTGATTTACATATATTATTACCTGGAAATGGTGGACATGTTGTGAAAGTCATCGGAGAAGTGGGTTTGTTGTGGAAGTCACCAGAAAATGGTGGTTTGGTGTGCATCTCGCCGAAAAGGGTTGTTTGGTGTGGAGGTTGCGGGAAGAAGGTGGGTTTGTTGTGGTGTTCGCGGGAAGAAGGTGGGTTTGTGGTGGTGGTCGTCGGAAAAAGGTGGGAGATGGGTTTGTTGTGGTGGTCGTTGGTGAGAGGTTGTGCAGTGGATCCCGATCTATATTTTGTTTTTGTATGTGTGTGTGAAAAATAGGAAGGGTTAGTTGGGAGATTGGTTTAATCAGAACCCTTGGATGAATGTAAGATGGATGGTGTAGATTGATCCATCAAGACTATGATAAATATAGGGATGTGGGGGATCTCTTCCCGAATTTTTCCATCAAATCCTTTTAAACTATACCTTTAAAACTAATCCAGTTCTATCAGATCCAAAATTATAATTCCAATACCAAAATAATGCCACGATCTAAAACTAATCCATATCCAAAATTATGCCACAAATTTATAACCTTTGTGGTTTTAATTAAATAAAAAAAACTCACATATCATTGTTTAACCAACTATTAGATCCACAATTAGAAAAAAAAAACATTGATACATCTTGCAAATCATGGATTAGCTACAAGTCAATGGTTTCCCATCGAAGTGTTTCACCAATCAATGGCCCATTGACAGATGATAATGTATATATATTTTTAAACCATCGACTAGCTACAAATCCTAGGGAGGGCAACGGGTCGGGTTCGGGTCGGGTTTTAGTAAACCCGTACCCGCACCCGTTTATAATATTCAAACTCGCATCCGCCCCAATACCCAACGGGTACCCGGTTAATATTACCCATCGGGTTTTCGGTTTTTACCCGCGGGTATCGGGTATCCACAATTAAATCTTGTTAGACATAATTTTGCGTATAAAGCTAAGAAAAACTAATGAAAAATGATCAAAATACCCTAGTATATTTTTATGTTTTTAGAAGATAAAGAATACTAATTTAGTATTCATATCATGTGATGTAATGTATTAAATAAGTCAGTGTTTTTATTTTAAAATTACAAAATTCAAATATGTTTGATCACAAACATCTTAATACCAAATGCAACTAATATAAGCATTCCATTGTTTAACAATTTTCGTCTATTATTTTATACAAATTTAAAACTTATATAAAATAGTAATAAAAGTGAGTATGAATTTTGGTAAACGGGTACTATACGGGTAAACGAGGCGGGTATTACTAGAACCCGAACCCGAACCCGTACCCGTGAAAAATAGAATATCCTAACCCGAACCCGCATCCAAACCCGTCAATCTGACTCCGAACCCGACCCAATCGGTTCGGGTTTCGGTTTTCTCCATCGGTTTCGGGTGCTTTTGCCATCCCTAAATCTATGGTTTCCCATCTTGCAAAATTAAGGTATATATATGTTTTTAATTTTATTTCGTTGTTGATTTGTCTGAATTTTTATTATATGTTTTTAATTTTATTTTGTTGAGTTTATAATATTATTAATTTTGGGGTTTATAATTGTTGATAATTTCGTTGTCAAGCATAAAATTGATACAGCATTAAACCTGAGAAAAAAGTTCTTGCAACAAGGATAACAAAGTCTTCATGTTGTTTGAAGTTGATGATAATAGTCGTGGTATGTTCCTTGGCTCTTGCTTCTTAACAGAATTTTTTATCAACTATTCAACATAGTATATTTTGTTAAATCTATTTTTTATGTACATGCATTGATCCAATAAAATGGAAGTCAAGTGATGATATAGGTAGTAGATTGAGTAAATTTGTTTAATGGGAGTAAGCTATGAAGTGTATGCATCATGCTAAGCAAACTTCTTTGACTTCAAGCTTTGCCAATAATTCCTTCAACCATAGAAAAATGTTGGTATTTTGCATTCCTTAGTTAAGGTTGTGTTTGACTCAACTTATTTCAATAATTTATGTCTTATTATGGCCTTTAGTATCAATTAAGTAATTTTTATGTAATGTTTAGTTGTCTGTGGTGTGTTTGGTAAGGTGCGAGGAATGCACTAAGCTTTGGTGGAACTATGCTTGGCCAGTAGCCTGTTAGGATGCTACCTTTAAGATCGTGATTGCACCAATAACTCTAACATTTTTATCCCGATAATAGTTTTGGATTTTATTCAGGTTACTAAGCTATGAAATATATGGGTGTGGATATTTATTTATGCTTAAACTACAATTTTATTAGCCACGTGTTGACTCAAAACGAGCGAGAAATGTGTGTAAGAACCATCTATTTGAATAACATGGTAACATTGAAAAAAAAGAGCGTCAATTTTCCGTTCTTTTATTATTTATTCATTTGGTGAACACAACCAGTGGACAATGGATATTATGTTCAAGTTTTTTTTCCAATTAGGTTTGAGATTTCTAAGAGACTACAAACATCAGTATTTATTCAAGAGTTTTTAATATTTTCTCTCCATATCATTTCATACCGCCTTATTTAGGAAAATCGTTCTACTTCACTATACCATCTACGATGAGGAACTACTTGCAGCATCAGAAGATCTATTCTCTAATGTCGAAAAAGGAGTTTTGCGAGTTCAAGACCTCGATAACAGAAAACAACGATCTCTGTTGCATCGATACCAAAACATATTACAATTGCAGATTGTTGTTTGGGTAAATTTTTCACCTTTATTGCTATTCACTCTTAATATTCATGCATACTCTTGATAATCGATTTTATAAATTTTGAGTAAACATTGTATTAGGTTTCAAAGGGTAAGAAATAAATACAGATTGCAGAATTACATATTTAAAGTTCATCTTAATACTTAAGCTATATATTTTTATACTATTTCCTAATTGCTATTATATATTATTAGTCTTGTGAAGTAGTAAAGCTGCTTATGCAGGTTTCGTAGACGAATTGGATGAATTGCACCCGATTATCCAGACGAGCAAACTTCTGCCTGTGCGTGTCATGAAGAGGAAGTTCCAGAAAAGTGCGGAGGCAAGCCCGAAGACTCTCGCAGTATAGTTTATAATATGAGGAGTATGTCCTATAGATGGCCTCCCAGGTAATACAAATTCCAGTGTTAATCTAAATTATATCTAAGTATCCGACTGTGCGTGTAGACTCAGTTGGTAACATCTAGATTTGGTAAAGTGGGTTGTCGTGCGAGTCGGGTACCATTACAGAACGTGTAGCTTTTAAATGATGCATATCCAGTAAAGTGTACATGTGTTCCATCAACTATGAAACAAAACAATATGTACTTCTTAAGATTGTGTGTGTGCACGCGTAGTAGATAAGTAAATGAAAGATTAAGCGTGTCAAAGTTTATGCACTGGTTGCTCTTGCTTTGTTATGCAGAGTGCCCATGATTTAAGATTCCCTTTTTAATGGATTCAGCTACAAAAGGTCCCTTTCGATCATATTGTCAGTAGAATCTATACCAATTTTTACTAATATTGTTCACGTCCTATAGTTTAATATGATATCAATATGAGTTCAGTAGCAATAAATTTGGTCAAATGTGCTGATTTCGTTGCACCATGAGAGGTAACAGTATAGTCCAAAGAATCCAAGAAGAACATACCTATTATTTTGATCAAATTTGTTGATTTATTGTAGTATTTTATGCTTTGATTAAGGTTGACTCTTTATTTGGGAATAGATCAATTAATTTGGTTGTAGCGTTTTTTTATATCTTTATGACAATACTCCATTTAGGAATAAAACTTGGATTCTTATAGATCACAATGTAGGAGTGCTTTTTACGAGATATAAAAATGACAAATATTAAATGTTGACACTTTTGTTTTTTTTTTAATTTTAACTTTATAAATTTCTTCACATGGAACAATGGTTGCACATATGGAGCTTGAAAATCTACAACAAACGTTGCGTATAAGAAATTACTTCATCAACTATAATCAAGTTTTCATTTATCTGATAGCTAACTTTTGTTAAAATAATCAGTCTTATTTAGTTTTTTCGGATGTTTACAAATAACACACTATCTTAACTTTTTGGTTTTAAATATTAAATGATTTTAAGTTATTTATATGAATCATTTCACGTTATTCATATGAATCATTTCACTACCTCTTTATGTTTTCAAAAAAACTCTAATTCGTATTCAATGTGAGTGGTTCTTATTGATTTTAAGCCTGTTTAACTGCTAATATATTAATGCAAAAATCTTTCATTTACTGAATTTTCAAGAAGTTGTTGTCTGCTGAATGTTTGTTTAGAATTTCGTGTAGCTGAAATTTCAATTTGTTTGCTGAAAAATGTTTGCATACTTATAGTGTATGAAAAAATTTGTATGCAAATGCGACCTATTTGTTGAAGTTTGTATAATGGTGAGCATAATGTCAAACATAACTATTGCACATGCACATTATTTTCTGAAACTATGTAATGCTTATATTTGAAATTTTGTGCTCTTTTGGCAGTATTTTTTAGAAGTAATTTGAATCATCTTTTGTAGGCTTGCAGGGACAAAGGGATGGAACCATCTATCTATCTGCAAAGCCTTTTGTCAAATATATAAATTGTTGAGTTATGATGCGTGATAGGACCTTGAATTAGGAGTGAATGGTCTCATTGGTTCACAAGTTTAACAAAGATATGATTGACTTTTCAATGTCTTGGGTAAATTTAATAATTTTTATCATAATTTATCATTTATATTATTGTTAGGATCATTGGAATAGTTCTTTGTAATAGGTAGACTAGGAGGTATGTAGTTCCTCCTGATCATAGTAGTAGTAGGAGCAAGTCGTGCTCCTGGTCTTATAGAAAGTCAAACTTTATTATTTAGTTATTATTCTGTTAGGATATGCATGAGATATGTTAGAAAATGATATGCATATCAGTTTTACATGTTTTGGTTAATGATGTATTAGGGTTTCCTTGTAGTATAAAAGGAACCTTAGGCAGAAGGGTTACACAGACCTTCATCAAATATAATTCTAGTTCTTATTGATATTAGAAATCCTTAGAAAAGGATCAAGTCATTATAGTTATTCTGTTCTTCTTCATAGTATTTGTATTCCGCACTTATACTGTGTATAGTCTCTCTGTGAATAGACTTGTGATTACAGAAGTCGTTCACCATTCCTGACAGGCTGCAAGATCCACATCTAGTGGACCCAACAAGTGGTATCAGAGCCTGGGAGAGTCTCTGTACAAGAAGAATCAATTTTTCTCATTACTAACAGCTTTGTTTAATCATGTCTGCCTCAAGTTCTACTCAAACAGGAGAAGATAGTACTCCTAGAACTCAGCAACCTCAGCAGATCATTGCTACGGTTTTCAACACAAATGGTAAGTTTCCTCTTCTGAAAAAGGACGAGTATGATAGCTGGGCAATGAAGATGGAATGTTGGATCACCAACACTGATCAAGACCTTTGGAAGATCATTCTGAATAGAAACAGCAGGAAGTTGACTGGAAGATACAAGAATGGTAATATTACTCTTCTTGACCCTAAAACTCATGAAGAAATCATAGCTGTTCAGAAGGAGATAAAAGCAAAAACTATCTTGCTTCAGTCTCTTCCTGATGATCACATGGGTGACTTCTATCATCTGGATGATGCAAGAGAGATCTGGAATGGAATAAAAGCAAGGTTTGGTGGGAATAAGGAGTCAAAGAAAATGCGAAGATCCATGCTGAGAGATGAATTCACAGACTTCAAGATCTCAGAAACTGAAGGTATCCATCAAGGGTATGACAGGTTCCAAAAGATATTGAGCCAGTTGAATACACTTCGGTCGAAACCCGACGATGGTGATTTCAATGCAAGGTTTCTTAGAGCCTTACCCTACTCATGGAATCAGGTGGTAATCTCTCTCAAAGCAAAAGGTGGGCTTGACTATCTTAATTTTGATGATTTGTTTCATAAGCTCAAAACCTTTGAGCCTCATGTGAGGGGATACTCAAGTGACTCCTTTCCTACTCCTGCTAACTCTGCCTTTGTGAGTTCTATGGGATCCAGTCCCATGTCTTATGCTAGTTGCCCAAGGAATACTGTGTCTTCTCAACATACTTTTCAGCATACTTCTACTCCTGAACCAAAAGCCAAGTCTGGTAGCATGGTAGAAACTGTTCTTCACTCCTTTGTTGCTGATGTGGATGCTCAACAGCAACTTGCTTTTGATGACTTCAAACAGGTTGATAAACTTGACCTGGATGAAATGGATCACAAATGGCAGATGGCCATGCTCACTCTCAGGGTTCATAAGTTTGAGAAGAAAGCTTGTAGAAAATTTAATTATAACCCAAGAGAGCCAGCAAGGTTTGACAGAAGCAAGGTTTGATGCTATAACTGCCAGCAGCAAGGTCACTTTGCAAGGGAATGCCCTAACAAGCATGACCAGGAGAAGAGCAGATATTCAGCTTTTAAGATTCAGGAGGTGAAGGATGACAAGAAGGCGTTGGTGTCTGTTGACTCTATGGTCAACTAGAATGATCATCAGAATGCTACCCTAGAAACAGCTGAGCCTTCTACTGATGTGTTTACAATGATTGTTGGGAATCTATCTGATGCCGAGGAAGCAGAAGAGTTTGCTCTTATGGGCATCTCACCTCAGGTACAACATTGTCCTCTTGGTTGTCATGATAAATATTCAGAATTGTTGTCCCAATATAATGACTTAAATGATCAGAATGATAAGTATTTTTTAGAGGTTCAAGCATATAAGGCTTCTTTAAAAACATTGGAACAACAAAAGAGGTGGCTTCAAGATACTCAACGTGAGTACGAGGATAAAATTAGGATACTGAACATTGATTTAGAAAACACAACAAATATGCTTAAATACACCGAAAAGGTAAAAGATGACAGTATCAAAGAAAAACAAGAAATGAAGGAAAAATTAGATGCTACACTTCTGAGATTTGAAAAATGGCAAAAGGCACCTAAGAATCTTTCAAAATTAATTGATAGTAGCATGTCTGGTAGGACTAAAAGAGGGTTAGGATTTGATAAATATATTGATTCAGAAGATGTGTTTGATTTATCTTTTTCAAGTGTCTTTGATCCTGACAAGGAGGAAGAGGGAACACCTAGCTACAATAGGTTTAAACCAGCAGCAGAAATGCATGCTGTCCCTCCACCTCTTACAGGAACTTTCATGCCCACTACTAGGCATACTGACTTGGATGGATCACAGATGCATGAGTCCCCAAAAAGGTCTACTAATACTAATGACTTTGTCTCGTGTACTTTCAGTGACAAAGCTAGTGACTCTGCATCATGTGGTTCAAGTGAAGAGTCGAGACCTACAAGTTCCAAGTCAAATGACCATGCTGCTACTAGTGCTAGGAAGTGTGAAGAGAGAGTTGCTTTTACTTCAACAGTGTCTAGTCCTGGTTTATTGAGTCCTAGGAAGAATGTTTCTCCTAGAATTGTGTGTAATAAAGTCAGCAGTATGAAACAATGTCATTCTAATAAAAGGTCGTTTAAAACATGCTTTGTTTGTGGGAGTGAATTTCATTTGATTAAAGATTGTGATTTTTATGACAAACATTCTTCTGTTTCTCAAGCATTTCCTACTCCTGGTCCACCAGGAGTTGTTCCATATTCTTCTAGAAGACTAAACCCATGTGCTCCGTTATTTTCTTCTTCTAGAAGGACCTCTCCATTAGCTTATGATCATTGGAGAAGCACTGAATTTATACCAAATAGACCAACCAGTAACTATTTTCAGAATTTTAATCCAAATTATGCATATAATTTTGACCACATGTATTTTGGGTTGGAAAATCTGGGAACTGCTGTTAAGCCCTCAGCAGGTTGTTCTTGGTCAAACAATAACACCCATATGATGAATAGGCAACCAAAGAACAACGGTGGATCTCATCAATCTTCTTGGCTATCTACTAAAGATCCACAAGGCAGGCTCAAACCTTAAAAGGTTTGGGTCCCCTTAAGACACTAACTTTTGTATATCTCGTATCTTGTTGTTGTAGGTTACTCCTTACCAAGATCCTACTCTAGGAATTGTTGATAGTGGATGCTCTAGGAGCATGACAGGAAATAAAAGTCTTCTATCTAACTTTGTACCATTTCAAGGCGGAAAGGTCTATTTTGAAGGAGGTGAAGGAGGATCACTGGCAAAGGAACGATTCAGACGCCTAATCTTAATTTTGAACAGGTTTACTATGTGGAAGCACTTCAACACTTCAACTTGATATCTGTCTCTCAGATTTGTGACAAGAAGCAGTTTGTTCTCTTTACGGATACTGATGCACTCGTGTTATCCAAAGACTTTAAACTCCCGGATGACTCACAGGTTCTACTCAGAATCCCTAGAAGGCACAACCTCTATAGTATCAAGCTAAATGAAGTCAATCCTACTGGTCAACTAGCATGTTTGGTTGCTAAAGCCTCAGAAGATGAAGCCACTCAATGGCACCAAAGGATTGGACATGTGAACTTTAAGACCATTCACAAACTAGCAAATCTGAATCTGGTCTCTGTTTTACCTCCCAAGTCATTCAGAAATGATATCAATTGTCTTGCATGCAGCAAAGGCAAACAACATAAAGCATCCTTCAAGGCCATTACTGCTCTCAGCCTTATAACTGAATCATTGCAGCTACTACACATGGATTTATTTGGTCCTACCTCTATTAGGAGCATTGACCACAAACAATTCTGCCTTGTGGTAACTGATGGATATAGCAGGTTTACGTGGGTTTTCTTCATGGCTGCCAAGAGTGAGACCTACTCAATTCTCAAGGACTTTATTACACTTATAGAAAATCAGTTGTCCAAGAAGGTTAAAGGTATTCGATGTGATAATGGAACAGAATTCAAAAATGCAGACCTCATAGCACTTTGTAATTCTAAAGGCATCAAAAGAGATTATAGTGCAGCAAGAACTCCTCAACAGAATGGCGTGGAAGAAAGAAAGAACAGGACTCTAATAGAAGCTGCAAGAACAATGCTTGCCGATTCCAAGCTTCCAACCATGTTCTGGACATAAGCTGTCAATACTGCAAGTTATGTTTTGAATAGAGTTTCTATTACAAATCCTCACAAGAAGACTCCCTATGAGCTACTAACATCCAAAGTACCAAACATTGCTCATTTGAAGCCATTTGGGTGTCCTGACACCATTCTGAATACTAGTGACTATCTAGGGAAATTTGATGGCAAGGCAGATGAAGGATACATTGTGGGATATTCAGCTCACTCTCGGGCTTATCATGTCTACAATCTCCAAGCCAAGTGAGTAATTGAAACTATAAATCTCAGGTATTTTGAGGAGAAGTCAAACATCCAAGGCAAGGGTCCTAAATGGTATTTTGATCTTGATTATCTTAGTGATTCATTAGGATATTTTCGTTTCAAAACTAACCATGATGCAGGTCCACAAGTGTTTGCAACTTCTAGTACATGTGCTCATTCTAGTATTTCAGACTCAGATGACGAGGATGATATTTTTGTGGTTCCATCCTATTCCACCATAGTCTCTCCTAATACTCCTAGTGATGCAACTCCATCAGATATATTGGACTCACAAGGAGCTCTTGACACATTACTCAAGCAACAAATAGAAGCTACTACAGCAGCTGCTCAAGGTGGCTTTGAGTTTCCCTTGAATACTTCTGCTGACAAAGCTGCTCCTAGTACTCCAATTGTTACTCCTAGTGCTAGTTCAACACCTATTAGTAGTCCGGCTAGTGATTCCACTTCCCATACTAGATTCTCAAGTCCTTCTGACCTGGGGAACTATCAAAAGAAGTCTTCTACCAAGCTAGATGATATTCATAACCAACCAATAGATGGCATTTTCGACTCTGCTTCATATGATGATGACTTTGTTGGGGATCTTAATAACTTGGCACCAGAAGTGGAGGTAGCTTCCAATCCAGTGTTGCAGTCACATAAAGACCATCCTACTACTCAAATCATTGGAGATCCTGGTTCTACTGTCAAGACTCGCAGAATGCATAAGAAGGCCACGTCTGATCATCATGCTCTTGTGAGCTATATTGAGGATCAAAAGCGTAATAATCATACGGACTTTCAACATTGTTTGTTTGCTTGTTTTCTTTCACAGGTGGAACCTAGATCAGTCTCTCATGCTCTTGAGGATCAAAGTTGGGTGGAGGCTATGCAGGAGGAGATGCAGCAGTTCTTGTTTCAGAATGTTTGGATCCTAGCTGACTTGTCGGATGGAAAGACAGCAATTGGTACCAAATGGATTCTCAAAAACAAGAAAGATGCAAGGGGTATTGTGGTGAGAAATAAGGCGAGGTTGGTTGCACAGGGACATACACAACTTGAAGGCATTGACTACACTGAAGTTTTTGCTCCTGTTGCTAGGATTGAGGCCATTTGTCTGTTTTTGGCTTTTGCTTCTTATGTGGGCTTTACAGTTTTTCAGATGGATGTCAAGAGTGCATTTCTCTATGGCAAGATTGATGAGGAAGTTTATGTTACTCAACCTAAGGGCTTTGTAGATCCACTTCATCCCAAGAAAGTTTACAAGGTGGTCAAAGCTCTCTATGGACTTCATCAGACTCCTAGAGCTTGGTATGAGCGTCTTTCAACTTTCTTGTTGAAACATGGCTATAGAAGAGGCACAATTGACAAAACACTATTTCTTAAGAGGAATACCAAGGACATCATCCTTGTTCAGGTGTATGTGGACGACATTATCTTTGGTTCTACTAAAAAGGAATGGTGTGATGAGTTTGAACAACTGATGAAGGGAGAATTTCAGATGTGTGCTATGGGAGAGCTTACATTTTTTCTTGGTCTTCAAGTCAAGAAACAGTCGGATGGAATCTTCATAAGTCAAGATAAGTATGTTCATGAGATCCTTCAGAAGTTTGATATGGATCCTCTTAGACCAGCAGCGACACCTTATGAAGTAGCTAAAGTCAAACTCAAGAATGAGCCAGATCCTCCGGTAAATGTTCACATGTACAGGTCCATGATTGGCTCACTCATGTATTTGACTGCATCACGTCCGGATATTATGTTTGCAGTAAGTGCTTGTTCTAGACATCAAGTGGCTTCAACGGTTTCTAACTTGAATGCAGTCAAGAAGATTTTCAAGTACATCAAGGCTCAACCCAAGCTAGGCTTATGGTATCCTAGAGAATCACCTTTTGTTCTTGAAGCATATAGTGATAGTGACTATGCAGGTGCTAATAATGACAGAAAATCTACTACTGGTGGTTGTCAGTTTTTGGGTCGAAGACTTATCTCATGGCAATGCAAGAAACAGACGATAATAGCTACTTTTTCAACAGAAGCTGCATACGTAGCTGCTGCTAGTTGTTGTGGACAAGTTTTGTGGATTCAAAATCAGATGCTGGATTATGGGTTCAACTTTATGAACACCAAAATTTTCATTGACAACCAAAGTACTATCTACATTGTGAAGAATCATGTTTTTCATCAACGTACAAAACATATTGAAATTCGACACCACTTTATCCGGGATGCCAATGAGAAGAAGTTGATACAGGTTCTTAAAGTTCATACGGATGATAATGTTGCTGATCTGTTGACTAAAGCCTTTGATGGTCCTCGGTTCAACCACTTGGTGGTTCACATTGGAATGGTCAATCCTTGAGACCTAGGATTGAGGGGAGGCTAAGCCTAAGGGGAGGCTAAGTGTACATATTTACTTGCACAGATTAACATAGTGGTAGTTTTTAACAACAGATTGTATGGGTTTTTGCGGTGTGTGCTACTTCTAGTGGAGGATTTTGCTCACTTCTGGTGGTAGTCTTCATTACTGGTTGGCTTCTAGTCATTAATGGTTGGCTTCTAGTGGATAAAAATCCTTCCTTTATAAGTAATGGTTGGCTTCTAGTCTTGGTTTGGGTCACTGTTCACTTCGTTGACTTCTGTTGACCACATTGTGCTTCTAGTGTTGACCCTTATGCGTTTTGACTTTTAGTCAACGCAAGTTAATTCTGGTACATATCATATTATTTAACTTTGGTAACTAGGATTTGCAAATAATCTTATTAGGGGCAAGTGGTTACTTTGCATTAACTGCCTAATTTGAAAGGGCAACCCACATTATTAGGGGTCAATGAACAGTTACAAGACCATTATTTATGGTCAATTACCCCCTTGACTCATTCATCACAATCATAACACACACACACGCTCCTACTCTCTCAATCCCTAATCAATCACCTTCCATCACTTCTAATCAACATCAATGGCTGCTTTGGTCTACCAACCCGCTCACAATAAGGTAGCATATCTGGGAGATGGTCCTAAACGTGACGAATTCAAAGACAATTGAGGCTTCTAACCTCAGGTATGCTTTTACTGTTTGCCCAATTGTTTATGATAGTGTGATTCGCCATTTTTGGGATACTGCTGAACTTGTGGCTATTTTGGGTCGCCCACTTGAACTCCATGCTACCATTGATGGACGTCCTTATGTGGTTACTGAAGCTTCTATTCGGAGTTCCCTTCATCTTCAAGATGAAGGTGGTGTTGTGTCTATCCCTAATGCTGAGGTTTTGGAGGGGATGGCTGCTATTGGGTATAATCATGGGGGAAAGTTTAACTTCCAAAAGAATAGGTTTTCCCCCCAGTGGAAGCTTCTAGTGCACTTTCTGATTCACTGCTTAAGCCCCAAGTCTGGGAGTTGGGATGCCTTTCTCATTCCTTTGGCTACTGGTTTGATCTGCATAGCACAGGGTAGGGTGTTTAATTTTTCTCGCTATTTGTTTGATGGGATGGTTAGCAATTTGACTAGTACTGGATCTAGGAAGAAATTTTTAATGTATCCTAGGTTTTTGCAGCAGATACTTGTGTGTTTACCTCGTAATAGGGAGGTGTATGAGACCCCAAGCTTACTGCTAAAGTTTACTACAATATGGCTTTCGGGTTTAAAGGGGATTGGAGGCCCCTTACTGATGCAATGCTGGGCCATGCCCAAGGTCCTCCTGATGTTGTTCCTCTGGCTGACGAAGCCGAGGAGGAACTTCCATTAGGAGATGATCCTATGGAGGAGGAGCATCCTGATGGTGGTGCACCTAATGTGGTGGTGGAAGAGCCAGTTGAGGAAGTGGTGGTTGAACCGCCATCCACTTCCAAGGCCGTCCCTTCTTCTATGCCACATTCGTCTCCAATTGTGGATACTCTCCCTCCTAGTCCAGCACCTCACTCTACTGATAAGCCCTCTGGTTCTCGTACTCATGATGATGACCCATTTATTGCTTCTGGTTCCAATGAAGCCTTCCCAGATCCAAGTCCTCTTGGTGGGAAAGCGGAGGAGCCTGCTACACTGAATTCTTTGCTTGATCTCATGCACAGGTACCATGAAAGGATTCTTTCTTTGGAGGCGGATTTGAATCAACATCGTAAGCTTACCAGGGAATTTGTTGTTCCAATGGCTGACCGGATTAAAGCTTTGGAAACACAGCAGAGGAGGAGGAAGAAGCATGTGGTACAGTCTGATTCTGATGAGGAGGTTGAGGATCTTGTAGAGGATGGCTTGAATTTGCTGGCGAAGGCTGCTTTTGCTGATAAGCCATATGCTGATTTGCCAATTCCTCCTACTTCATCAAGCATCCCTCCTACTGCTGCTACCCCTGGACCAAAGGAAGATATTGCTGGTACTACTGCTGGTCCAACTGGTGGACCGTCTCATGATGCTAAGAGGAAAGCCCGTATGACTGATGCTCCCTCACCCCCTCGCAAGCGTACTCACAGACAACTTGAGGAGGACAGGTTGGGTGAGGAGGCTGCACAAAGAATGCAAGCGGAGATTGACCAAGCTGCTAGGGCTGAGGAAGAAGCTCTTCAGAAGCAAAGACGTGAACAGTTGCAGCATGATGCTATGCATTGGGATGATAACGATTGGATGCGGGTGCTCACTATTCTTACATCTGACTATTCGCAGTTTACTGAACTCTTGGGTGCTGATGTGAATGAGCAGAATTGTATTCCTCGAGCTATGGCGTTAATGCGTAAGCAACAATTATCGCTTGCTGCTCAACTGCGTGAAAAGCGTAAGAACAGGCCTTTGACAAGAACCGAGGAGAGAAAGTTAATGCAGAGGTATGTCAAATATCAGTCGGGTGCTCACTTTACTGTTGGTTGGACATGGGAACGAGTTAGGGCATTGTCTTTTGACGAGCTTAAGGATCTATACGAACGAATGATCAAGCGTCAGAACACACCGGTTCCGGAGCGTTTCATCTATCGTCCTCCTCCACGAGTGGTTCCTACTTCTCAAACTGCTGTTGCTCCTGGTTCTTCATCTGATGTTCCTTTTGGTTCTACTGGTATCCCATATGTTGTTGATGTTTCTACTGCTGGTACCACACCCACACCTTCGGTTGCTCATCCTGTTTCATCTTCGGGTCCTACCACCACCACCACCTATGCTACCACTACCACCACCACTGCTACTCCTGCTATGGCACAACCCTCACCACCCGTGACTGATTCTCAACCTACTCCTTCTCTTGGTGCAGCTACCGTTGATCCTTTGGTTGGACAAGGTGTTGATTCTACTTCTGCTGATCCTATTCCTGTTGCGAAGGTAAAGGTTGAAACCTCGTCTGGTGTTCCAACTCCTCGTCGTTCCATCCGTAAGAAGATGGCTAGACGTGGCAAGTCTGTTCCTTATGAGAAGCGTGCTCCCGAGAACCTTATTGATGCAGCTTCCGACAGTGACTCAGAATTGCCAATGGGTACGGGGTTTATTATTGCTTGGACGGTTAAGCCATCCACGACTATTCCTGGTACTTTCACCCATAGTATTTCCATCAGTGATGGTTATGTTCGTTATGCTTCGGGTTTGCAAGGTGTGTTGACTTGGGTAGATCGTAGGGATCTTATGTCGTTGTATGGGTTTGTGGATGCTGGTATGCCTACTCATCCTAGTGAAGTGCCCTCCTGGCCTGGTTTGACTATGTGGACTGACTTGAAGACGATGCTTGATTCTCCTCCACATGCTCCACATTCTGGTGTCTGGAAGGACCAGCCACGCTGGGTAATCAAGAGATGGAAGTTGTATGCTGGCTGTGGAGTGCATGTCTTGGAGTTGGAGTCTGGTGCCATGGTGTTCATGCTTACGGATCTGGACTATCCGTTAACTATTGCTTCTATGGAGGCCATGCTTGCTTGTCACTTGCAGATCTCCAATGCTCCTTCAGGGAATGAGACTTCTATGGTTACTACTCTGGTGGAGGGGATACAAGCCCGGTTGCAAGCTGAGAAGGTGGCAGCGTCTGGTATGTGATGGGTATGTTTGTAAGTTTTTATGTTTTGTGTTTTATGTTCATCTGTTTATACTGCAATTCTTTTCACCAATATGTACAGTGATTGGTGACTTACATTTGTTATAGTTTAAAAAAAAATATTTTTTATATAATATCTGCTTATACTTTAAACAAATGATGGATTTTACACTTGTGAATAATCTAATATCTGCTTATACTTTTTCAAAACATTGGATTCCTTTTGACTGATTCACACTTGTGCTGGTTTGCCGTTTCATCTGGTGTTGGACCTGGTCCACACAACAAATGGTGCTCAACTCACCATGTCTCACAGACAAGAAAGAGTTGATTCACCATGAGGGTACGACTCTTGGTGTGATTCTCAAATCCGTTGATGGTTGCCAGGTTACCCAAAACTGGATGGTTTTCACTTGCCATGGTCCTAGACTGAAAAGTGGCTAATCCAATGGGGTACGACTCTTGGTAAAGATTTTATCAAATCCGTTGATAGCTATAATAGCTTGCTCAAAGCTATAGGGTTTTCAACTCACCGATGCTTCATTGCTAAGAGTTGGCGAGTCCAGAAAGGTACGGCTTCTGGTAAAGACATATCAAATCCGTTGACGGCTGTGATGGTTTGCCTAAAATCATCAGGGTACCCCCACTTACCATTGATTCACGTTCTAAGAGTTGGGCTGGGTTCTGGTCTCCCAGGGTGATGCTTATTCCACCATAAAGACTGGCTAGCCCAAGAGCGAGCAACTACTTGGTAAAGGCTCATAAAATCTGCTCATGTTGCTGTGAAGATTCAACATGATGCAGATTTGTTTCAAGCTTTGAAGAAGCTTCTAGTGTTCATTGTTGCAGCGGTTCTTATGTTCCTTATATTGCTGGTGCTGCTGTTTCTTTTGTTGTTCCAATCCTCAAGCTTTGTTGCACGATTTACTAGGAAACTTAAACTCAACAGGTCAAATTCAAGTTTAGGGAGGATTGTTAGGACCATTGGAATAGTTCTTTGTAATAGGTAGACTAGGAGGTATGTAGTTCCTCCTGGTCATAGTAGTAGTAGGAGCAAGTCGTGCTCCTGGTCTTATAGAAAGTCAAACTTTATTATTTAGTTATTATTCTGTTAGGATATGCATGAGATATGTTAGGAAAGGATATGCATATCAGTTTTACACGTTTTGGTTAATGATGTATTAGGGTTTCCTTGTAGTATAAAAGGAACCTTAGGCAGAAGGGTTACACAGACCTTCATCAAATATAATTCTAGTTCTTATTAATATTAGAAATCCTTAGAAAAGGATCAGGTCATTATAGTTATTCTGTTCTTCTTCATAGTATTTGTATTCCGCACTTATACTGTGTATAGAGTCTCTCTGTGAATAGACTTGTGATTACATAAGTCGTTCACCGTTCCTGACAGGCTGCAAGATCCACATCTAGTGGACCCAACAAGTATCTTTAGTGATCAGTGATACGATTTCACATTGAATGCCTCTCGAAGCTAGCCGCCCATGGGGCGGGCCTTGAATCTAGTATGATATATGACAACTTATATATTTTTCAAATTGAAGCGTTTGATTGCGAACTCATATAGATTTCAACTTTAACTTGAATCATTTTGTTAATCATTTGAAAAAAAACTTAAACACCATCAAGTTTATTTTTGTCAAGTAAAAATGATATTGAATGGTTTGTTTTAGAGATGGTAAATTTCGCCTATTTTGATAAATATGGGTACTTTTTTGCCTACTTTTAAAAAAGGATGAGGCACTTTTAACCCATTCATTATTATTAATGGGCTAAACGGGCGCATACGTAGAAAACTTATGGGCTTAATGAGCGCACATGTAAAACACTAATTAGGCTACTCGACGGATATATTATATTTAATTATTATCCCCGACTTTTAAACAAGTATTTTTATTTTTTAACTTTATGTTTTTATATTTTTTTTTCTCATTTTAGCTTGCGCCCGTTTTGCCCGTGCCCGTTTAGCCCGCCCGTCCGCCTGTTTTACCACCTCTAGTTTGTTTAAAATACTTGTAACTTTAAATAGACTATATTATAAAGTTTGTTTTTATATTTAATAGTTTTATTTTTTGTGAATGCAATCGTTTTATATATAAATTATAAATATTATAGTTTAACACAACTAAATATTTTTACCAAAATAAACAGTTTTACTTAATTCAGATTCATCTTTCTCAACTATTGAATTCCAGAAAAATAAATCTTTTTTCTTCTTCTTCGGGAAAAAACGCACACACTAAATCCAAAAAAATAAAAGAAGAAAAAAGAAAAAGAAAGAAAATAGAAAGAAAAAGAAATTACCTCTCTCCTCTTTGCTGGTTCGCCAGCCCAGCAACAAAAACATGGAGAAGAGGGGGCCGGTGCGACGGCGAGGGTGACACCTCAGCTTCGCGAGACACTCAGCTCCACGAGACACCCACCGCCGTGATACACTTTGCTCTTAACAGGACGGTTACAACGCAAATGACACATTGCAATTGAAGATTTCATATATTTTTACTTCGTGTGTTTCACATCTGGTGGGACTTTATGACTTATTGGGTAGTGGTTATGTAGAGTACTAGAGTCGATGATCAAATGCATCAATATAACTTGTTTAGGCTAAACCGCTATGGTCACAAAAAAAATTGTTGACTAGTACTAAAGTTTGTAAGCTGATGATATAAAAAAATATGCATCTTTGTATAAGAGAAACTTTTTTGAGCAAATTGTATAATAGAAACCGAATAGATTTGTAATCTGTTATGAATCAGTCAAGATGCATTATTAATTGGGAAAAAGATCAATTTAGTCAAAATCACCTCTCAAAAGTTAAACAATGGTCAACTGAAAATATTTTGACAAATTTGGTCATACACAATTACACAAATGCACAACTCTATTAAATGAACGTCACGTGTCCATTCAAGTACAGATTTTAACAAGGGACCGGACCCACATATGTTCCCATTTATTATGACAATATTTGTTATTATGTTATCAAATGCACAACTAACGGCGTTCAACTTGCAAATGCTCAACCTTATGACAATAGTACATACTTTTTCAATTTTCAATAAAAGTGAAACGCAGAAGTTGTGCATTTGAGGGTTGAGCGCCGTCGGTTGATCATTTAAAAAGAATCTTTAGTGGGACACTTGGCACATTATGTATGGTGATGACCATATTCGTCTTTTTCTTTTCACTTGACCATGATAAGGTTTTCAAGTGATCAAAATGACCAAATATGTCTTTTTCCCTTATTAATTAATTATGGTACTGAAAGAAAATGGAAAAAAAGGCAGCTAAGGCTGAGGGAGTGGTGCAAAAAAGCCACCCGTGGGTTACATGTGGCAAAAAGCCACGCACGACTTGCCAAAAACCCCACCATCCCACTTCAAAAACCCACGCGTGGGTTGAGATTTCCAGAGCATAAAAAAGTCGCTACAAGTGAGTTTCTCACCATTCACACTACCCCAAATCTTTCTTTTTCATCCCCATTTATTTCTATATAATCCTCATTTTCACTTCTTTACTCTTTCATATCTCTCATTTCATCTTTTTTTCTCAATTAAAAAAATCATCTTGTCCATAAATTCTAAATTTTTAGCATGGAAAATATAGATGAATATACATTTATGTACCCCGATCTAATGATCGAAGATGAAGAAACTTTGATGAATAGCCCTCGTGTCCGGTTGCTAGCAAAAGCGATGGCGTTTTTTCAAAATAGACGACAACAGGTGTCTAGAAACCCGGTTAATCGAGATCGTTATGGTGCCCATGATCGTTTACTTGCCGCGTTTTTCACTGACAACCCGATCTACGACGAACGTGCATTCCGAAAGACATACCGAATGGATCGATCACTTTTCAAAGATATAGTTACGGCTGTAACTGCACATGATCCTTACTTCAATTCAAATATCGACTGTATCGTTCACAAACTAAACCCACAAACCCTAAAAATGGTGGATATTATCTCTCTAGCCGTCTTTTCCTGAATCCTCCTTTTCTACTGCTTTGATTTGATTTGTTCCTTTTAATCATATAACATGAGTGTTAAATAATTGATGCTTTGAATTGTGTTGTTTTTACACAAACGGTTTTGTGATTCTGGTCGAATTAGGTTAAAAACGGTCTAGGGTTTTTAGGATCTGTTTTGGTTTTAGAGTTATTACAATAAGAATCCTCTCGTGGTTCTTTTTATAATACTTATATTCTTGGCTGCTAATCATATGGAAGATTAGGTTTTTGGTTTCAAGGGTGACAGAGGTTGAGAGTTTTCTGGTGATGATTCATTGTTTAGGGTTTGTGGGTTTTGCGTGTGGAGTGGAAAGGGTCTATACCGATTGACAGGGAAAGGCTTGATGCTCGTATGCAGCGTTTGAAGGAGGGTAATGTTCGAAGTTTGGGAGGGTTACAAGAAAGTAATGGTGATCGGGATGGGGTTTCGAGTAATATGAGACATGGTGTCGATGTGGGGCAAGCAACGCCTACTGTTGTTCATGAACAAATTAATGATGTTCATGAGACTATTGTTGCTGTGCAAGTGAGCCATAGTGCTGGAAAAAACACAAGAGATGAATTTGTTAGTATGTCTTCGCCTATGCGTCACACAGCTAAGTTGCTGGATGGAAATGTTAATTATGGTATGGGCATTCAACATGCAATTGGCGCTAATGTGTTCAATGCGAAGGATTACTCGATTAATAAGATTATGGGATTTCTTCCGGAGTCTATTCAAGAGGTGAGTGAGTTCTTTATAGTCAAACTTGGCATGCCTTTAGATATTGACTATTTTGCTAAGGATATTGAATGTGGGAAATATAAAGTATGGTCGATGTTGAATCATGAACAACGTACTAGGGTTGTTAAGGTTGTTTGTGAAAGGATTGATTTCCTTTTAAATCCTCCACATATAGAGAGCAACCCTGTGTCTATATCCAGTGAAGAAGGTGCAAGTGCGAGTAAGAATGCCCTGTCAAAGGTTGATGATGTGCCTACTAGTCTGACACTGGATGGTGTAAGTAAGGATTATGTACAGTCGATTGAGGATATTACCGCTAATTATTCTAATAAAATGGATACGCTTGCTTCTATTTGCAGTCATGATACTAGTGCAAATGAAAAGGAGCAGTCCGCTGATAATGGTATTTTTCGTCACTTGGTGTCAGAAGATGTTTTTGAAGGTGTAAACGTCTCTATCCTCATAAAGTGGTTCAGAGGGTCAGGCATCATCTTGAACATACTCTATATGGTTACTTTATTGGAAAGAGAATGGCTTTCCTGGTTGTGAATTATTATGTTAGAAACAACTGGGTGAAACATGGGTTGACACGGATCATGATGAATTCTAAGGATTTTTTCTTTTTCAAATTCAAGTCATTTGCTGGTTTGGAAGCAGTTTTAGAAGAGGGCCCGTGGTTGATTTGTAAATCTCCGATCATTCTCAAAAAATGGTCGATGGATACTAGGTTGATTAAAGAAGAATTGACTCGTATTCTTGTTTGGGTAAAATTACATGATGTGCCTATTCAAGTCTTTGAGGAAGATGGAATTAGTTTGATTGCTTCTTTTATTGGAAAACATGTGATGCTAGATTCCTACACTAGTTCTATGTGTAAGGAGTCATGGGGTCGGAGTAGTTTTCCCAGATGCTTAATTGAGGTTAATGCTGAGGCTGATTTTGTGGATGTTGTTACCATTGGTGTCCCTTCTCTTTCGGGGGAGGGTTTTACAAAGGAAACTATCTGTATTGAATATGAATGGAGACCTCCTAGATGTGCTAAAGGTAATACTTTTGGTCACTCTCTTGATAAATGCTCTAATAAGGTGGTTGTTTCTCCTATAGTTCCTACTGCTAGCACTGGTCCATCTACTTCTGTTGCTATTCCTGTTGTTAAGAATAATGATGGCTTCCAAACGGTGACCAAAAGAAAGAGAAAGACGAATATGACGAATTCTATTAAGGGTGGTAAGTTTACTAGTCCATCGGTTCAGCCGAATGTCAAATTTGTTCCTAAAGCTACAATTAGTAACCCGAATAAGGGAGTGACTAGTGCGAAGACTGTTTCTCTGCCCAAGTTGAAGTCTATTGATACGTCATCATCAGGTGCTGGACTATCTACATCAAATCCTTACACTGTTTTGGATCATGATGATGAAGATGACGAGGTTGAAATGGTTTATGATGAAACAACCAATTTATTCTCTCAAACAAATGCAGGTGGAAATTCCTTCACGACAGCTGTTAGCTAGTTTGGTTCATTTCGTTGTGTACTAGGTGGTTTGTAAGTGTTTATGGCTTGTCATAAGCACTAGATTTAGGTGTTTATCAATCTGTTTTAGCTTGAGGTTAATGTGGTACCTTAGCCACATTCCATTTGTACTTCACTGTTTTTTTGGTTAATCAATTTACCGGGGAAACCCAATACCAAAAAAAAATATCGACTGTACCGGAAAAGAAGGCGTTGCTCCATTGGTGAAATGCACTTCTGCAATTCGTCAATTGGCATACGGCATTGTTCCATCCTTTTTAGATGAATATATGCAAATCTCTAAAAGAACTTCACGGGAGAGTCTTGATCATTTTTGTTCTGCTATAAGGGTGATTTATGGGCCAAAATATCTAAGAAAACCCACGGTGAGTGATGTTGAATTACTATATCAACATCACGAAAGGAATCACAGTTTCCCTAGGATGCTAGGAAGTCTAGACTGCACGGATTGGGAGTGGTTTGGTTGTCCGTACGCCCATAAAGGGTAATATGTTAGACGTGATCACGGATCGAATCCGTTCATTTTGTTGAAAGTTGTTGCGTCGGAAGACTTGTGGATATGGCATGATTTCTTTGGTGTTTTTGGGTCTAACAACGACATCAATGTGTTATATCAATCCCCTTTGTTTAACGATTTGAAAACATGACGAGCACTAGAGGTCCCTTTTACGGCTAACGGCGTTAATTATCCATTTGGATACTATCTTACTGACAGGATATATCCCGAATTAGCTCCACTTGTTAAGACGATTCCAGAACCCTCTAACAATGACCATAGTCGAATATTGTATAAGCAGAAGCAAGAATCGACAAGGAAGGATGTGGAACGCGCGTTTGGTGTTCTGAAAAAGAAGTGGGCCATAATCTCTAATCCAGCACGTGCGTTGAAGAAAGAAATACTTGTTAATATGATGTATGCATGCATCGTAATGCATAATATGATTCATAAACACAAAGAATATGCGATAAGTCCCAAATGGTACCGAGGAGAAGCACAACAACCGGACGATCTGGTACGAAGCACGGAAGAAATTCATGCTGTTATGGGATACATCAGATCATATCAAGTGCATCAAAACCTTCGATCCGATTTAATCCAGCACTTGGCTAATAATGCCTAATGTTTTTAATGTTTGTATTTACCTTCGTGTATCGTTTTTTAATTTGATGGAATAAAAGTATGTATTTTATAAATAAATTAAATAAAAGTGATAGTGGAAAGATGAGGTGGAGGTGAGGTGGTGGTGGGTTTTATATTCCTTAAGAACCTTGAAAGGTGAGTTTTGAGTGGGTTAGTGAGAGGAAAGAGAAAGCTGAGGTGGAGCTGACGTGACGGTGAGATTTTTTTCTACCACTCCCCCTAGCCTAAAGAACTAGTCATCAAGCATCGTGCTTTCACCTCTAGTACTATTCAAGTATTCATAGTTGCATCAAAACATATGCCCAAAACATGTGTTAAGAAAACGAAACGATGTTTCATATTAAGAGAGTCTTGATATTATGTGGAAAAAACAGGTTGTGTGTCTTCTCACAGAACCAGCTTTTTCCACGTAATATCAAAACTCTATTAATATGAACATCACTTCGTTTTTTAACACAAATAATATAGCAAAGGGTTTAAACGCCGATCAGCTTAAACATGTACTTGCTGATGATACAAACCACTTCATGATGATATACAAATAAACTCTCTGAGTTTCATATGCTGCTACTAGTCTCAAACAAAACCAAGAATTTTGGTTCACGGGCACAAGGGTCAAATAACAAGAAATCCATTGAGTTTGATTCTACCACGGTTGGGATTCATGGGAAAATAAGTTTAAAGTTGTTTAGAAGGGTTTTAGGGTTAAACTATTTGGATGACTGATACAAGGCTTTTCCCTAGTATAAAAATTAAGTTCGTTTAAGTATGTCTAATCGAATTGATCTAGGCTTTCTAGGTGACTCTATTGATCTTGGTGAAAACAAATATTTTTGGTTGGTTTTAAATTTAAATGTGCAAAGAGTTAAAAGTAAATGTCGTTAAAGTAAAGGGCAAGTATTTAAAAAGCGTGAAAATTAAATCTAAGTCTACTTAAAATTAAATGTGCGATATTTAAAAACTTGACGGAAAGTAAATTAATTAAATGACTAAAAATAAAAGCGTGACGGAAATTAAAGTTAGACAAGTAATAAAAACGTAAACTAAAAATAAAATAAAACAAAACGAGAAGAATACCCCAATCGGAATATGTATTCCGATTATACCAGTCGGAATGTCAAACCTGCTCAATCGGAATATCCAAAACACCTCCAATCGGAATGTTTAACTTCCTCTCGATCGGAATATGGTGACCTGGTCGGAATGCTAATCGGAAACCACTGATCGGAATACTGTCACTGTCCCAATCGGAATACTGATTTTGCACCTCGATCGGAATTTAGAAAGGAGAACCAATCGGAATGTTTGTCACTCACACACGATCGGAATACCACTACCTTGCTCCAATCGGAATACCAAGCTCCCTCAATCGGAATATTAAAACCCTTTTCAGATTGGTACCAATCGGAATGTATAACCCCTTTCCGATTGTCACGATCGGAAAACGGGGAAAAGTACACAAAATAAGCTACACAAATAAGCTAAGATTCTAATAAGTACTAGACGAAAAACTTAGTTAAAACCGTGTAAAAATAAGCTATAAAACTGAAAGTTAACAACTTTTAAGACACGAAATTAATAAACTTTAAGAAAAACAACTTTTTATATAAAAATAACTTTTGTAAAAACTATATAAACTTGAAAATAAATCAAATAAGCTATGAAAATAAGAGATTTAAAACAATCAAAAGCATAAAAATCAAATCTTTAAACAACTTAACAAGATAAAAACGTTTAAATCAAAGATCAAAGAAAGGTAGAAGAAGATTAACAAGATAAATTAAAGGTGCAAGTAATAAAAAGAAACACTTACTTGAAATTAAAGGTAATTAAAGGTGCAAAACATATATTTAAATGTGCAAGTAATTAAAGGTGCATAAAATAAGGTGGAAGAACTAGTTTGTCAATCTAGCCAACAAAATGAAAAGTGATTAGCTAATGACTATATATAGGGGATTAGGGGGGAGGTTAAAGGAAGCTTCCTTCCCTCCTTCCTTTCTTCCTTAATTGCATGCTTAGGTCCCTCCTCTTCTTTAATCTTTTTGTTAATTGCGCCATTAGTCCTTAAGCCTTCAAATCTTCTTTAATCTTGGACTTTAATGACTTTTGGCTCGGGATTTCTTTGGACTCGTCTTTTAATTCTTTGATAAATAAGACTTGAGTTCCTCGGCTTTTGATAAACTTCCGTCTTTTGACTTTTTCTTTGATAAATCTTCAGAATTGGTCTTGGACTTCCGTTCTTTTTGCACTCTTGACTTCTTGACTTCGTCTTTCATCCTTTTCTTCAATAAAAATCCGTAAATGCCCGTGAATTCCCGTGTTTTCTCCACTTTTCACCTTTTCGTCCTAAATCACAACAAAAACACAAACCACGCATAATTCCGACATAAAAGACATAAAATACACGTTTTGGTCCGGTTATTATTGTAATTAAGTGGTAGAAAAGATGTGTGTTTTCACACATATCAAATCCCCTACACTTGACCATTGCAATGTCCTCATGCAATGCATTAGTTACAAAGCAAGATTACACTTCTCATCATAATTAATCCATGTTGGCCTTTATTAAAGAAATAGAAAATTAAAAAAAAAACATACAAAATAAAGAAATCAAAAGCATACCTTGGGTTTTGGAAATGTCATGAATAATCATCATCCTCAAGTTTTCACTTTCTCCAAACCAAGCTTAAAAACGAGATCATTGTTATTATAAGTTAGTAAACTATCACGAACTCATGTGGGCCGATTACTCACTTAGACTCCCTTATTCCTAGGTGTATCTCTTATATTTTATTATTGTCTTGAATGATCACGAGGATGCATTTTTGACTTATTTCGATAGTTATTAAGTCTGAAAATAAAGTGAACGATTTAATCAATAGTTAGCTAAAGGACAAAATCTTTTAAAACTGCTTCTCGGGACCTCATAAAGTTCATATCTTGGCATAACTCGTTTCGCGATTTGAGACCTTTCTCGGACCGATATTTGGCAGCGACTTCATACTTCAAATCTTGAGAGACGTTCATGAAATAATGGTCTTCTCTTCATAATAGGAATTCTTCACTTTGAAGTTTTGAGAGATTCATACTTGGACCACGACTTCTTCATTTTTCTCCAATCTTTATTTTGGACTTTGATATACAACGATCCGCCTCCTTTTATGACTTGGATCTATTTATCCTCATACCTTGTTAGAGTCTTTTCGGATACACTTCTCCATGACTTTTGGGGAGTTTTGCTTTACGTCGTGTGTCTCGATCCTTCATATTGATTTTCGATAAATGATTCTTCAAATCACTTTGGATCTTTAGCAACAAACATAGCCCTCATGCCTTGTTAGGGCCTTTTCGGACTCGCCAATCTTCGCGTCCCGCTTCAATAAGTTATGCCTTGGCTATGAACTCTAATCCATACCGAGCAACTTTTAAACGATCTGGGGCTAGAAGCTAAGTAACTTTTCAAATCGTACAACCTTATTTATTAGCAGATAAATTTATTAGCAAGCGATGGGAGAATAGGCTTATAATTAACTCACATAAATTTACGAAAGAATACCGGACTTATAATTGGCTCTATCATCTCTCGTCCTTCACAGTTTAAAATCTCAAGTAATGAGACTCGTGAATGCTTAGCCTATTAAATCAAAGTTTTGGGTTTTCGAGTCGCCTATAGGATCTTGCAAATTCTTAGACTTTTTCAAGTTTAGAAATCGCATTTTAAAGTTCCCTTGATAAACGACTCTCTAGGATCAATTATAGGAACTTGCGAAAAGTTCTTGTTCTTAACCCGTGAGAGTCAAGACTTTCGCGTTTTATAGCTCCCTATATAAAAGCCTAGCAAAACTTGACTCAAACACGTTAAGGATACTAGCTAGAGTAACTTAAGATAAGTAAACTCGGATTGAGTCAAAAGATTCACAACGTTTGAAAATTAAAACCACTTTATTAAACATTTATTCTAATAAGGCAAGAAAATAACTATATAAAAGGAGAACTAATAGGCCAAAATATATCAAAAATTTTGAAAAATGTCGAAAAATTGATTTTCCGGTTAAAATGAGGACAAATACAAGGAAAAGAGCCACTTAACTTCGATAGAAGTCCCCCTACACTTAACATAAACATTGTCCTCAATGTTTAAGCATGTGGGAGGAAACTCCCCTACACTTAGGACATTGTGCACTTTGTTTAAATCTCGCTAAGGAAAGGACAACTAAAGAGATTCTTATTTTAATATTTAGAAAATATATAAAATAGTGAATCGAAAAGAGTTTAGGATAGAACCGGGAAGAAGTAGAACACGGAATCACGGGTCGTCAAGAATCATCAAGAGTGGATAGTAGAAGAGAGGAGAGAGCAACCCAAAGGGTCCCCCCTACACTTATGATAAAGAAAGCAAAAAGATAGATGCATGGGTTGCCTCCCAAGAAGCGCTTGATTTTTGTTTACCGAGTCGTGAGCCTGACTCGACCTTGATTATCAACGGAAGAAGCATGAAACATATCCACCAGGATCAAAGACATAGTTTTCATCCATCAAGAAGCAAGAGCTTAAGGCGAACAAGGCAAGCCAAAGAAGAAGTGGCAGGGTTCCCTTAAGCAGCGATGGAGCACGGTGGAAGCAAGGGTGAAGTGCAAGCTTGTCTTCAAGATTTCCAAAGATTTTTCCTTTTATTGCATCAGGTGGATACTGAGATGGCTTAAATACTTCGATACCGGGGTCGAACACCTTTTCCTTTAAGGGAAAATAGCACTCAGGCTCAGCCGAATGTGAAGAAGATCCGCAAAGAAGCACAACCTCGTCCTCAGGAGTGGGACAAAGAGGTGTCAAATCATACGTGCAACGGATTTCGGTGTCGACCGGTTTCTTCTCCTTTGACAAAATGCTCTTCAAATCCAAAGTAGGATCAAGGCGATAATCTTCAAAGTCATAAGGAGGTGCATCACTCTCATGCGGGAAGTATGTATTGAGAAACATAGAGAAGTCTTCCTCGAATGAGTAATCGTCCAAGGTAGGATCGAGTGATGGCGGAGGATCTTCATCATGTGAAGAATCGCTCGAGAGAGTATCGGCCTCATCAAAATCATCGAATGTGGGCAGCTCGGGATACTCAGAAGTACAATCAAAATCATCCGAATCTGAGCTAGAATCATCATCATCATAAGCATCAAAGACCGGTGGTGAATCATAAATGGGAGAAGCTTCCAAATTGGGAGGAGAATCATCCACATCATCTTCAAAGAGTGGATTATCAGTGGAAGAATCGAATAGAGGATTGTCAGAGACGGTAAAGTCATCGAGCACATTTATCATATTTACTGATTCTCGGCCTCCAAAGGATTTGCCTGTAAGCTTCCCCATTTTGAAAATTTGTGCATCATCCCCGACTCTTAAGATTAACTCACCTTCGGCAACATCCACTAAAGCTCGTCCGGTTCTCAAGAATGGCCGACCAAGTATTAAAGGAATACGAGGGTCCATTTCATAATCAACTACGACAAAATCGACCGGGAAAGTAAATGCGCCAACTTTAATTAACACGTCTTCGGCGATACCAACGGGGTAAGCGAGAGTGCGATTTGCAAGTTCAAGAGTCATCTTTGTTGGAGTGAGGTCGGGCAATGATAGTGTTTTCCAAACACTCAAAGGCATCAAATTAATACTAGCCCCGAGATCAGCAAGGGCAGTAAATTCTTCAGTTTTGTTGAACACGCAAGGCAACACAAAACGACCGGGATCTCCAAGCTTTTCCGGAAGTTCTTTAAGAATAACTGCAGAGCAGTTTTCATTTAATCGAGTGTTGGCGAGTTCAATCAGCTTCTCCTTCTTGTTAAGCAGTTCCTTAAATGCTTTGACAAATTTGGGCATGTGGACAAGTGCTTCAAGAAAGCTAATGTTGAAGTTCATCTTAGAAATCATCTTCACATAGCGTGTCACGTCAGAGTCCTCCTTGGTTAGCATTTTGGACTTGCCTAAACGAGAAGGATATGGGATATTGGGTTTGGGTGGTGAAGGTGCAGGTGTAGGTAAAGGTTGGGATGTTGAAGGGTCATTCGAGGGAACTTCATCACGTCGAGGCGGAGACGGTAATGGTGCACTAATACTAGGTGTAGGAGGAGTAGGGATAAATGGTGGTGGAGGAGGTGTAGATGATGGTGGTGGGTTTGGTGGTCCTACGATGGTGACTCCACTACGGGTAGTAATAGCACTCACATTGGCTCGCGGATTAGTGACGGTGTTTGAAGGTAGAGAACTTGAAGTAGAAGGTTGAGCAGGGGGCAAGAAACTAGCAAGCATATTCTTCAAATCATTGGTTTGATTGCTGAAGGAGGATTGAATATCATTTCGAAGCTCGGATCTTATCTCATTTCCTTGCTTTGTGATATCTCCTTTAAGATTGATAATTTGGTGCAGATTCTTGATTTGCTCACCTTGGGTTCTCATGATGGCCTCAACATCCGGATTACTGGGTGGGTTTTGTTGGGTGGGTGGGTGATAAGGATTAGAAGCTCTTGGTGGGATTTGGTTGCTCCTAGTGTAGTTGTTGGTGGGGGTTTGGTTTTGAGGAGAAAAACCGGGTGAAAGGTAGTTGTTGGATCGGTAGCTCAGCAGATTTCTATCCCCTTGTTGTCTAGCTTGGTAATTTTCCGGTGAATAATTACCATAAGCTGCATACACATTCTCCGGATTTCCTTGTGTCGAAGGACAATCGATGTATGAGTGAGGACCGCCACATGTTTCACAAGGATTAGCAACCGCTTTAACTTGTTGTTGTTGTTGATTTGAAGCGAGAAGCGTAATAATTTTGCTCATTTCAGTCATCATGCGGGTGAGTTCGGTCATCTCAGGGTTTGCTGAGGTAGAAGAAACATTGACTCTCGGGTTGTTCCTAGAAGAAGCAGAGGAATCCCAGTTTTTGTGGTGAGTAGTCATGTTCTCAATAAGCTCTCTACACTCCTCGGGTCTCCTTTTCATGAATGTGCCACCGGCGGCTGCATTAATCGTATCACGATCTCGAAAAGTCAAACCGTTGTAGAAAGTATCAATTAGGGTCACAGGGAGCATGTTGTGGTTTGGACAACGATCAATCAAGACATTATATCGCTCCCAGGCATCAAAAAGAGATTCATCAGGGTCTTGCATGAAACCGCTGATCTGATTGCGAAGGCTCGTGACCATGGATGGTGGAAAGTAGCACGACAAAAAGCGTTGAGTCATATCATCCCAAGTGTGAATAGAATTCTTCGGGAGACGATCAAACCATTTCTCGGCATGATGTAATAAAGTATGTGGAAAGAGTTGTAGGCGAAGTTCATCCATTGTGGCACCAGCCAACTTCATGCTTTGGGTGATTGTAATGAACTTGTCGAGGTGTTTGTTGGCATCATCATCAGGCAATCCACGGAATGGGTTTGTTTGCACTTGCTGAATCATGTGGTGCTTCAACGAAAACTCAGGAGCGTTGATTTGCATCGGCGCAATCGGTCCTCCTCGTCCAAACATGGTTGGTTGACAAAGTTCCTCCATAGTCCGAAGATCGGGCTGTGGAAGAGCATTGTTGTTATTATTATTATTCAGGTTTGGTGGAATGTTGTTGTTGTTAACAGCTGCCATATCTAAATCTTCTTGAGGCTCGGGCTCTTGATAATTAGAAGATCTAGTACGCATACACCTGAAAATGCAAAAGAAAACAAAACAAAACACAAAAACAATATATATACACAATAAAGATAAAATCTTTTTGTATTTTTGAAATTTTTAATTTTTATGTATTTTTTATCAATTTTTAATTTTTATGATTTTTTGAATTTTTTATGCAAGAAAAATAACGTTCACAAGTGAACGGATCCCAAAAAGCAACGTGTCTCTCACAGAAAACGGTTGATCTTTACGAAAAGAGCCGGCAGCGGCGCCATTTGATACAAGGCTTTTCCCTAGTATAAAAATTAAGTTCGTTTAAGTATGTCTAATCGAATTGATCTAGGCTTTCTATGTGACTCTATTGATCTTGGTGAAAACAAATATTTTTGGTTGGTTTTAAATTTAAATGTGCAAAGACTTAAAGTAAATGTCGTTAAAGTAAAGGGCAAGTATTTAAAAAGCGTGAAAATTAAATCTAAGTCTACTTAAAATTAAATGTGCGATATTTAAAAACTTGACGGAAAGTAAATTAATTAAATGACTAAAAATAAAAGCGTGACGGAAATTAAAGTTAGACAAGTAATAAAAATGTAAACTAAAAATAAAATAAAACAAAACGAGAAGAATACCCCAATCGGAATATGTATTCCGATTATACCAGTCGGAATGTCAAACCTGCTCAATCGGAATATCCAAAACACCTCCAATCGGAATGTTTAACTTCCTCTCGATCGGAATATGGTGACCTGGTCGGAATGCTAATCGGAAACCACTGATCGAAATACTGTCACTGTCCCAATCGGAATACTGATTTTGCACCTCGATCGGAATTTGGAAAGGAGAACCAATCGGAATGTTTGTCACTCACACACGATCGGAATACCACTACCTTGCTCCAATCGGAATACCAAGCTCCCTCAATCGGAATATTAAAACCCTTTTCAGATTGGTACCAATCGGAATGTATAACCCCTTTCCGATTGTCACGATCGGAAAACGGGGAAAAGTACACAAAATAAGCTACACAAATAAGCTAAGATTCTAATAAGTACTAGACGAAAAACTTAGTTAAAACCGTGTAAAAATAAGCTATAAAACTGAAAGTTAACAACTTTTAAGACACGAAATTAATAAACTTTAAGAAAAACAACTTTTTATATAAAAATAACTTTTGTAAAAACTATATAAACTTGAAAATAAATCAAATAAGCTATGAAAATAAGAGATTTAAAACAATCAAAAGCATAAAAATCAAATCTTTAAACAACTTAACAAGATAAAAACGTTTAAATCAAAGATCAAAGAAAGGTAGAAGAAGATTAACAAGATAAAGTAAAGGTGCAAGTAATAAAAAGAAACACTTACTTGAAATTAAAGGTAATTAAAGGTGCAAAACATGTATTTAAATGTGCAAGTAATTAAAGGTGCATAAAATAAGGTGGAAGAACTAGTTTGTCAATCTAGCCAACAAAATGAAAAGTGATTAGCTAATGACTATATATAGGGGATTAGGGAGGAGGTTAGAGGAAGCTTCCTTCCCTCCTTCCTTTCTTCTTTAATTGCATGCTTAGGTCCCTCCTATTCTTTAATCTTTTTGTTAATTGCGCCATTAGTCCTTAAGCCTTCAAATCTTCTTTAATCTTGGACTTTAATGACTTTTGGCTCGGGATTTCTTTGGACTCGTCTTTTAATTCTTTGATAAATAAGACTTGAGTTCCTCGGCTTTTGATAAACTTCCGTCTTTTGACTTTTTCTTCGATAAATCTTCAGAATTGGTCTTGGACTTCCGTTCTTTTTGCACTCTTGACTTCTTGACTTCGTCTTTCATCCTTTTCTTCAATAAAAGTCCGTAAATGCCCGTGAATTCCCGTGTTTTCTCCACTTTTCACCTTTTCGTCCTAAATCACAACAAAAACACAAACCACGCATAATTCCGACATAAAAGACATAAAATACACGTTTTGGTCCGGTTATTATTGTAATTAAGTGGTAGAAAAGATGTGTGTTTTCACACATATCAATGACCCTAATGAGTATGAGGCTGTACCCAATGATTTCTATGTTTTCAAAACATTTTTCAAAAAAATTGGGTACACTAAAGAGATTTGTGATAAGGGTGGGCTGAAGAGAAGATGTTTACCACCCAAGTGGAAACTTTTGATGTAAATCTTAATTGAGTGTCCGGATGGGAAACCTGGAGGGCTTGATCAAATCAATCAAAAGGATGCCTTGATTTTATATTGTCTGGCAAAGGGTATAAAAGCTGATTTTGGGAGGTTAATCTTTGAGGATCTTCATGGAAAAATGGAGATGAAAACTAGGGAAAATAATATGGTCTACACCAGGTTTTTGTCCCTCATTTTTGTTGAACACCTTAGTGATGATTACTCAAACAACCAAGGAGTTAAATTAGTTTTTCAACCCTTTGATATCAATCGCTGGAACATTCCAGTTAGCACAACTGACCCTCCTTTAACACAGTCCATGTTGGACATTTGCTCAGCAAATGCTCCAGTAGTGTACAAAGCTCCACAAGACACTCCTCCAACTGGAGAAGGGGATCTGACAGGCACAAAGCCTAGAGCTTCTTCATCTGTACCACATCAGAAGAGTACATCAGTGAATACTCTCAAGTGTATACGTGAGTCAAGAAAAGGAGGCACCCCACAGAATCTTCATCAAAGAAGAGTACTGATGATCCCAAAGGCCAAGCTTCGAAGAAACATAAGTCCTCCGCCAAGGAACAGAACCCTAGCCAGCCGTCACCTTCAATCTATGCTGAAGGTGACATGCATAAAGAGGCCCTGAAGGCAACCCCTCTCTCAACCTCTTTAGGAGAGAAGGGTGAAGATAGAGCGCACCCTCAGCTCAGTAGTGTGGAATCACCATTGGTAAGTAATTTAAATATGGATACATCTCAAATTTCATTACCAAGTTTTATCATTTGTCTCTCTGAGTTTGCATCAGGGCGTGAGGCGTCATCAAATACAACAGCTGACGCTGACCCTGGCCTTTCTGTTTCTAAAGATGTAGTCTCCTCACAACAGGGTCCTACTAAAGAAACCAAAAACATTATCATTGATCTTAACTTATCAGGGACTCTTTCTCAGGATCCATCAGGTTAAACCAACCCTGGTGGTGAAGGACTTGAAACTGACCAACACACCGAAGGTAACGATCAGCAGATAACCAAGGAAATGTTTCTCCACTGGAGCCAAAGGGGGACACTTGCCTAAATTTATATTAAGCATGTCTGCTGATGACTTAGAGAAGGAGTTAGGGTTAAGTGAAAGGACTCCAGTAAATCTGGATGATAGTAAGCCTGAAGATGATATTGCTGATCAAACTCCCAAGCCACCATCCCCTAGAACCACTCAGGTAAAAGAACTGACAAATCAAGTGTTGGTTCTTCAATCACAGGTGGCCAAACTCAAGGAGGAAAAAGCTATTTCTGATGCTGAAATAGTTGCTCTCAAAGCAAGGCCAATTCCTCCCACTACTGAGCAAATCAAGAATGCCATTCTCACTGCTCTAAAGCCCTTAGTAAAGGATGTGGCCACCACCACCTCTGTCAAGCAGTAAATCACAACACTCATGGACTCCATCAATACTACATCCTTTGAGTTCCCCGCTGATTTCAAGCCAATTCCCGATCAGTTGAATAAGTTATATGATTCGGTATCAAAGCTCAAGGATAGGGTGGGTCTGTTGGAACAACAAAAACTGAACCTATCAGATGAGGTTCAACAGTAACTGAACGCCCTTGTAAATGTTCCAACAATGATGGCCAAGGTATCATCCACCTTAGACTCTTTATGTGCATGTATGCATGTTGGGGGTTCATCAGAAGTTGTTGGGCAATCTTCTACTGAGGGGGAGAAAGTCACTATTCATCAGTTGTTTCAAAAACATGCACAAAAGAAGGCCCAAAAACAACCTATTGTGTATGTATCACCTTTTAGTGAAGAGAATCCAACTAAGGCTAAAGGGGAGTCTTCAACTAAGGACAGTCACATTGACGACCTTACCACCAGCAATGACTCATCCAATAATGGATCACCTCCTATCAAACCCAAGAGCAAAGGTGAATTCACATTGGATGAAAGAATTATCAAGTCTGGGTTGGCCACTCAAGAAGAACTTGATAAATTACACAAGCTTCATGCTGAAAAAAAGCTCAGAGATCTGAAGATGAGCTTATATGATAAAATTGGAAAATTTGAGGTTGAAGGCCTCTTCAAGAAAAAGATGTTATACGAAAAGTTTTGTATAACAAGGTTGAACAGAAGATATCTCTCAGAAATCACAAACGTTGACATGATGACTTACAAGGGAGATATTAATCTGAAGTTCTATAGGGCTGATGGGTCTGATGAGATCATAGATGACTTCCAAGGGAAGGAGCTCTCCTATACTGAATGGTTAGAGATGAGCAGAAACATTGAAAAAAGAAAATCCAAGAGATGGGATGAGGTTCGCACCAGAATTGAACACTTTGTGAGAAATCATGAAAGGCTTGGTCAGCATCTTAACATGAGCAATCAGATCTCACTAGAGGATCAAGATCCAATTATGGAGCTGAACAAAAGAGCCAATCTGGTTCAACCTAGTGTGGGTGACATCTTTGTCACCACAAAGAAATAAAGAGCCCTTGTTCAGTTTGAAAATCATCTCCCTGGGCATGTGTTAGAAGAACCAGATCTGGGAATGATTATGTTCAATCATCGTGAATGTCAAGACTTTGTGGGCATTAGTGATCTTGATGATCTGAACAATGAACTTCTTGGGAACATTCAAAAAATCTTCTTTGCTCGCCATGGTGGTCCAGGACTCACTAAAGCTGCTAAAACTTTCAGCATGTGCTTACTATCAATACTGGACATCAGAAACTCTGATCCATCAGTTCAGACTCCTGTCATTGAAGAACTTAGGCCAAAGGAAAACTGAATAATCATTTGTACTATTTTAGTTGTAATTTGTAATGTTTAATGAATAAATGATTATCTGATGTTTATAACTACTTTATTGTTCAGTGCAAGTAAGAAGAAGTTGTTATGCTCACTTACTATTGACATTATACTTAGGCTATTTGTATATCCAAATATGGGGAGATTGTTAGGTCAGTATTTACTGACCCTGAAGCAACTCTAGGATTTGAATATAAAATCCCCCTAAGTGTTTCATGCTCAGCAGTAAGGCCAGTCTGATGAAGGATGACCAGAGGAACAAAGTTCCTACTGAAGACTTTGGAGCTGAAGAACGTTCAGCATTCCTCTTCCAGTTAACTTAGAAGACAAAGGAGTCTCCGCTTCAAATACTAGGCGGTCTAGTTGCTGAAGAACAAGTACTGAAAAAGAGCTTTCAGTTCAATTTGGTTTGACAATACCAAACTGAATGATGTCGATCTCCTCTAGGATACTGAAGACTCTTCAGTATTCTGATGGTTTGCATTAGGCGGGAAAGATAAATTTAAGTCAAAGTAGGTTGCTTTTATACTTAGATATAAGTACAACCTTTATCTTTTTTAGAACAATTTATTATGTACTTTGTATTGTTTATCCAACATGGGCATCAACCACCCACTGGATAAACCCATGCATTGAAACATGCAAATGCAAACCCTAGTTTACACTGCCTATAAAAGGAGTCTACATTGAGAGAGAAAAGGGTTAACCAATACAAGAGTAAAAACTCTCGAAAACCTTTTCTCTCTCGATACCAACTAAACCATATTGCCAAGAAGCATATGAACGTTTAGATTGGAGCTTAGACTTTAACTTTGGTTATACGTTTAAGTAGAGAAGATCATAACCCATTGTTACTCAACCACTTTGTTATTCCGCAAACAAAGTGGGTTATAGATTCTTTATTTGATTCTAATAAAAGTCTATACGTTGAAAAGCTATTGGTATTGTTGTTTTAATTGTTCATAGGTCTTATCTATTGTTAAAACAACACACTTGAGTCTTGGTAAAGAGTTATTACTTAATGTTGATAAGTAATAACGATTTACAAGGGACCAACACATAATTTATCAAGAAACAAAATAAGATAAAAAAAGAAAGAAAAAGTGATATGTTTATTACCCACGAAAATGAGATGAAGATAAGGAAAAGAAAACGAGTGAGTGAAATAGTCAATATAAAAGCGAGTTTTGAGAAGAACTGTTACTTGATAGAAGTGAATTGGTTAATAGTTATCATCTTTTTGGATAAAGGAGCCTTTTTCATGAAGTTTACAATGATTTATAGAGTATAGGTGGCAAAATTGGATGAGTGATTTGGAAGTCATGACACGAACTAGTCGACTCCTTCTTTTTATTTCTTTTGTTACTTTTCATATAATAATACTATTTTATCATCCAATCGGTTGCCAAAAGTCACTGATAAAATTAGTCTGATTGTTTAAGTATGAATTGAATGAATAAATGTAGTTGGCCAGGGACCAACGTTGTAACTAGCACATTAAAGAATAAAACATAAAAAGACCAAAATGCCCTTTTAGCTAACAAAAACTTTAACGACCGTTATAGAGAAAAAGGGCCATAGGTGAGAATTTATGAGACTATGGGGAATAAAACCTCAAATATATAGTAAAATGCCCCTAATATTTAAATCAATTTCTAACAATGGTTATTGTTAAAGGTTTGAATTTCAACAACATGCGTTTTAATTTTTGAAGTATGAATCGAACTAAAGGCAAAGGTGTAATTAACTAGAGAATAAACATGAGAAGATTAAAATGCTATTTTACAGTGAAAACTTTAACGATCGTTATAGAAAAAATACCATAAACAGAAATAGTTTCCGAGACTGTGAGGACTAAAACCTCAAATTTACACTAATTGTTTAAGTTTATGACGATCAATGAGACCAATTGTGTAATAGGAACATTAGAGAATAAAACATGAAAAATACCAAAAGGCATAACTAAGAGTTTTCGAGAGAATGAGGACTGAAACCTCAAATTTTTGATAAAATCTTATTAAGTCTGCGAATCATGTACCCTTCAAGGACCAACTATGTAATTGAGTCAATATTAGTTAGTAAACCTTACTGCTCTCTTAGTCTTAAAATTATTGTTCCCGAAAAACACAAATATTAGTAAAAGGAGATGATTTGCACACTCCAAAATTTGATTTGCACACTCAAAATGTTATGCCATGACATTTATACCCTTAAGGTATGGGGCTTTAATATGCATTCCACTAAATGATATAGGGGTATACATGCTAAAATACAAACAATTTGAGTGTGCATATCAAATTGTGGAGTGTTCAAATCACCTCCCATTAGTAAAAGTGCATTTATCACATTTTTCTCTCTCTTACTTTTGTGAGCATTGGGCCCCGATCAGACCGGATCCGATTAGACCGAAAACCAAAATGGTCCAAAACCTCGTACCTCGGACCAGACCCAAATAATCCAGTCCGATCGGGCCGATTCGGACCGGTCCTATTAAGCACAATCAATGTGTTTTTAATTAGACTAAACCGGATCGAGAACCGAAATGGTTAAAAACCTCAGACCGAAAACTGAACCAATTAATTCGATCTAACCAAAGCTGGTCTGATCCGGTTCAATTTTTCGACCCGATCTAATCGACGATCCAAAATACTCTAATAATAATTAAATTAAAAATAATATAATAAATTTGATTAAATTTTTATATATATATTAATTAGACAAACCGGATCCAGAACCGAAATGGTTCAAAACCCCAGACCGAGAACCGAACCAATTGATTCGGTCTGACCAATGCTGGTATGATTCAGTTCAATTTTTGTGGGCCTGATCTAATCGACGATCCAAATACTCTTTGCTATAGCTAGAGGAGTGGTGTCCCAGATAGTATCGCGGCTTCCCACTAATTTCTTGTAAATCCTATTATTCTAGTGAAGTTATTATTATAATAAAAAAAGAGTGAATTGCATAAATCGTCCTTTAGGTTTAGTCATTTTGCATGTTTCGTCCTAAATATTTTAAAAGTGCTAATATCGTCCTAAAATCAAACTATTTCGCAAATTTTCATCCTTAATGTTTTGTCATTTTGTAGGTTTCGTCCCAAAATTTTTGGCTATTTTACAGGTTTCGTCATAATAATTCTCCTCGTAAGGACGATGGTTGCATTAAAGTTTCCCCACAGGGATGATCTTTGTACTTTTGTAACGTTTAGGACGAAACATGCAATTTGATCAAACTTTAGGGACTATTTATGCAATTTACTCTAAAAAAAAATAAAAAAATAATTAAATTAAAAATAATGTAATAAATTTGATTAAATTTTGAGAGAATTGCATAAATCGTCCCTGAAGTTTGGTCATTTTGCAAGTTTTGTCCTAAATATTTTAAAAGTGCTAATATCGTCCTAAAATCAAACTATTTTGCAAATTTTCATCCTTAACGTTTTGTTATCTTGCATGTTTCGTCCCAAATGTTTTGGCCATTTTGCATGTTTCGTCCCAAGCAATATCCCCATTAAGGACGATACTTGCATTAAAGTTTTCAAATAGGGATGATTCTTGCACTTTCATAACGTTTAGGACAAAACATGCATTTTGGACATAATTTAGGGACGATTTTTGCAATTTACTCATAAATTTTTATATAATTTTAGTAATTAACAATTAAAGTGGAATAAACCTTAGACTATAAATATAAATTTGGATGAAGTAAAATATAAAATATATATCCTCATAAATCATGACACAATTTAACAATCGATAAAAGAATCCACAATTTGTCAGTCAGTCGATCACTCTCTCTCTTCTTGTTCATGCACAAATCGAAAAATCAAAATCAAAATCAAAATCCCTTTTTTTCTCTGAAAACCCTTAATTCCTCAAAACCCTTAATCACCCACTAATCTTTACTCCAATTCCTCAAAACCCTTTTCAATTCATCCAAAACCCATCTCAAAAACCCTAAAAAAATCAAAAATTATGTCCTCTAAGCAATGCAACCGCAACGACGGCCGTCAATGGCGTTGTGGCCGTCCTGCTTTTGAAGGCCGTACTCTCTGCGAGAAGCATTATCTTCAAGGTAAACTCCGTCAGAATAAAGAGCCTGTTCCTGAGGATTTAAAGTTCGAAAGAAAGCCTGGTAAGAAGGGAAAAAGGAAGGCTTTCGATGATTCTGATGATGACCCAGTTCAATTCACCCAAAAGGGTGTTCGGAAGAAGCCCAAAATCGAGTCGAATGAGTTGTTGAACAAAAATGAGTTTTCGTCGAAAAATAAGTCGAAAAAGAAGGCGAAAAGTAAGAAACCGAGTCCAAAGTCGTCTGCGGATATGTCTGAGGATCTTGACGATGCTTTAAAGAGGATGAATTTGAAAAAAGGGGATTTGCAGTTGGATTTGATTAGAGGGTATATGAGGTGTAAAGCTGAGAAGAATACGAACGGGACTCAGCCGCAGAAAGAAGATATCGTTAAGGAGTTGAAATATGGGCGATTGGAGATTTCGCAGACGTCGCCTTCTACGCCGCCTACTCCTGTTACTAATGTTAAAGTGGGTGCTCCTCCTCCGCCTAGCTCTGCGCGGACTAGGTTTTTTAGGTCTAAGAATATTGATCGGGTTCCTATTGCCACAATGCAGGTTGTTTTTCGTAACTTAATTAGTACTACAATTCTTATTACGTCATATTTATTTGTTCATCGTATGTTTCAAATTGCCAATTTGCCACAATGCAGGTTGTTTTTACCAACTTAATTAGTACAATTCTTATTACGTTTAACATAATTATTTGTTTATCGTATGTTTCATATTGCTACAATGCAGGTTTGTTAATGTGATATATATGTGTAGTATAATGCGATCACCGTTTGTTTAGGACGTTTAGTATAGTTTCATATGGGTCGATATAATTTGTCTATGTATGTTTATTTTTGCTATAAAGCAGTACAATGCAGTCACGTTTGTTTAGGGCGTTTAGTATATGGGTCGATATAATTTGTCTATGTATGTTTATTTTTGCTATAAAGAAGTACAATGCAGTCACGTTTGTTTAGGGCGTTTAGTATATGGGTCGATATATAATTTGTTTATGTATGTTTAATTTTGCTATAAAGAAGTACAATGCAGTCACGTTTGTTTAGGGCGTTTAGTATATGGGTCGATATATAATTTGTTTATGTATGTTTAATTTTGCTATAAAAAAGTACAATGCAGTCACGTTTGTTAAGGGCGTTTAGTATATGGGGCAATATAATTTGTTTATGTATGTTTAATTTTGCTGCAAATGTAGTACAATGTAGTTGACGTTTGTTTAGGGCGTTTAGTATATGGGTCGATATATAATTTGTTTATGTATGTTTAATTTCGATATAAAGCAGTACAATGCAGTCACGTTTGTTAAGGGCGTTTAGTATATGGGTCGATATAATTTGTCTATGTATGTTTATTTTTGCTATAAAGAAGTACAATGCAGTCACGTTTGTTAAGGGCGTTTAGTATATGGGTCGATATAATTTGTTTATGTATGTTTAATTTTGCTGCAAATGTAGTACTATGCAGTCACGTTTGTTTAGGACGTTTAGTATATTTTCATATGCGTCGATGTAATTCGTTTATGTATGTTAAATTTTGCTATAAATGTAGTACAACCAGTCACGTTTGTTTAGGACGTTTAGTACAATTTCATATGGATTGATATAATTTTGTTTGTGTATACTAAAATTTTGCTGCAAATGTAGTACAATGTAGTTGACGTTTGTTTAGGATGTTTAGTACAATTTGATATGAATTGCTATGTTTATGCGTGTTAGAATGTTTTTAATTAGCTTAATTAGTTCAATTCTATATAAGTTGATATAATGTGTTTATGTATGTTTCGTATTGCTAGAATGCAAGTTAATTTTGCTGCAATATAGCTCTAGTATGCGATCTGTTTCATCCTGTTTAGTACTCATCTAGTCGCAGTCTCTTTGTTATAAGTTTCTATTAAATTGTTATGGTATGGAGATTTTACGGGCGTTTCTTGTTGTTTAATCTAGATTTTACCAAGTATAAAAGCTAATGTAAAAGCTTCAACAAAGAAATGTCACTGGTGTGGGATGTGTAGCTACCGGGTTCTTATCAAGTGTGTGACTTGCAAAAAACGCTTCTTCTGTGAAGATTGTATCCGTGACAGGTTTGTACTTGATCATCTTATCGTTTACCATTCATTATAATGCCTTTTGTCAAATAATATATCTTAAATTTGGATTATAGTAAGGCAATATATTTCACTCATTGTTCGTCTGTTACTTCGATATCACAAACTTTTGAGGCCGTAATGTTGCTTATCTTTATTACAGTATGTTTATAAAATAAACGAAAGTTAGAAAAATAAATTGGTTATTTGAATGGCTCTAGGAATCAAGATAAAGAAGACGTTCAGAAAGAATGCCCCGTTTGTTGTGGAACTTGCAGCTGCAAAGTCTGCATGAAGGCGAAATCTAAAGAAGATAAAACTAAGGTTTGGATGGGACACACCTTGCCACGTCAGCTGTTTTATTTACATGCAAATAATCACTCTGACTTTCTTTATGTTACAGGATCTCGTTGTTTATAAGGGTGAAGAGAAGTTTGAGAGAACTGATCAACTTCTGTACACGATCCACTTGCTCCTTCCGATACTTGAGCAAATAAATCAAGAAAAGGACAGTGAGATGGATATCGAATCTAATATTCAAGGTGAGGGATTCTTTTTCTTGTTGATTTTATAACTAATGAATTAAAGAAATAACCACTGATTATGTTTGGAAAACTTCAGAAAAAGACCAAAGTGAGCTGCAAATACACGACGCCACAGACTCCACAAAGCAACGATGTTGGTATGTGCTCAAAATATTGAACATTGGCTTCGGTCGATTAAGGCCTTTCTGTATTCCTTTATTCCTATAGGTGGCAACTGAGCAGGGCGAATGGGTTAAACGACGGGTTTAAGGGGTTCTCGTCAAAATGGGTTAATTTTTGAATGGGTCATGATGTAGGATAATATGGGCACCAACGTTTTTTTTATCACAGTTATAGTATTATTTAGAGTAGTGATAAGTGTTTTAGAAAAAGCCATTTGGGAGGTTGCAAACTCTAAAATGTACTTTGGGTTGGTAGGTTACTTCAAACCGTTTAACTTGGCGAATTTTTTTAAAAATGGGTTGAAAATGCACCCCTACAATATTTTCAAATGTTGTAATAATCTGCTTGTATCTATTGCAGTGGGTTTTGCAAAGCTAGTATTGTGGATGTTCACCGAAGCTGTGGAAATTGCTCTTATGTTCTCTGTTTACCTTGTTGTCGGGAATTCCGTGAAGGACATTTACATGACGGACTTCGAGATCTTAAAAACACTACGACCAGTAGACGGAAATCCTTATGCACGGTATTGTGGAACTGGAAAACTAATGAAGATGGAAGTATAGAATGCCCACCGAAGAATTTAGGTGGTTGTGGGGACGGCGTTCTTGGTTTATTTTCTCAGCTACCTTTGAATTGGACTAAAGATCTTGAAGAAAATGCAAAACGAATAGTTAGCAGCTCCAGTTTTACAAAATTTAGCGACTTTGATTCTTCATATTGTGCAATATGCGATGGAAATGACAACAACGAAGGTGAAAATGAGGATTTGTATTTCTCAATTAAGCAAGATATTGGGGACAAAAATCTTGAACATTTCACAAAACATTGGGTTAAAGGTCAGCCTTTGATTATCCGAGACGCGATCAAGAGTGATTCAGAGTTGAATTGGGACCCAATTTTCATTATTGGAATGTATCTTGAAATAAGTGCAAAATCCCGTAAAGAAAAAGCAGGGAAAGTAAAAACTTGTTCAGATTGGTTTGAGGTTGAAATGGGTAGGGAGCAGATTTTTTCGGGTGGGAAAACACATGCAAATGTGTGTCGTGAAAAGTTGAAATTCAAACTTTGGTTGTCGTCTGGAATATTTCGAGATCACTTTCCAAGTTATTATGATGCTGTGATGCATGCTCTGCCACTTAAACAGTATACTAATCCGTTAATGGGCATTCTCAATTTGGCAGCAAATTTGCCACCGGAAAGTCAAAATGTTGACCTGGGTCCTTTTCTTCATATCTCATATGGCAGGCCCGAAGATCTTACTGAGCGTGATTTTCTAACAAGGTTATGTTATCATGCGTATGATATGGTACATATCTAAAGCCTTTAAAAATACGGTTCTGCAATTTTTTTATAATATAATTCATTTTTTAAGGTTCTTTTTAAATATTTTTTCCCTTTAATTTCAGGTTAATATTCTCGTGCACACTACAGAACATCCCCTTTCTGAGAAAAAGCTCAATAAAGTGAAGATCTTGTTGGACAAATATAGTTCACAAGACGAAGAGTCATTAAGGAAGAGTAAAATTGATGAAGCAAGCGGGAAATCATCATTTAGTAGTGAAGTAACTCAACAATCAGAGTTGGAGGATAACACTAATAATGAAGAACTCACTCAAATACCTAATGGTGAAGTTGAACCAAGTGTTTCATCTGATAATTCGACGAGCATTGTTGATTCGGATGATGGAGATATGTGTGAAGATGAGTCAAGTTCCAGAGTGAAAGTCGTCGACACCTGTGGGGCCCAATGGGATGTTTTTCGTAGAGAAGATGTTCCAAAACTTCTTGAATTTCTTAGAAAGTATTCCAAAGAGCTTATATCATCCTATTATCCCAAAAAGGTGTGGTTTTAACCAACATATAAGCTTAATAAACAATTGAAAATCTTCCCATCAAAGTAATTTACTTACTTAGCATCGTTTTGTAGGTTGTTCATCCGATTCTTGACGACAGCTTTTATCTGGATGCTTTCCACAAAAAGTATCTAAAGGAAGAATTCGGTAAGTATTATCCTTAGCACTTACAATTTAGTTTCTAACAGATTTATGAAATAGGGATTCACCGTGATTCTTTTTTATACTATAAACCAGATGTGGAACCCTGGACATTCAACCAACATGTTGGTGAAGCCGTTATCATTCCAGCTGGATGTCCCTATCAAGTAAAGAAAATAAAGGTAATACTCCGTATTATTTTTTGGTGATGTCACTAAAAAACTCATGGCAAGAATTGTGCATGGGAATTCGTTAAATCGCATAAATACTTTTTATTTTTATTTTTATGTGTGTATGATTATTGATCATAACTTAACTCATGCAGTCATGTGTTAATGTGGTCCTGGAATCCATATCGCCTGAAAGTGCATCTATGGGCGTCAAGTTGAGTGATGAAATCCGACAACTTCCTGTAAATCACAAAGCCAAAGGAAAAATGATAGACGTAATTATTCTAATAACACTCTGGTTTTAGTTTCTTTCTCATTATCATTCACTAATTTCTGAACGTGTTTTCAGGTCAAGAAAATGACTATCCATAGCGTGAATGCTGCTGTTAAAGAAATTAACAAAGCTCCAAAAACTGAAGCAGAGTAGGAGTCTGTTTGCATTTCTATATTATTTATTTTGTACTTTTCTTGCTAGAATGATGTATTACATGGAAATTTGGTGTTTTTTTTAATCTTGAATTTTTTTTCTTATAATTTTCAGAATTAGCGACAAAGTTGAGTAAAGAGTTACAAGTGAACTTGGCTTATGATAAAATCTCACCATGTGATGTAAGTAGCAAACATGTTTCTTGTGACTTCTTTAGGGAAATCCCGTTTACACAAAACACATTTTAAAATCATCATTTGAAAATCTACAGATGTCAATACGGGAGGGTGGTATTCAATGTTCCCTGATCCAGTCTTAAATGTACCTTAACTGCTTCTGATGATACGAACATGGTATCTCAAGAACAAAAATGTGGCATTTAACGCTTAAAATGTGGCATTTAACGCTTTATGTTCTGTCTGACAAAATTAACTTTGCTTTCTGGAAATATCTAGAATCAATAGAATGATTATGTGGGTTATGGACACAATGAGACCCGTGCTTATAAACTGTTTTCTTCATGTCATATAATTAAATCCTTAAAATGAATACTTGCTCCATTGTACAGTAAACGTCTACAAACTTCCTGCTCAAAAAAATTGCGATGATTTTTCATTTGTGTTTATTATGATACTTTATTGGAAATGAATGTGGCCCAAAAAAATTTCCTAATTTCGTCATTGGTAAAATTAGTTAGATTCTAGAGTGATAGTCATATACTCGTCCTAATAACTAGCTTGTCTAGTCAAACGTTGCTGTTCTTTTTAGATTCTGGTTCAATAGTCATACATTATCTTGTATCGCTTGATCATTTATATAAATCAAGCTAAAAAGATAAAGAATCATAAAGTAACAAGTACACTAATATGATGCATCACTTGTGATCGAAATATGATTTCTATACGGGGGTGTTTGAGCTGCTTTAAAACGGATTATAGCCAATACGAGTAACAATAATGTCTAGCGTTTGTGTAAACTGATTATGGTAGTGTTAGTTATGTCATTAGGTAAGTTAGGTTGCTAGGATCATCGATCAGCGCTAATTGCTTGTTGAACTATTATTCCAATTCAAGATTCTCTTTTGAATAGTACCCTTTTGAAATTACTTAAAGAGCGACAATATTTTGCGATAATTACGTTTCTCTATTCCAAGAAAGATGATGCTATTCCTTTTGGACATGTCATTAACCAATCATGTTCTGATTTTTTCTAGGTATAATTGGTTCGTAATGGAACAACGTATAAATGTAGTTACATAAGTGCGCTTTTGGATGGTAATTGTTCGTTAAAGGGAAGTTTGAGTTCAAAGATGGTTCTTGACGACTTTTAATTACAATGGATTTGAAGTCGGTGATCAGCAAATGGAGCTTAACTGTAACAATAATATCGGAAAGGTACTACTTCAGCTCTCTCTGGATGTCAAACTTGTGTTTGTTAAAGTTATACAGTATACCGAAATTTAAAGTTCGAGTTGCCTTATTAGCCACATTTCATTTTATCTTTACCATATGCTCTTTTGTTATTGCAGATAATGAAGTATTTTCTTTGCTCGTATGCTCATCTGCAACTTTGATCACAACCAAAGATGTTCTGTAATTCAACGTTATTGAGCCATCGCATTTGCAGCCTCAGACTTTAGAGAGACCAATCCAACTGCCTGACCATTGACTATTTTTTTTACCACTAGCTGTAGTAGCTGTAGAGTTCTGATTCAGAATCTTTAGACTTAAAATTATTCAATTATTTAACGACTTGGTTCATGCTAGTGTTGTATTTGGCTGCCACGGTCCTGTAAAGTTTATCGTAGTATGATTTCATTTGTTTATGTTCATGTTTCTGCTCTTTGAGAACCATCAAACATGTGTGCATAAAAATAACAAAATTGATAACATTTTAGATTTTCCAAAAGAGTTAACCGAGTCTCGACTGAAATGCTCATAATATGTTTATTGGTTTAACCAGGTTGTGTCGTTTCAAAAACTTTCGTTTTTCAAGCCACTGTAAGCTCTTTTCTTTTGATCTCGTCTTTTAATCACGCTGTTTAGGAATTTTGGTTATAATCTTATATTGCCTACTACTGCGAACCGTTTCTTGACATACTGCATATATCTTTCGTGCAATCCGATTGTCAGTTTGCTGAACAATCCAGATTTGCTCCATTTTCTGCATTTACTATGTTTAACATATAATTAGTAGAGTAAATTACAACGTTCATCCTTGCGGTTTGCGTTGACTGCAGACTTTTCATTCTTTGACCCCAAAAAAGCAGCCTTTTTTGGGTCAAAGGATGAAAAGTTTGCAGTCAACGCAAACCGCAAGGACGAACGTTGTAATTTAGTCTACTAAATATTTGTTAAACATAGTAAATGCAGAAAATGGAGCAAATGGAGCAAATCTGACTTAAATTGTTCAGCAAACTGACAAACGGATTGCACACCGACAATCGGATTGCACGAAAGACATATGCAGTATATCAATCGCTAGCATGTCAAGAACCAGACAGGGTCATTAAGAAAAACTTCCACATCCAAAATTAGTTGATCAGTACATTTCTCGTAGAAAAAGATTAAACGAACTATTGACAATCATGGTCTAACAAAAAATTTCTATCCAAATAAACTAATTATCGCGTGTCTACGGACCCATCAGTCTTTCAATTGTGTAGGTTAGTGATTTTGCCCAGTCTTCTTTAAGTACCAGCTTTTGCAACGTACGCATGATATCATAATCTGGATCGAGCTTCCGTTGCCAACCCTACAATAAGAGCATAAAAGCCAAAGTTTATAACCCGTCTTTACAAAAACTGACCCATTTGAATTTTCTACATTTTTATCAAAAGTTGCAACTGCAAAAATGACTAATTACCTCTAGAACCAAAGTTGTAACCATGACCGTACAAACATTTCCATCCACATTGACTTTATGACGCCTCACTTGCTCTAGTAATTGATGCATGCAATCAGCAGGGTGTACAGCGCGCCCTTCTGGTGTACCCCAGTAATCAAATGACTCTTTCACTTCCTAATAACACACAGATTTCCGGTTAGCATTTACATTATCTGTATATAACAACATACGATCCAATGTAAATCGATTTACCTCTATAAAAGCTTGGGGATTAGGACAGTTTTGTTCTTTTGATAGCTTCAGTGTGGCCCTTGCTGCAGTGTCACCATCTCGACGAGCAACAGCCTTAAAAAAGCTTTGCAGATTAACTCTATCATTCTGGGAAAGTTCAGCAGTCATACCGACATCCAGAAACACCAGATGAGGCTTTGATTTGAAAAATCGCTTACGAGCGGGCTTGGTGCGTACAAGAATATTTCCCGGATGCATATCCGCATGAATGAAGTTATCGACCTGCAACATATCAAAACTAGTACGTAAAGCTCCATAATCATCTAGTTATGAAGAATTTTAGTAGTAAAATTAGTTTGGAGTTAGCACAAGCAGATTTATGACTTAATGATCAAAACAAACTTCATTTCGACTAATAAAAACGTATAAGCCCTAATGAAATGTTACCAAAAGCATCTTCAGAAGTGCATGAGTCCCAATATGAGCAAGAGAGCTTTTAAGTCGTTCATGTCCTTGAAGCTCATCAAGATAACGTACAACACTTTCACCATGCTCAAATGATTCCACCAAAACCGCAGGATGAACAAGCGGATATATGGGTTTCGGAAACGAAACATCTTTCCAACTTCTAAAGTTGTAACTAAACCGACTTAAATTAGAAGCTTCACGAGCAAGATCCACTTGTGTCAGCATAAAAACACCAAACTGCTGTACACTATCATCTAACCTCAGCCATTTCAAAGTCGGAATAAACCTCGACATCTTTGCAGCCATGTTGATTATCTCAAAATCCCGTTTAATCGATTCACCAACACCCGGATGTCTAACTTTAACCGCAACTGTTAAAGGCTTAATTTGTTTATCACGGTTTTGTTTCAAAACAGCTCGATGAATCTGAGCTATACTTCCCGATGCTACCGGGACTTCCTCAAAATCATCGAAAATTTCGGAAATTTTACGCCCAAAAGCCTTCTCAATGGTCTTTTTCGTGTAGAGAAAACCATGTACAGGGGCTGCCGAGTGAAGTTTAGAAAGTTCAGTACATAAGTCTCGAGGAAAAAGATCAGGTCTTGTTGCAGCCCACTGACCCCATTTTATAAAAGCAGGACCAGCTACTTCTAACGTACGACGTACTAAATGCAACCATTTTATTCTCGCCACGTCACCAAAATACACTGCAAACGGGGCTGTTGCTATAGTGGGTGAAAACAATATTCCTAAATATACTGCTCTGAAAAATAATCTAAAACCTTCGTATACCTTACGAGCTGCTGCTATCACAAACGCTTGTCTATATTCCGCTGGCATGTAAAGACTCTTTTGACCGGCCGTTTGTGTTTGTGTTTTTGCTTGTGCTTTATTACCGTATACTAATGCACATATACCCGGGATTACTACATATGACCGTGCTGCTGCTAACCTAAATGCTTGGGAGATTCTACTTAGAGGATAAGATGTCTTGCCGCGATATGCATAAGAGCGGACTACCGCTTTCCATGCGGCTTGAGCATCATATGGCGTTCTAGTACTTGTAGGGTATCTTGGGACAATGGAATAGTTTCTGCGGGGAGCGTGATATTGAGGGGAATATCGACTACCACCGATTGTATTGAGTGAAGCATGATTCTGAACTTGTGGTTGGATTGTGCCGTTCTTTTTTGTGATCAATTCTGCGACTCTTTTAATTTTCTTGACAGACAGGATCCTGTGATTATAATAGTCAAATAAGCATATTAATTTAACTCAAGCTCGAACACGTTGGTAAATGACTTATACTTACAAATCTCGCCAAGAATTGCTCACTCTAATAGTCTAATTCATAAGGTGGAGTATAACAATGACTAAAAACGATAGATCTGCTTATCTGTTGTATCAAAATGCAATGAGCAGCGAAACAATTTTTATAGGTGTTTAGGATAGCTTACTAAAACTGCGTAACAGCTTATTATGTTCTGAAAGGGTGTTTGCGATTGCTTAATAGAGCATTTATCTGGTTAAGGGGTGCCTAGTTATCATAGTATTTGGGCTTATTTGAGTTTGGAAAAAGCCAATAAGCTCATTTTATAGGGCTTATGAGCTTATCAACTTGCGCTTATGTTTAATTTAAGCTCGTAAGCCCTAGAGGATAAGCTGATAAGCCCTATAAAATGAGCTTATTGGCTTTTGTGATTCCAAATAAGTTCATAAAACACGCTAATCCAAACACCCCTTAGTTATTAATCCATAAGTAGCTTTATTCACAAAATTTAATTAAGCAAAACACACCCTTGGAACAGCAAAATCATAAACCATGGTTTACCAAAAGAAAAATGCAGAGAGTTTAAGGGGGTGTTTGGGCTTATAAGCTTATGTGGTTTCGGCTTACGCTTTACAAGTCCAATTTTTTGGGGCTTATTTTGAAACTCACGAAGTTTATTATTTCATAATAAGCTTAAGTTAACCCATAAGTTTTAAAACAGGGCGTAAAAATGGGACTTATAAAACATAAGGCGAAATCACATAAGCTCATAACCCTAAAAATAAGCTTAAAGAAACAAGCCCTAAATAGCAAAACCCAACTCAACGCCACCCGGGTGCTTGTTTCTACATCTAATATACCAACAACATTAAAACGCTAAAACCAACTGGCTTAGCTCAGTTGGCCACCAAGGTTTCAGGCGAAGCGGATAAGGAGTCTAACATAACTAGGCGAGGGTTCGAATTCCGCTTGGATGTCATTGCACGACTCGAACCACTAACCACTAACATTTGCCGTTCTTAAAAAAAACAACATTCAAACGCTAAAATTGGTGGGGGTGTTTGTTTCGGCTGATATGGTCAGCTTATAAGCTCACTATTTGTGGCTAATTTTGAAACTTTTCGGCTTAGGGGGTGTTTGTTTTAGCTTATATAATGGGCTTATAAGCTTATTAGCTTATATAAGCTTATAAGCCAAAACCAAGTGTTTGGTTAAGCTTATATAAGTGGGCTTATAAGCTTATATATGGGTGTTTTGATAAGCCACAAAAATATGGTATGAAGGTTTGAGCTTATATAACATATTTACCATTTTACCCTCCTGTTAACTTAAGCTTATATAAGCCATGGACTTATAAGCTTATTAAATGGCTTATATAAGCCCATTATATAAGCTAAAACAAACACCCCCTTATATAAGTTTATTATTATGTGATATAAAGCTTCAAATAAGCCCCCCTTAAAAAGTGAGCTTAATAAATGTCCTATTGTCATATAAGCCCGAAACATAAGCCAAAACCAAATAAGCCATTCCATGAACGATTTATATATAAAAAAAAAAAAGTAAAAAAAAGTAAAAAAAAAAAAAACCTGTGCATTGTGAAGAGGATATTATTATGTTGTTGTTGATCATCTGAATATAAAAAAAATAAAAAATTTTAATACAATCCTCCGATTTTATAAAATCTTTTTTAACAAGAAAACATAACAAAAACCTTTTCTTTTTAAAGTTTATTTTGGCATTTGATATATCTTTATTTGCAAGTTTTGTTAATATTTCTTTTTTATTTTATTTTTTATTATTGCAAATTAACTACGGTAGAATATTTAATACAATGTAAAAAATGATATTCTAGTCGGGTCAAATCGGGTTGGTCAAGTTCAGGTCAAGTAGAGTTAAGGTTAAAAAAATATAAACCTGAACTCGAGCTTAATTAGAATTCGGGTCAATTCAATTATACATTAATACATTTTTGGATCCAAATGACCTGAATTAAATAAGTTTATTCGGGTTCGAGCTCGAATCGGATTCGAGTCGAGTCGATTTTTTCGACACCTCTACCCGCAGTGGCGGACCCAGCCGAATTCCTAAGGTGGTTCCTTTATTATAGTAATAAAAAAATCAACTTATCAGAAGTTCATTCGATTAATGGGGCGGGTCGGGTTTAAACACAAACTTAATTATCGTTTATAAAAAATAATTGATTCTTGAACAAACAAAATTGATTTTCATCGGAATGACAGTTTAGCTTGTACTTTTTTCGAACAAATATGGCTTATACTCACGCTAATATTTTCAAGAATTAATTATAAAATGCTAAAGATCTAGTACTTCATAAATCACTTTCATATATTCAGCTTACTATAATATACGTAAATTAGAAGGGAAAAAGAAAAAGAATAGTTAAATTTAGGAAAGTGGGAAGTGGAACTAAAACCCATACACTATATTTGTGTTGTTCAAAAAAATAATATTTTTATATAATTTTTACTGTATCATCTTCCTCAACTCATTTCTATCTTCACCATTTCATAATTTTTCTTCTTCATCAAATACAACGAAAACAACTAGATTTGTATCCTCATTTTCATCACTTTCCAGTATAAAATCGATCTAAGGTGGTTCCTAACATTTTTCTAAGATAGGTCCCAAAAAAATTCTTGCATCATCTCTATATGATTTCGGTTTCTAAGATGGTGCCAAGGATCCACCTTAACATAACGTGGGTCCGCCCTGTCTACCCGTATGTAAACTAGCATTGTTTTTTCTAGGGGTGGCAATTTCTGACCCGACACGAAACCCGACCTGAAACCGACACGAAAATTAACAGGTTCGGGTTGAATATATTGAATCTTAGGTCAGGTTTGGGTCGGCCTATCTGACCCATTTATTAAACAGGTTAGGTTTGGGTTGGAAAAAAATTAAGCAGGTCGACCCAACAACCCGTTTAAGATTTTTTTCTTTATATTAAAAATGAATAATATTTTACCATACGTGTTAACTAGGTTAAACAGACCGAACATAAAGACATTTAACATGCTTAACACATGTAATGTGCCTACTTTTATATATAAAACTTGTTAAATGGATAAATATATAAACCCGTTTAACTTATTCAACCTATGTAACATATTTAACGCCAACCCAAATATATACATGGGTTAAATGAGTTAGGTTCGGGTTATATGTAAAGGGGTTAGGGTTGACATAACTGACCCGATTATTTAAATGGGTTAGGTTTGGATTGAGATTTTCTGACCCGCCAACCCAAACCCAACACGAATTGCCACCCCTAATTTTTTCCCACAAGAATGTGTTCATTCTTGATTAAAGAACACAACACTCAGTTCAAATTAACATCGTATATATACAACGTTAGATATCATAAAATGGACACCAATATATTGAAGATTACATAGACTCGAGCAATTTTATTAGAAAAGTGATAAAAAAATAAAAATAAATTTAAAAAGAAACGCCGCTGCCGGGGATCGAACCCGGGTCACCCGCGTGACAGGCGGGAATACTTACCACTATACTACAACGACTTTGTTGCTTGTTTGGTGTACTGACAAGTAACTTGTACCTGGAATTAGCGAACAATGTCTATTAAAATCTGAAAAAGAACAACATATGTATAACTAGGGCTGAGTAGGCCTGACCGAAACCGATTTGTCCCGACCGAAACCGAAAAACCGACTGAACCGAAACCGAAACCGAGGTATTCGGTTCGGTTTTCGGTTTATAAAATGTGCATTTTTCGGTTTTAGGCCGGTTCGGTACAAAAACCGAAAACAGCCCGACTGGCCCGACCCAACCCGACATAATAATAAGTTAATAATATTGTAATAATGCCCAGCTGTTTTTATGTTGATATCTTCTCTTTCTCTCTAAAAAAAAGAAAAACCAGGAAGAAAGCAAAAAAAAACATTCCAAAACACCCAATCAATAGATTCAGATAAACTAACACTTCAAACATATGAACCTTATTCATATGGATCTTATTCATCTTAACAAAACACAACTAATATTGAAGTAAGATTTTTTTTTTAATTAGTAATATTTTTTTACTTTGTATATAATTAGTAAATTAGTTAATGATTCATACTTATATTGTTGTTAATCCACACGAAATAATGTTTTTTTTTAATCCACACGAATTAATGTGGCTAGATACCCACTGTTTTTTGTTTTGCTGCTACACGGGTGTTTGGATTTTTCTTTCCTGAATTTTTTGTTGCTGCTAAAGGCTGTTTGGGGGTAAGGTTTCGGTTTCGGTATTACCCGACTGAAAACCCGACTAGGCCCGAGATGAAACCGAACCGAACCGACATTTTCGGTATCGGTTTCGGTTTAGGTTTTGGCCCTTTTTCGGTTTCGGTATTTGTCGAGACGGGTCGGCTCGGGTCGGTTTTGGCCCGAAGCTCAGCCCTATGTATAACTATAACGTAATGTTAGATCAAAAGATATATTTATATATTGTATAAAACATAAATTTGAGATACTAAATATTATTTGGACTATCATCTATGTGACGAGGGTACCTCGTCGTGCTGAGGTGGCCTCTCGTCGAGGTTCATCGTGGCTCGTCGCCACACCGACCTCCCATTTCGCCGTGTCAATTTCGTAAATGTGAAATGTTGACGACGAGGGTATAGTGGGTGATATAGCCGTTGGCTATTAACGGTTATATTTTAAATTAATAAAAAAAAACTTTTTTTTTCTTATATATAAAAATATTCTCATTTTTAACACACACACAACAAAAATCTCTCTTTCAAACAACAAACCTTATAGAAAAAATGTAGAACGAATGGTAATTTTTTATTCCGTATTTGTAATTTTTATTTCTGTATTTGTAATGTTTTATTTGTGTGAAATAAATTTATAGTTTGTGTGAAAATGAAAAAAAGTAAAATAAATGTTAGTGGTGCGACCCAAATGAAGAAGGATTGGGTGTGTTGTAAGTGAAGGGGTATTTTGGTTAGTTGTGTTGTTATGATGTGACGCTGAATTGGCAGATGACTAGGCAAAAATTTGAAAAGTGGGCTTATCACCACACCCTCTCTCTAAGTCAAAACATTTACTAAAATTTGGCGTTTTTAATTATAAACAAATTAATTTGCGAAAATTTGATACTTGTTCTCGCAGATAGTGTTTGACATATAGATATCATTAAGGTCATATTATCTCTAATAAAAAAAAGAAAAATGATAGAGAGGCCTAATTTGTATGTCTAAAAAGAGGCGTATCAATACGAAAAAAAAGTTCATATCATCAGAAAAATATTTATTACAAAAAGAATACATGTATGAATTTACACAAAAACGAAAAACATATAACTAAAGTGCATTTGGATACTAAAGTTTTTTTAAGTTGCTTTTTTTGGAAAATGTTATTTCTTTGAAGGTTTTGAGTTTAAAATTTGTCAAGAGCTTTTTTTCTTAGGCGAATCAGATAAAAAGTTTAACTGTAACTTGACGAGCGTTCGAGAAAAACATACTGCCCGTTTGAATATCACTGCGCGACTCGATCTAATAACCATTTACATACCGTTCTATAAAAAAAAACATATACCGCAAAGAAAGTAAATGGTATAGTATAGACATGAGTTTTGGGTTGTTTTTCTGGTAGTCACTACTTGTGTTAATATATTAGTCACCAGTTCGATTCTCAGGAACACCTTCCAAACTTTTGAATATATACTGTTAATCCTAATGACTTACGATGCCCTTGCTACTCTAGCGGACATCTGTCAAGCGAACTTACAAACATGATAAATAAGGTAAATGGCATTTTATACACATAGTTTTGGGTTTGTGTATTGGTTGTGATTACTTGTGTTAACCTGTTGGTCACGAGTTCGAACCCCAAAAGACAAACCCAAATCTGTTTTTATTTTTAATTTCTTCTTCTATTAATCATAACTTTTTGTGTACATGGTGATTGAAATTGTGTATAAGAAAACGTAACTAAATATCATTGGAAATACTACGAAATTATTATTGGAAATATCATTGGAGAACCTTGAACCATGACTTGACATGTGTCTCGAGACGACTTGTACTTATGTCGGACACGTGTTAGATATGGTGCAAATTCGCCTCAGTAGACTCGATTTTCTCGGTCGTCTAAATGTATTTTGAAAATCTTTAGAATTAGGGTGAAAAAAAAAAAAAAACGTTTGTCAAATGTGCAAAAAAACACAAGCAACGTTTGTTAAAAACACAATGACCAAGCAAGATTAGTACTTAGATCATGTGAATCACTCGTATCCTTCAAATTTGAAAATGTAACAAAATGTTTTTAATAAACTATAAAAAAGAAAACACCGCTGCCGGGGATCGGTCATTCGGTCCCGGGTCGCCCGGGTGACAGGATCTACTAAAACGTCATATCACTTGAAATCCGAAATATTGAAGACTCTCGCTGAATAATAAAAAAAACTTGTCCGAGGAAAAAACATCAAAATAGGGGTTCCAACTCGTGTCAAGTTAAAACATGTCATCGATCGAGACAATGTGTACGCTTTAGAAACAGCCCGTCACTTGTTTGTAGACTGTTTGGTCACTAGGAATACATGGAGCTCAATTGCATTATAGCGCGGCATGGCCAATATCCAAAACACATTTAGCATATCTAAGCACTAGAATTGGGGCCATTTTTCGACGTTATTGAAGCAACTACATGGGTAATCTGACGTTATAGAAACAAGCTGTACGTACGTGTTCAACTTGAATCCCCCACGGACGTTGCTTGAAAATGACGTAAAGACGGACCTCTTGTTTCTTTTGATTACACATAGGAATAGGAACCAACGTCTCGGTTGGAACGTCCGGATGATTGACCCTTTCATTGCCTGTGACAACCTCTTGTAATGTATATTCACTCGAGCTCGTTGTTTAGGTTACCACATATTAGACGAAAACTCTAAAATGGCGACACACATATTTCATTTAATTTGAATGCTACGATGTCGCAAAAATGAATAAAAATAAGACTAGCAATTATATAAGCTTGTAGCAAAGCAGAGTGAGGATTGCTAATCCAGTTTACTTCATATGCTAATCGACAACGACAACGGTAGCGTGAGTTAATCGTCAACTTAAACCCACATTATGAGCTTGAACTGATCTATTATCGTGTTTGACATATAGATATCATTAAGGTCAAATGATCTGAAAAATACTTATTACAAGAGTTGCTTTTTTCTTCACTTGTGATGACACTGAAAAACCGAGTACTACTAAAACATCTTCAGTTATAGTTTTCAATAACGTATGAAAGAAAAACACATACACGCATGCACGATACGATGATTTGATAACAAATTTACCTTTCGTGACCTAAAATCAGGTGTAGCCCGTGCAACCCCTGAACCTGCTAGAAATGGTCTCATGAATTTTGGAATCCCTGCGGCCTTTTGTGTAGGGAAATTTGAGTATGTGACTCGATGAACCTGCGAGTAAATCGACCATGTATCGCGACAAATACTTATACATGTGAACTTATAGTTTTGGTGTGCCCTTTATGCAACAATTACGATAAATTTAAACTGAAATATGAAATAAATGTGAACATTTCCTCGTGTTGTATAATGATAACACAGTAAAATGCAGTTGGCGTATTGGTGATTTAACTTACGAAAAACTTAGTGATACACAAAAACATGAATATGGTTCGACTAGTTCTAAACTATTTTTCAATTCTAAGCGTAGCTATACAAACTTATTTTATCCGGTAAATTCTTTTTTACCCAAAAACATTTATACAAACAAAATTTACTCCTATTGTTTTTAATATAGATAAAAATTGAAGGTAAAGTATGTGACTATCCTAGAAGCATTAGGCCAGTACACACTCAGGGACGGAGTCAGAGGTGTCTCGTGATACCCGTGACATCAATAGATTTTTTCGATCTAATCTTAATTTTTGAAAAAAAAAACAGGGATTTTTCCTAAAAATATCTTACGTGCACACATCGAAATGTGTTTCTAGCATTATTTAGTTAGTATACTTGAAAAATATTGATCTCTACTTTGTTAAGGTTAAAAATATTTTATGCCTTTGGTCATTTTTTGTCCTAGTTTCGTCACTATACGCACCAATCATAGTTTCTATATAGAATAAAACCGTGTGTATGTTAAATCCTTACTATTGGGGATAATTTCTGCATGTACAGAGACTTGTTATTCTAAACACAGTGGAGTAAATCAGACGACCATTAGAAACTGATTATATGTATGCTTATAATAACTTTGACAAATTCTTGTTATCAATTCAATGACCATATATTTTGAACCGGGCTTGGATCAGTTCGAATGATCTTTCTTCGATCATTGAAGATAGAGGCGAAGGTTTGATCTTTATTTCGTGTAAAAATAGTCGGATGGCCTTTCTACTTAATTTCGAGTAGGGTAATGTTTTCTACGTCTAAAGTTTTTCTTAGTGGAAAACAAAATTGTGCACCGTACAACAGAAATTTCTTAATTCAAAGAGCATACAGTATTAACTTGTTTTACGTCTCCTCCTCGTAAGAAATTCAAACCAAAAAGATAGGAAATTAATGTACATTTCTTGTCTACTTTTTTTCAACAGTCCCAAAAAGCAAAACATATGGTATAAGCAGTGGCGGAGCTAAAAAACCTAGTCAAAGGGGGCATGATGCGGGCAAAAATATATATTTCACAAGTAAATTTTAAAACATATCGGTTCAGATCGGGTCAGGTCGAGTAAGGCTAAAATCAAATATAACACCAAGCGTTGTGCTTGTATTTATACATGAAACCTATTAGAGCACAGGGAACGGGGGTATTTCCCCTCGCGTTCTACGAAAACGCAGCACGAAAACGCGACAAACCACACCCCTTCTGGCGTTTTCGTGTCTCGCGCCGAGGGGACGGCGCGCGTTTTTGCACGAAAACGCGAGACCGTACCCGGTCTCGCGTTTTCGTGTCTCGCGTTTACGTGCATATTTATTTTTTTATTTTTTTTATTATTATTTTTTTAAATTTTCAAAAAAAGTCATAGCCGTTGCATTCAAATTTTTGACCGTTTGAGGAGCGGGGGAGGCCCGAATTTTTCAAAAAACCCTATTTTTACACTATAAAACCCCCCAAAACATCCCATTCTTTATAAAACCAAAAACATACATAATAAAAACTCAAACATACTAGTAATGGATCCGAGCAATGTGAACAATTGGGTCTACGAGTACTTTAACAACACCAACGCCGGGTCTTCGTCTAACCCTACAACACCATCTTCCGTTAACTCTTCTTCTCCTACACTTTCACGACCCAACATCCAAATCCCACCCTTGATAATTAACCCGTTTGTTAATTGTTCTCCGGAGCAATTTCAAATGTGGATGCAAACACAAGGTATACGTAACCCCTCGCAATCCCAAGTACCTTCAACTTACCCAACACATTCATCTCAACCACAAACCGAGCTTCGTGACGAAGATGACAATACCGTGGAAGACGAGGAGGAGAAGGAGGACGAACCACCCAAAAGAACCCGAAAAAAATCCATGGCCAAAAAACAATCAAGTGGAAAAAAAACACGTGAGCCAAAAACCGACCGAACTTATTGGACTCAAGCAGAGGAACGACTTTTTGTCGAGTGTTTTATCCTAATTTCCGAGGATACGAGAAACAGAAGCGATCAAACGAAGGATACTTTTTGGTACAAGATTATGGCCGAGTATAACAAGGTTGCATCGGAAAAGGATTACAAGAAGCGTAACAAGAACATGTTAACGGGTAAGTGGACGCCGATGAACGGACTTGTTGCCAAGTTTAATGCTCTTTACGATGCTACCACGTTGGCAAGTGGTGAGAATGACGAGCTTTTGTACTCGTGGGTTTGCACTATGTTTAAGGAAACATACAAGATCGAGTTTAGGCATCGTGAAGCGTGGATTTTTTTGCGAGAAAAATATAAGTGGCAAAACCTCGAGTCAACACAAGCTCATCGAACTCGCGATCGTGTAACCGATGTCGACGAAGAATGGAAATGTTTGGGGACGACGCAATCCCGCGTCCTTCGGGGGCTCCACGAAGAACAAAAAGCCAACGATCTTCGAATAGCTCGTCCGCGACATCCTCTTCGTCCAAAGCACGGGTTGCCGAAATGATGCAAGAATAAATCTTGATTGACCAAGAGGCTAAAAAAGAATCAATGGATCGTGAGTTAGCCGCAAGACTCGCGGTTTGCGATATTGCTAAACGGAATGAGGATTTAAAATTCTTACTTTCGACACTACCGGAATGGCCCCGGAAGACGCGGAGAGCATCGAAGAGTTGAAGAGGAAGACCCGAGAATTATATTTCGGGAAAAAAGATTAAGTTTAATTTATGCATAGCAATGGTTTTCTTCTTACTGCTCTTCCAGTCAACCGCTCCTCCATTGATAACAAACACGTAACCCGTCTAAGACTTCGTATCGTCTTTATCACATTGCCCTCTCGCGTCACAGAATCCTGTTACATTCAGTTTTGTGTCTGATTTACCCCCAAATACCAAAAACATATCTTTCGTACTCCTCAAATACTTTAGAATATGCTTAACAGCAGTCCAGTGGAACTTTCCTGGATTCTGTTGGTATCTACTGACCAAGTTCTGAGCAAACGCCACATCAGGCCTTGTGCATCTTACAACATACATAATAGATCCTACAGCCGAAGCATAAGGCACCTTTCACATGTAAGCCACCTCTTCGAGTATTGATGCATCTTTCTCATGAATTAATTCATGCTTAACCTCCATGGGTTGAAAACCTTTCTTAGAGTTATGCATGTTATACTTCTTCAATATCTTATCAATATAAGCATCTTGACTAAGACCAATTAACCGTCTACTCCTATCTCGATAGATTTTAATTCCCAGAATATACGCAGCATCTCCCAAATCCTTCATAGAAAAACATTTACCAAGATAATCCTTAACCTCCTTAAGTCTTAGAATGTTACTTCCCATGATTAATATGTCATCAACATATAAGATTAGGAACACTACATTACTCCCACTAGCTTTGCGTTATACACATGGCTCATCACGATTTTGAATAAATCCGAACTTTTTGATTTCTTCATCAAATCGCTTATTCCATTGACGTGATGCTTGCTTTAAACCATAAATAGATCTTTGAAGTTTGCACACGCGTTTTGGATATTTAGGATCAACGTACCCTTCCGGTTGTTGCATATAGATGTCTTCATCTAAGCGAACGTTCAAGAAGGAAGTTTTAACATCCATTTGCCATATCTCATAGTCATAGTATGCTGCTATAGCTATGAGAATCCTAATAGCTCGTAAGTCTGCTACACGAGAAAATGTCTCCTCGTAGTCTATACCAAAAGTTTGAGTAAAAACTTTAGCCACTAAACGTGCTTTGTAGGATTGTATTTCACCATCCATGTCGGTTTTCTTCTTGAAGATCCACCTATTTTTCATTACTTTAGCATTTTTAGGCGCGTCTACAAGAATCCAAACATCGTTGATTTCCATGGATTTCATTTCCTCATTCATCGCAACTATCCATTTTGACTTTTCTGGATCAAGCATTGCGGATCGATAGTTAGCAGGTTCTCCAAGATCCCCTACTTCCTCCTCATCATCCTCTATGTAAAGACATAGTTTGCTTGGCGCACGTACGGTTATCTTAGACCTACGTGGAGGAGTTAACTCCGGTGGAACTCCCAAACTTTCCGGTTCTATAGGAATTTCTTCGCTAGTATTTTCAAAAGGCAATGTATCTTCTTGAATTTCTTCAAGATCATAGTTTCTCCCACTGAATTCTTGATTTACAAGATCACTTTCAAGGAAGTCTCCATACCTAGCAACAATAACCTTGTTCTTAGGCGGATAATAGAAGTAGTAACCCATAGTTTCCTTAGGGTAACCTAAAAAGATACATTTCACACGGCGTTGTTGGAGTTTATCTCCAGAGTCACGTTTCACATACGCCTCACAATCCCATATTTTCAAATAAGACAAATATGGCTTCTTTCCATGCCATAGTTCATATGGTGTCTTATCAACCTTCTTTGTGGGAATCATATTCAGAATGCAAACAACAGATTCTAATGCATAGTCCCAAAAGGATAATGGTAAAGTTGTAAGATTAAACATAAATCGCACCATATCTAATAGTGTACGATTTATCCTTTCGGATACACCATTTTGTTGTGGAGTATATGGAGAAGTAAGTTTCTGAACAATTCCGTTCTCACTTAAATAATATTTAAACTCTTGACTTAAATATTCACCACCTCTATCGGAACGAAGAGCTTTAATCTTTTTTCCTAGTTGTAACTCTACTTCTGCTTTAAACATCTTGAATGTTTCAAATACCTCATGTTAATGCTTAAGTAAATAAACATAACCATAACGGCTATAATCATCCGTAAACGTTAAGAAGTAGCTAGCACCTTTCCTTGACACATGTCTAAGTGGTCCACACACATCCGTATGTATCAAACCAAGTAGTTCCGTAGCTCTTTCAATATTGATATTAAAAGGTTTCTTGGTCATCTTTCCAGAGATACAAGACTCACATTTATCAAATGATTCATCATTGATATTTTCCAAAAGACCATCACGTTGAAGCTTTTGTATGCGTGTCTTCCTAATATGGGCAAGTCTACAATGACAAAGATAAGAAGAGTTCTTGTCTAACTTTCGCTTTTTATTCATGCTAAAAACAGAATTATTATTACTCTTGGAATAATTATCATGCATGTTAATTTCAAACACACCATTCAGAGAAATTGCATTAAAATAGAATAAAACATCTTTGAAAACAGAAATTCCATTATTATCAATAGTGTGAATAAATCCAAGATCTAACAAACAAGAAAAGGAAATAACACCCCTAACAATTGAAGGTGTATAATGACAATTGTTTAAAAACAGTACTAAACCCGAAGGTAAAACTAAATTAAACGTTCCTATAGCTTCAACAGTTGCTTGTGCTCCATTGCCCACATGCAGATATTGCTCCCCATAGGATAGCTTCCTTTCCAACTCAAATCCCGACAAGGTATTACAAATGTTAATACCGCATCTCGTATCATATACCCAGGAGTTTGATTTGTATGTAAGATTAAATAGCTCTATTAAAAATAAGTTACCTGAAGGTGCTGCAACGCCTAGCTCAACCTTCTTCTTATGTTCTTGCAATTCATGGAGGTAGAGCGCCAATTCCTCTTCCAATGTCCACTTACTTTGCAATGGTGACAAGTCTCATCCTTTTGAGATTGATTCTTCTTGACAAAGTTTTGCTTCGGTTTTGAAGGAGTCGCAACATGTTTTCCCTTATCAACCTTGCCTTTTCCTTTCTGCTTCTTGTTTACTTGCGGTTTTGGCTTATTCACTCTACCCTTTTGTATATAAAGTACTTGAGGAGTAGAAGTGGAAACCTTGTCCTTTAACCCCTTTTCATAGTCAATGAGCATTGTATGCAAATCATTAACTGTCTTCCCCGTGCAATGCATATTATAGTTTCGAACGAAATCACTAAAGTCCTTGTTAAGGGACCTATTGAACAAGTTGATAGCCATATTATGATCATAGGGTTGTCCTAGTACAGTGAGTTGTTCCATATAACCCCTCATCTCTATATAATGGGCACTTACAGACTTTCCAGGAGCTTGCTTGCAACTATGTAGAGCATCAACCAAATCATAGATCTCTACAGCTTGCGGCTTTTCATACATATCCTTGAGTTCATCAAGCATTCGCTTTGGTGAAAATAGATCATAATTACGTTGAAGTGGAGAAGCCATTTTCCCTAACATTACATCAGCCACCTCTTGGTGCTTCTTAACGTTAGCAGCGTGTTCAAACCTTTGCGCTTCAGAAGCTCCCACAACAAGATTCTTCAGAAAAAGAGTATTCAAGATATCAATAGTACCTGCTACCCTCAGAACAATCCTTAGTGAGCGATACAAATCATTGAAGTTTGGGCCAGTAAGTTCAGGACGATCAAAGAAAGCTTTGAAAGCCGAACTTAATGTCATATTGTTTTCGGGTTGAGCCATTTCTATAGAAATAAGTTCAAAATATTAGTATTTTCGATAATACCATTCAAGAAAATAAAATTAGCCCAGTAATAAAAAACCATAGCATTTTCTTGAAACTAGAATCCATATTGACATAAACTCATCACATCAGTTGATCTGCTAGGGACAAATGTATTCAACATAGTAACTTGTCGAACAAATATTGGACAAACAAATTTGCAATTTCTAGATATGTTAGGGATTTACATTGCAAAAATCATTTGCATTGTAAACATGTTTCATCCCTACTTTACGCCTTAAGTTTCCAGTTCTCACTGAGTAACTTAATTAAGTCGACTAATCTAAAGAACGTAAAACATTCATTGTGAATCTCATTCTATGAACGTTTTCTTTCCATCACAACACCGCCCCGAATCTCATATGACGATAATTGTGACTTCAAGTGTTCGTCAATTAGATGGCATAAGACTTTAAATTTTAGGGTATAGATTTTTGGTGTCAAAATCATGTATGGAGAAGCATGCATACATCTCCATAACACAAGTTTAATAAAACATTTAGCAAACTTTTTGGTGAGTCTAAAAAAAAATTTCGCCACATATTCACAAGTTGAGGCATTGGTTGAACCAATTAAATATTTTACCCACAACTAAATTCACACCGTACTTTTTCTAGAACTCGGCTAAAGCACAAAGCAATAACCTTATTCATTGTGTTTCGGATGTGAATTAATGCGGTTAAATCAACCTTAAGGAATTTAAGCAAATAACAACCTTAGGTAATTCCAACTTTGACACACAGGCGAGCCGGGAATTTGGTCAGCGCTGAAGCACAACACCTCCTTCCTTAACCGGGTACATGACCAGCGGTGTGTGATACCCACTTTATAGTTTGTCAAAATTGAGTAGGCCGTTAAGTTATTATTGCAATTCAATCAACACAAATCATATGTAATTTAGATCTTAAAACAATTCATTAATTTTGATAAGATTTAGTCAATATTATTTTTCTTGGAAAAAATTACCCTTGTTTACAACATACAATATATAAATCGCATGAAAACAAGTAGTACAAAAAAAAAACTAAATCAAATAGCCACATGCATAACATTTTATTCAATGAACATGAAATCTAGGGTTTTTATAAACGTAAAAAGTCTTCCCTAATTTTAATACTTTGAATCAAATAAAGCAAATAGCATACAAAATTATATGATGTGAAAAAACATGCACGTTCATCACGGATCTCCCACATTCTCTTGACAATTAAATACTACGGATCGTAACCACACATGACATAACAATTAATTCATGCAAACATCTAAAGATAATTACCATGTAATTTTAGGGTTTACAAAAAAAAATTATAATAAAAAATTCGGTTAGGCCGATTTTTAAAAACCAATAAAAACAAAACCCTAATTTTTGTTAAAACCTAAAAAACAACATGTAATTCTTAACACAAATCATTATTGGTTAAAACCTTTAGATCTCGATAATTATAACATGTGAAAACGACTCTCGATTCCACTGAAGGTTTATATAGTTCATAACAATTATTTAAAACCCTAAATAAGATCAAAGCACACACATAGCAGAAGCGATTTAACAAGATCATAATAATAACAAAATTATAATTAATCGAATTAGGGTTACATACCTTTATCCTAGAGAAGATCCACAAGATAACGGAACAATCACCAATTAGGGTTTATGACGAACACCACCAAGATATAGTCTAAAGTAAGACTATATTACGTTCTTGTACACACGTAATACAACGAGCTAACCGTGATTCTAGCACGAACAAACCGAGATTCTACGCTTGTGGAATATCTACCCAACAACCCTAGAGAGGGGCTATGACTAGATAATTTAAATAGATTAATCGAAAACCAAAACCCTAATAAAGGGGTGTTTGGCCGGCGATCAATAGAGAGAAAAGAGAGAGAGAGAGGGATGAAAATTATGAAGGCCATGGGATTGTTCATATAGGCCTTGGAAAATCTTGCTCTCCAAGTAATAAACCAATTAGGAAACAAAATCTCTTTTTCTTCCTTTTTTCTCCCTTTGGCCGACGGTTAAGCCCACCCACATGGGGCTTCCGTAACTTTTCCTTCTTTTCTCTTCTATTTAATTCCATAACGGTCGTTTATACTTAACTCTTAATTATTAACAATCGTTAGTTAAGCTTTGGTTTGATTTAATAAATATATAAACTATTTAATAAATAAAATTAACCCTTTACGTAATGTGTGCAATCCCGTATTCCTGAGTTCAATCATATCACACGACTATTAATTTTAAGTCCATAAACTTTCAAAATTAATATATATACTGGTGCTCCAACCATTTCTACATGTACAAGTTGGGTGGGTATTATACAAGCTTATATGGTCAAACAAGTGTTTTATCTCAAACACATACATCTACATTGTGCTTTTTAGTACTAACATCAAACAAATGAAGTTTAGTACACATACAAAGACGATAACTATTGTAAACTTGAAAACGTAAACACTGTGTTATATATTGCTCTTTGGCATGTCGCACCGCTTCGCCTTTTGATTGATGTTCTAATTTTTCTTAGAAGTCATTTGCAATGGTCGAATAATATCAAATTAAATCGATCTCTATGTATCCCTTAAATTTGAAAATGTTAAAAAATGAAGATAAAAAAACGCCGCTGCTGCCGGGGATCAAACCCGGGTCAACCGTGTGATAGCTAGGCCGGATTGCGAGAATCCTTAAAATGACATTGTTAGCATTATGATTGGGTCATGGTTATATCCAAAACACTTTGGCATCTATTCGACGTCTCTAAATGCTAGATTGGTGCCATTTTTCGACGCGGTTATTCAAGCAAGTACATAGGTAATTTGACGTTATAGAAACAAGTTATGCTTCTACTTGAACCCCCACGGTTATTGCTTGAAGATGACGTAAAGACGGACCTCTTATTTCTTTTGATTACACATAGGAATAGGAATCGTTAATTAGAGAAACTAGGGTTTTTGCCCGCGCTTCGCTGCGGCGCGAAGGACGGGCGTTTTTGACAGGAGTTTTATTGTGTCTACAATGTTAGTTGATCCAGCTTGCACTGCCTAAGCCAAATATATTCAAGACTTAATTTTATCATCAAACAATCATAAAGCATACATCTATACGTAGTTTAAAATACCCTCAATACCTATTTATCAAAACCTGCATTATTTGTATATATACAATTATCACTGTATAACTTTGGTTAGTGGTTGATCTTGGCTGCAGGAGAAGAGTTGGTGTTGTTGACATTGTTCCTCCAGCTTTAGCAAACATTCGTTACGGCAAGCAGCCGAGCACATCCGTGCAACTGCGTAAAATTTGCCCTTTTATTAAATGGCACTTCCATTATCGTGCTTGCCTTCATCTAAGGCACAACCTTTCAGTTTTTTGTGTTGTGAATAGAAGATTTGTAATAAGCCTGCATTGTCAACAATCAATGAAAACACACTTAGATAGGTATGAGACAAACAACATATAAGCTGTCATAAGAACACGTGGAACCCAAAAGTTGAGGAATGTCAACAGGATATGCACCCATTACGGATTTAACATTTTCTAAATCGACACACAGTATACCCATATCAAAAATATATGCCATACCTTCATCAGAAATTTGCGTCGGTCTCGTCCCTCGGCATAATATTCATCCTACATAAAGTTTGGAAACTGATATGAGTTGGTTTTTAGAATTGTCAAGTTGGTTGTCTTGCATAACCTGAACTCAACTATTTCATAAATGACATTTTAAAGACATTTAAAAGTTTGTGTGCTTGCGAATGTTACTGGGTTTACCTCTTAAGTTTTCGAGAATAGGGGTTGCTACACCTTCATCTCTTCAGGGAACCAACCATCAAGTGCTTCGAGCCAATATAGTTTCTTCCATAACTGTTGTCTTCTCCATTGCATCAACCGAAGCAGCGACTGTTCCATTTTTATCCTAACATACGTATGTTCCGAAGTCAATTAGCAACAACTTTTAACGATCCACTTTTATATAGTAGACCACACAGGGTTTCTACAATAATGTAACGATAAGAAAATGTTCGTGCATACCATTTCAATTTATATTGCAAACCTGACATTTGAAAAGGTATGTGGTTGCTCTGATTGTGGCGAAATCTATGTTACTGCCGCATCCAAAGTAAATGTTTAAAACCGAAAAGTCAGTAGTATTTTGTCACACATAGAAACTTAATCTTTTTACGCACACGCATAACCCACGAACCCGATTTTATCAAAATTATACACGCTCACGCGTGAGTATTCGTATATTTAAATATATACATCCTTATACCTGATCCCTTATACATATGCCACTATTATTCAAAACTAAATCTGATTGGTTTATATACTACTATTTGTATGATCTTGCGAGGGTGTTTGGTTGCTGTTAAAAGCGGAACCAAATACCCCTTCTACTGCAAAAGGAGCGTTTGGCTGCTGTTGAAATAGGAGCCAAACGCCCCTCTTCATGCAGAAAGGAGTATTGCGTTCACTGTTCTGAAATGGACAAACATCAATTGATATTCCTACAGGATATAACCTGGGTTTTACATAACCGGCAAGTATAGACTCAATGCCTACAAAGAGTGAATGCGCATCCTTAAATAAAAAATTCAAAGGCGAAAGGAAAGAATTATATACCAGATTCTACATGGTTTGCAGTGCACAAACATAACACCAAAACTGCATCGGCAAAATTTTCAAGCTTGATCCATCTGATCTTTTTCGTCAAATCTTAACCTGCAAATACATAATGGCAGTAGTTGATTAATTCTCGTGTAACATGTATTCACTTCCAAAAAGTGACATGTGAAGGCATAACTAAGCAGCCTGTAGAACAAAAAGTGACCTCATGAGGTTATGGCAAAATAAAAGCGGTATCCAAACACAGAAAGTGACCTCATCAGGTTTTGACATGTTTGTGTTTGCCCCCAAACACGTTATGAATAAACTTAATTTTTTTAACTGCAGTAGCAACCTAAAAGCTAACTGATCCAAACAACCGTTAAAGTATGCAACACACGCCAATCCTAACACCCTTTAATTCAGCAGCTAACGAAACCAAAATATGCAGGTAGTACACCATAGAATTAATACTTGTGACATATATAGTAAATGGTACTAAAGATCTGCAATACTTTGTAAACCACCGATCATATCAAAAACGTTTTGCTATCTATTTACCAAATTCCTAAATGTTGTACTTCACTAAATATTTGTTTACCAAAAATGAATATCTAGCTATGCATTGTTCCTTTTATGTCATAGATGAACACATCGTACCACAAATTCCTTGCCCTAAGTTATACCTGCCATGAAAATATAATGTGGTCAAAACAGGCGACTATATAATTGAGAGGTTCATTTCTAGTAAGTGACAGAAGTATTTTTACACGCTCTTATAAGCGGTAAATATAGAAAACATGATATTTTTAACAATTATATTACCAGAAAAGGAATGAAATACCAAAAGGTAAGTGAAAAAACTAAAGTCTCGTTTTCTTTTATTTTTGGTACACAACGACCAGCCCCAGTCTTTTAAGCGGAGAGGGAAATATCTTTTCTGTTTTTCTTACGTTCTTCTATATATGTCAGGTTACACATATAATTGAAAACATGAACAATACCGAAAATCAAACGAAAGAAACTGACATAATGATTGGGCTAAGTTACCTTTGGTCCAAATAAAGATTGCACTTTCGTGTTCTAGCAGAACATTTACCTGATCCAAAATTCGGTTGTCCACTGTGTGAGAAGGTAAACTGCAGACTACAAAGAAGAAACCTAATACATAAGTTGAATGTACATAAGAAATAACAATGCGAAAAGTTAATGGAAAACAAATAGAAGAAGCAAAAAAGTTTCATACTTACAGTCTTAGGCACAACCTTCTAGACCACTTAGCGTAAGGCAAAAGAGGTTGTGAGGCTCAGAAAGTGGCGACACTCGGTATGGCTGCAAACTTAAAAGTTCGCCCCGCCAAGACACGAATGTTGACATGGTCAGTCAAAGGGCATCACTATTCAGCACAACCTCAAATCTTCCCGCCAATCCGCGCATGCTGACAGCTCATACGCTAACTTGGCAAGATACGGGTAATCGCATGCTTAACCTGTATCGTGCAAACTCATAACAGGTCTAATCATTGCATATTGCCACAAAAATCAAAACCATACTCACATCTAAGCCCATCGTTCCCATAACAAAACATCATTTTTTTAGAATCGTTCATTATGGTCATACACCCATCTCTACTGTTACCTTCCATAAGCGGCGACAAAAAAAGAATTAGGGTCGTCACAACATCAGCAGGCCTTTGTTCAAACCAAACAATGAAACCCCCCATATGCCAAACATAGATTTGTGTGACGGTTAAAGAGACACCAAACCGCCATAGCTATAAACAGAAACCTGCGATACCCCGCCAAGGTACGGATGATTCAATCTCAATTACACAGCAACACAACATATGATGTAAGTGTTTCTGGCAGCTTCTTTCAAGATCCGCATAATCATAAAAAAACATAAACAAAGCTATACTCACACTGTTTCAAAAAAGCTATCCATTTTGCGGATAAAAATCAAGGTTGTGAGGCTCAGAAGAAAACCCTCGAAAACCAATGCGAGTAACGCATTATAGGCTCAGATAGGGCACCGTTGAGGGAAAAGCGGATATGCACGCCATGGCTGCAACCTCGACAGGTTGCCCCGCCAAGATACGCGTAATCTCATATTTACCTCGCGCCGTTAAAACTCATCATTGCCTGAGTGATCGCAAATTCCAACGACACATACTAATATTACAGTACCCGTATGTTATAAAAGAGGGCCTAACCCGTTGCGGCTGCAAAGCCAAAGACTCGCCCCGCCAAGCAACGGGTTATAATCACGTTGTCATCCCCTCTCATACATAAAATTTTATTAATCCACTCACATAAACACACACAGAAACACATCTCACATACTCACCACCCACTCACATAAACACACACAGAAACACATGCATAGAATACCCATACAGCTCATAGATCCCACAATGGAAAGGCAACCTTAAAAGGCCACCTGAGAGAAACCATACACAAAGGAGACAAACTAATATTTCGTATGACAACCTCTAATTACATAACATACCTAGTGGGTTGAATGACATTCAGTTTGTATAAGAAATCCAACTAATAAGCACATCCCTTAACTAATGATCCATTTTAGAAAACAATAAGAAGACTCTGTTCTAAAGTATAGCACCCAAAGAGCCATAAGCACGCTGAAAGTTTTCAACGTACATAATATCATGCTTTTGACCAAATTTGAAGTAATCCTATCCTTTTACAGTCGAGTGAATCATCAAATATTACTAATCATAAAATAGTGGAGTATCCATAACCAATAAATGGCCCTTAATAAAAAAAGAGAAAAAAATGCAAGAAAGTGCATCACCTACGCTTATAATCTCGGGAAAAGCTCAAAACATCGAAGAACAATAAGTCCTTAACATAGTTGGCGTATGTCACGCTCCCACTTGATCTCAGGCCACTGAATTCGGCCATTTTTGATTTCTGCAAACCAACCAAAATGAATACAAATTTCAGTATTTAAATGAACAACGTATCCATACATATTTTATTCAAAAACAAATTGAAAAAGATTATATCATTATTTACCTCTTATTGAAGAACTACGACTGAGCTACTGCTTATCAAATCACACACTTTCAACATAATGAAGATGGTAGGCTCAGATAGGGAAACACATAGGAATAGGAGGGTACACACGGCATGACTGCAACCTTAACAGGTTGCCCCGCCAAGATCCGTGTAATCTCATCCTCAACCCGGCCCGTTCAAACTCATCACAGCCCACGTAATTAATAAGCACAACTGCAAACTTAGTAATTTGCCCCGCAATGAGTCGTAAAAAACCACATCTCTCATCAAATGTGTTCACTTTCAGGGTAGCCTTTATAAGCAATAAGAATCTGATATTAATCAAGACGGTGAAGCAGTTTAAGCATGATTTACGTTTACTTTTCACATACTGCTGATCAAATCACACACTTTCAACATAATCAAGATGGTAGGGTCAGATAGGGAAACACATAGGAATAGGAGGATACACACGGCATGGCTGTAACCTTAACAGGTTGCCCCGCCAAGATACGTTTACTTTTCACATACTGCTGATCAAATCACACACTTTCAACATAATGAAGATGGTAGGCTCAGATAGGGAAACACATAGGAATAGGAGGATACACACGGCATGGCTGCAACCTTAACAGGTTGCCCCGCCAAAATCCGTGTAATCTCATCCTCAACCCGGCCCGTTCAAACTCATCACAGCCCACGTAATTAATAAGCACAACTGCAAACTAAGTAATTTTCCCCGCAAAGAGTCGTAAAACCACATCTCTCATCAAATGCGTTCACTTTCAGGGTAGCCTTTATAAGCAATAAGAATTTGATATTAATCAAGACGGTGATGCAGTTTAAGCATAAAAGCATAGAATACCCATGCAGCTCATAGATCCCACATGGAAAGGCAACCTTAAAAGGCCACCTGAGAGAAACCAAACGGCTGTAAGCGGCAACGAAAGTCACGAACGTTGATGTAAATGGTTTCTTGATTGATTATTAAGAGATAACTATTTAGAATAAAAATATAAAAAATAAAAAAGTATGAAATTCGAAGAAAAAAAATTGAGGTGAGTTTATATAATTTATACGATGTACGGTAAAACAACATAATTAAACGTATAAACATTAGATGTTCTTAAAAAGACATAAATAAACATAAAATCACAATAACGTAATTATTACTTATTTTATCTTTTATATTCAAATCCCGTGCGTGCCTGGATATTAAAACTAGTACAATGATGCACAAGAACATGAACAATACGGTTAGTTCTAAACTATTTTCCAGTTTCAAGTATAGTAGTTATGTTATACAAATACAAATAAATGAATGCGCTTAAAAGTTAAAGTGTGGGCTCGCTAAAACAACCGCTCTTTATTATATTTTAATTTTAATCAATTAATTAAATTAAAAGTAAAATTGTTATTGTGTAAAAAAATTGAATTGAGTATTATTTTATTAATTGTGCCTTATATGTGTGTATATGTATACCAAACCGGAAGAAGTTGAGGCCATTTAAAGACCGGGACCCTGCGCAATTGCCACACTTGCACATGTTAATGACCAATATCACATAAAACAAAACCTCTATGTAGAGGTGTCAATTATTGACACGATACGATTAAGGACACAAACTCGATACGAAGTTAAACAGGTTTGAGTAAAGGATAAATAAGTTTGGGTCATAAACAGGTCAACCCGTATAACCCGTTTAATAAATAGGTCGTGTTTGGGTTGAGTAATTATTAAACAGGTCGACACGTAAACCCGTTTAAGTTTATATAAGCATCTAAAAATAAAATATATCACTTTAGTTTTAGGTTGTATTTGAGTTAAATGTATTTTATTATGTAATTAATTGAAATAAATGACGATTATAACTCATACATCATTGAAAATGTTTCTAATTATTTATATGTTGTGTTTATCATTTTTTTAATCATTTTTTAATTTAGTTTAATTGATGAGCCACCAGCTTTATTAACCGTTTGACTTATTTACTTAAAAATGTTAAACGGGTTACACGTGTTATGCAGGTTCAGGTTTGTAATGAGCTCAACAATTGGTCGCTGAAAATTATATAAGGCTCTTCTAGCAATGAACCAAACTTGGCCTTTTGTTTGTAATGAGCTCAACAATTGGTCGCTGGTTAAGTTACATAGCAAGAGTTTAAGAATTCTAAGTACGAGAAGTGATTTTTGTGTCGTCAAAATTATTATACATACCACAATATATGCTATAATTGTATGTAAAATAAGAGCATGTGCAATGGTAAAAGTCGTTGATACTATTTCAAATAGTTATTCTTAGGACTTTTTAGCATTATAGAAAATGGTTTTTAAATGACTTTTTATGAATGACTTGGTAAACACCAATTCATTTTATAAAGTTTTTAACCATAATGTGAGTATGCATAAAAAGAATTTATGGTATTAAGTCTTTATGACTTATTACCATTGTAGATAACAGGTGTCAAAGTAATTGTGATTTTGATGGTTCAAAATATTAAAGTCAGTTGATGGTCATCAGAAAAATGGAAATTAGAAAAAAATTGGTTTTGATAGTAAATTCAATATGTACAATTCTTTTGATTTTTCTTAAAGATGAAAATGCAAAAATGTTCACAATTTGATATTTTTATGGTTTAAAGTGACCATCAACACACATATTTTAATTCTTGGCCTAAACATGAACTTTTGCATGAAATACTTTATCCATTTAGTTAAAATACAATCAAATTGTCTCAACCACTCAAACCAGGAACGAAGTCAGGACGAAATATAACCAAGTGCATAAATTTTTCTAACTATAATATAACACATGTAAAAATGAATTAAAACGAATGGTAGAAACACGTTCCAATTGACTAGGTGCATTTAAGATGGATTTCGAAAAAAATCAATGTTTTCTTCACAAATTAACATTACGCATGAAAATTCCATAAAGGTAACGGGCACCCGCAAGAACCCTTAGCTCCGTCCCTGACCCCAACCAGAATCTTAATGATCAAATATCATTTACTCTAGCTCATTCATTTCTCAACTACCAATCTCTCATAACTATGTCAGTATGTCAGTGAATAGTAAAATTCATCTCAATATTTCAATCCACAAGGTACTTCCGTTTTTAAAAGTGCAACGGTTCAAAGTATTTCATGTGATGTTTAGTACTTAGTTTTTAACCAACTAATTGTTTTAACATAACATATATCTCGTTGTAGGGGTGCGCACTGAGAACCGAACCGAGTATACAACATATATAAATCGAAACCGAACTAATTAAAGTCAGTTCAGTTCGATTAGGTCGTGCGAACCGACTACGTGCCGGTTGGATATGAACCGACTAAACCGGAAGAAATATCTATATCCAAAGCCAATACCAAATCGAATAAGCTCAATACGGTTCGGCTTGTTCTTGGTTCCATACTTTAGTAAAGGCAGATGATATGTACACGGAGAATATGTATTTGCACACAGAAAATTAAGCTAAAAAGACGAATGTACCCTCGACAATAATATAACGTAACGGTGTACATAATTTTTTGGTATTTAAGATCGAAGTTTGATCAAAAGTCAAAACCCCACTATCTGCAACTTCTTTCCTTATTCAATTCATGGAGTGACGCGGCTTCCTTCATGCTCATGCAATGGTGCTTCCTTTTTCGACTAAACCTTATGCAAGAACGTCTTATTTCCAGTCTATATTCCGTATCAATAAACCTACAACCATTATCACCGAGATCAGATCTTGATTATTTCCATACACAAAAATAAAACAGAATGTTGAACGCTCACACAATCACACAGACTCTTTATAGAAAAACCCATACACACTGTCACAGTAGTCCACCTCCGGTGACCATCATAACCCATATTCATCAACATTATCGGCACATATCCCACCTCAGCCGTCAGCCCTATAACAAAGTGACCACAAACCGTATCAACGACATCTCCATTCTAATTGTGTCTCATATCCAGCCACCTCTATTCTAAGGAGATCTCGCTATATTCTTGGGCCTTTCCACCGACATATATCCGTTAAGTCATCAAAGACAAGAAAACACACCGTATGCGACTAGCCATAATATCCAAGTATATTGTACCTCTTCAACTAATTAAAGATAAGAAAGAACACTGCTGCTGATTATGCATGCCATAATATTAAAATATATTACCTCTTTAAAGTTAGACACTTACACTTTAAGTGACGTTAAGATCTTAAGTTAACTTATTATGAGGAAACCGATTCATACTCGTATGGAGTATATATTTAGAAAAGTCTAAAAAGATCATTAACCATAATATCCATCGTTGCTCTAGTTTTAAGGGTGAGTGTGGATGGAGAGGTATTGTAGATCTGCTGTAAAATAGATTATCTAGGTGGGTCGCGGTGTCAAGTGGAGAAAGGTAGTCATGGGTGTTAATTTTGTTTTGGTTACAGTAAAAGTGAAATAGTACCAAGGGTATATTAGTCTACTTACGTTAAATTTCTGTGGACATATCAAAATTGTCCGTGTAATTATCAGTTCCCTTTAGTAAATGCATAAAACCCATTCTTTAACACATCTTTTTCTTTGTAAAGGAAAACCCAAAGTAGGGACTTTTTCAAGAGATTCTTTCTTTAATAAGAAATAATTATTTTATTTATTCTTTTAAAAAGTATTTGTGTTCCTTAATTTAGTAATAATTGTCTAATTTTCGTACTTATGTTTATGAAATTTAAAATTCGGGTTAAAAGTATACGTGTCAAAAACGTAAAGAAAAAAACTTACATAAAAATAAAAAGCGGGTTGAAATGTTTAAAACCTTAAGGTTAAAACTATCAGTTGTCCCAAAAAGAAAGAAAGACAAACAAATCACCGCAACATCAACACCACCACAAGATCAAACACCATCCATCCGTCTGAACACCCCCACAACATCAAACACCATCCGTCTGAACACGAATCTGGATTTTTTTGATATTGTTTGTTAATAAACGAGTTTTAGTTATAACCTAAAAGGCTTTGTGTTAAAAAGAATTTAACTTGGGGAAAATATTAGGGTTTGATTAAAAGTTCTGATTTGATTAATGAAGATCAAAGAGTAAAGGATTGGTGGCTCTTAATTGGTAATTAAATCCGCACCCATGTATATGATTTTTAAGGTTTTAATTGCAGCTCTAATTATTTTGGGAATCCTTTAATTGTTTATTTATGTATAAAATTTGTATCTGTGGTTTGGTTGATGAGTTCAGATTTAGGTTTATTCTCTAGAGCTGTTACGACTAAGCCATAAAGCTCTTATACACATTTTAGCTTTTGATGAAGAAGGAAATGCAGAATGTGTTGGGAAATTGTACATTGAGGATTTCGAAGGTACAAAAACCATATACTTTAAAGACGTGTTTGTAGTAGTTGCTTTGCTTGATGGCACTGTTAGTCCAGATTCCGGTTTTTAACTATATCATTTTATGCTAGGCTAGGAAATACGATAAGTAGCTTTTAGATGCCATATCTCATGTGTAATTTTAATTCATTATATTTTACCACATACCATAGATTATTTATGTTAGCTAAAATAAACCCATAAAGGCTGAATATTTCAAAATCGCAGTTTGGACAAGAATAAAATAATGAGGGGATCAAAAGGAAATAGCAAACCCGTTTTAGTGACAGTAATGAAAATATGAAATGTTCAAGCCTTGCGCCAAGTTACCCAGAACAATATATTGTTTATATGATTAAATATATATGATTTGCATACCAACACTAACGAGGGTAATTTTGGGTATGGTAGGCATCATGTTGTGCGTTATGTGTGGAAGTAAGCAATTGTGTATTTCTTCTTTTATTGTCTTCTTAGATGTCAAAGTTAAGATATTTTTTTACAAAGTGCATACGATGAGCGTGTATGTTTTGAATCATACTTCTAAAAGGCTAATGTATAATTTTTTATCATTATAGATGGTAGTGTAACAGTCGTATAATTTCTTACATCATTTTGCATGCTGCTATAACAAATATATTGCAACACATTGCGACCTCTCTAAAAATATGGTTTTACTTTAATGACTCGCACTTTTTTTAGTGTCAAGTCAGTTCGGCCAAGAAATGTGCATGGCTCGTGAGTGAAAAAAATGAAGAATTTTTGTAACGAGGGAAAAAAACTTGACTTGCATACAATTTCGTGATAATTAGATGATGCTAGCCTGAGCTCACTTAAATTAGGATTGTCTTCATTTTGAACAAGAAGGAAAAAGCTCCAACGAGCGACACCAACCTGTTAAACTCGCATGAGGATACCGAGATACAAGACATAATAAGAGCAAATATTAGTTCTATATAGCCACGTGCAGATCCACTAATTAAAGTAAATGTATACGATGTCTGTATGTCATGAGACCACCCGCCGCTCCCGTAGCTGTACTAATCACAAACATAACAGCCGCTAAAAGTCTTTTAGTTTGGACTACCCTTGATGTCATTTTCTTTGGAAAACCTTCGGTCATTGGGGTCGTTCAAGGGATGATGACTGGTCTAGCTTGCATTACCCCTGGAGCAGGTTAGCCCACACTTTATTATTTCTGCTTGCTTTAAAGAATGAAATTGCTTATTTGTTTAGCGCTCAAGCTTTAGAAAAAATACGGGATGATGTCCTTCCTAAAAGCTAAATGATTCAGCGAAGTGTATGCATTAAAAATACGCTTTGTGGAAATTTTACTCCATTTGACTTATTCTACCTTTTAACTCGATTTTTAGAATTTACTAATGACATGCAACCGAGTAAGTTATCTTTGAGTGATAAAAAAGTACTATTGCTCACGACTGTAAGGAGGAAAGTTCAGTTGAATATATTGAAAAAATACTTCCAGTAGTGTGGATTCGAGAACCTTGCTTATATACATCTGTGGGGAAAAAAATGTTCTCTCTTCATAAGAGGTAATATCAACCTTACCAGTCTACTATTTCAAGAAGTGTATGCGCCCATATATATGATGATAAGAGGAATACTATACTTTTCTTGACATATACACACTCAGTTTCAGATTGCATAACAATAGAGTATATGCTCATTTTGTGGAAGTTGGTTTTCCATTCATTCTCAATTTGCTGGAGAATTGGATTTCAACACCCGATTATTATTACTAAGGTAGTTGACTTGATGATATATTCGTCAATTAGTCTTTCAGTATATGTTCGATCGTATACACGTATAACATGATCAAACAATTAAAAAATAACTATACATACAACTCTAATATTTAAAAATCGGAGGCCCCTCAAAAAACGGAAGCCATGTGCAGTTAATCACCGTGAACATGCTCAAATCCGGTCCTGACTAATATGACAATATCATACTCGAAACTATTATGTGCACAAAGGGTAAAAAGTTAACTGAAGCATCGCTTCTCGCTTTAGGAAAGGCATGTCACTTTGATGTCGCTTTCGCCTTTAAGTACCTTGATTCGTACATGTTGCACATGGCTGGATTGGGTCGCGCCGGAAATGTTTTGTTAAACGTTTACTATAATTAGTGATTTGGATTAGTTTCCAAAGCTACGTTAGTGGACTATTCCAATACCCGGTCTATATATTTGATTTTTTTATTTTTTGTACAAAAGTTATAATTTAACGATTTTGTAGTAGAAATGTATACTTAATCATTAATGTATATAGTTAAGCCTATGGTATTGATTGTATAATTATATCAATTAATATGATTTGTAACTGTTGTATTAGCCTATCTGGTTAGCTATTAACTTATTGGCTCTTGCAGTAGCTTTTAAGTTTCCTTATATTTGTTTTATGGCAGTGATAATCAACGGGTTTGGTAACCAATATCAATATGAGAGAAATCAGGAGGTGAGTAAAACATTTCTGGTTCTAAATTCTGGAAAGATGAGTATAACATTATAATCATACATGAATACCAGGACTTTCGTATACACACATAAATATAGCGAATAAAGATTTGCTATTTAATTGTTGTTTCTTTATTTTATTTTAGTTTTCAATATGTAAGCTTCAGGAACAAGTATATTTGTTGTGTAATCTGTCATTTGTTTGATTAATCACATAATGGAGTTTTTCACTCTGATTTACTTTGTATACAAGGAATTCAAATATTCAACCACGGAGAAGAATCGCTAAAGAAGCCTTACTACAGAGTGGAAAGTGTGAATGTCGGACGAGACAGTATATACAGAAAGAAACTAGAACAGGTTTGGTTTCACCGACCTCTTCTTTCTAAACCTGAGGTACACAACCTTCGGTTTGTGTATTTATTCTTTATTATGTGTTCAGATGGAAAAAACAGCATTACTGCACAGCAATCTAGCTTCTTTTGAGGGATATTAAGAAGCAGATCCAACATGGATAGGAATCCAGTGAAAAAATCAAGTTGTGTTTGAAGTAAGCTTATGGCCAATAGTACATTTTTATCTTTGAAGATGAGCTAAAATTTGGTGAGATCTTATTACATGTTTATAAATGTATAAAATAACTCCGCCCTTTAAAAATAAATGTCCAAATTCCGTCAATACTTGTGATCATAAATATTTTATGTTGTCATGGCCTTAATACTATTTGATTGTTTGCTATCTAAAATGAGAAATGTTTATGAATTGCATGCCCTCAGATTTGGAAGATGCAGTTCGAAAACCAAGCGAAGCAAGAGCTAGATTTGTAACCTCGGGAAGGACGAGACATTTTATCTGTAACTAAACCTTTGATGTATCCGCTACTTATCGTGTTTGACTGATTTTTTCTTTATTGATGCTATTAAAATTTTGTATCAAAACTTGATATTAAATACGGCAAACAATTTAAAAGCTATTTAAGGGTCTCATTATAGTACAGGATCCATTCCAAATTCAAATATACAGTGTGGGTTACTATAAACTTATAAAAAATGTTAAATGTGGAATTTTGCTTGGCTTTAAAAATAGAACTAATGACAAACACTTAACTAAATTTAAATATTTTATGTCTAAAACCCGTGCGTGCACGAGCATTACAACTAGTACACATATATATATACAAAACTCTGTTGAAACTTGACACATTAATACATTTATGATTATCCGCATATTTACCGTTTACTTAATCACCGTCATAGCAATGACAATTAATTACGTCAACTTGCATCATATCATGAAGTTACATGAATCCCCAAAACAATATGTCGCCATGAGCAAAAACCAGACATAACTGTACAAATTTATCTATTTCGATTTTTCCGTCGAAAAGAAAAAGTTGATGTGATAGCAAAAATGAAGGTCGTTGAGGGTTATTGTAATAATGTTGAACCTTAATTATCGCCTTAGAATATACATATTGTCATTCAAGAGTTATTATAGTTTACTATATTCTGCATGAACCCGTATAATTTGATTATTAGATTATAATAAAACTAAAACGTTAAAAATTATACTTGTTTGCTCATCATTGTCGTTCATTGCTTGTTTTACGCCATGTTAAAGTAAGTTTACTAAATATATTAGTTGTCATGGATTCTGCAACTTAAAACGTTTTGTTAAACTAAAGTTAATCAAAATGTAGACACGAGGGTTTTAATGTTTAATATCTTAAAAAAAAACTCTGTACTATTCTCATAAATTATTTTCTAGTTCAAATCTCCAAAAAGTAGGTAGATAGAGTTTGTAATATTTTTTGATAGTCATAACTAATTAAGCATCAAATCAACATGTTAACACAACTTAACATAAATTTTTAACATTATCGTAAGTAAAAAAGATTCATTAAATGAAAAGTACTAATAGCATCTCTAATAGAAAAAAGCTATATAAATCTTTTTACTATTCTAAAAAACTTTTAGAATTGCTTTTTACCATTGGACCAAAAGTTTTTTGATTGGGTTTACAAAAGGTTAATAAAAAGACTTTTCATATGTAAAGTCTTTCTATAAATATTTTGTAAACCCAATAAAAAAGCTTTTAATCCAATGATAAAAAACTTTTAATTAATTAATTTATATTTAATGCATTAAATATAAAAAATTGAAAGGGTTTAATAGTAAGTAGTTGAGAATTAAAGATGAGTAGTCCTGATATATTAATTAATGCACTTTCAACAACTATTTACCAACTGAATTTATTACTAGTGGCATATATTTATTACTGACCAATGTAAAGAACATCTTATTCGTGTTGTTGTGGTTAAAATGTTTGAACACTCTCTCATTGTTATAAGTTATTCATCTCTCCACTTTCAACAATGACACTAACAATTATACCCACTCCACAAGATGCAGCAAGGCTATTATTCACATTATATATCATCTTTTTTTTTTATATATACACTTTCAAATTTACAAGGTGTAGTAAGTATTTGATGTAAATGGGTTTGTTTTGTAATACAGGGAAGATGCAAAGCGAACTCTACTTAACATGTTGAACATGGTAAGCTTGTGTAACTTTGATTCGTCGATGAAAACTTCTACATCAACATCTACACCTACAGCTTCTATAACACATGTAAGTTATTATTATTAATGTACATATTATTGATCATTTGATCATGTCTTTTTATAATATAAAATTACATTTAATGCATTGTATTGGTTTTGTAATAATGAAATAAACTTATAAAACTTGTACAGTGCAACAAATGTAAATTAATATTAAAAAATGACATGATCAATAATGTGTACATTAATAATAATAAATTCTATTTGTTGTAGAGGCTGTTGTTCATGATACTGATGTAAAAGTTTTCATCGTGGAATCAAAATTATAAAATCTTACTATGTATAACATGTTAATTAAAGTCTGCTTTGCATCTTCCTGTATTATAAAACATAACCATTTACATAATAGGCTTACTACATCTTAAAAATTATAGAAGTGTAAATTTATTAAAAATAGATGATATATAATATGAATAATAGACTTGCATCTTGTGGAGTGGGTGTAATTGTTAGTGCTTTTATGTATTGATTATAATTACTTGTGTTAACTTATTGGTCACTAGTTTCAATCCTAGTACAAAGAGTCAAACCTTTTTTTTATAATTTCTTCTTCTATTAATCCCTACTTTTTTGTGTACATGGTGATTGAAATTGATAAAAAAAAAAACGTAACTAAATACCATTGAAGTAAATTGTGAATAGTACGAAATTATTATTTTTTTAGAGTAAATTGAGGCATGAAAGTGTTTTTTTTCTTTGTTTGAACTTTGGTATTCCATAAACAGCGGGTGATATTAGTTTGTTAACTTTCAAGATTAGAGTTACATGATGGTTTTAAATGATATAAACTTAGAGCATCCAAAAAGCGTATGCGGCTTCGCAACGCAAAGACGACACGATTGTCGAAATGGAGGAGTTGAAATTTCTCAACTATGACACCTCCAACATGGATCCCGAATCGGTCGCGTTTGTAAACTTTAAAAAAGAAGAAATCAAGGCTCGTCTACGCGCAAAAATGCCGAATACCAATCAATACCGCGACGTTAAAGATTCCGAAGACTCCTCCAACTAGTAGTTTTTTTTCGTAATTTTTTTCGTAATTTTTTCGTTTTTTTTTTTTTTTTTATTCGAAGTTGTATTTTTCTATTTTTTTAGGATTGTAATATTTATTTTTATTTATGAAATAAATTAATTTAATTTGAAAATGTGAGAAATAAAAAAAAAGTGGGACCCACAAAGGGGAGTCACTTAGAGTGATGACTCTCCTGATTTTTTTAAGTGAGTGAGTGAGTAGGTTTTGCTGACGTGACACCCCAAAACCCCCTCACTTGGAGTGATGACTCCTAGCTCTCTTACAGTTACGTGGTTAATTGATTATATATGGTCTTACATAGCCAATCAATAGCCGAATAACAACATGCAAGAAGGATCGTCTCGTAAATTTTAGAAGCTTTATGATAAAATGATAAATTAGCTTTTTGAGTAAGAAAATTAATTACTCCGTATTTTTTTAAAAGATTATTAGAATTGCCATTATTGTTACCAGACATATTACTCACACAAATTAACGGTGTATTGCGACAAATAATTTTACACGCGAATTTATCGTTTTAGAGTGATCCTAATGCAACACTTATGATAAATTAAATTGAAATACGAAATAAACGTCATAACATTTCCTCATGTTATATAGTGATAACACAGTAAATTGGTGATTCAACTTATGAAACACTCACTGATACACTATAACATGAACGGTTCGGCTAGTTCTAAACTATTTATTTAATTTTAAACGTCGTAGCTATACAAATACTTCTTATTTTATCCAGGAAATTTCCGTTTATCTAAAATAATAATTATAAATGAAACATTGACAAAACTATTAAAAAGACATTATATAATATCTTTTGGGCCTTTTTTCTTACGATGAATAAAGTTTGGGCCTCCAGAAAGCAAAGCTTTCTGCAGTATGTAACAATTTTCTTTTTTATATTTAGGAATGTGAATATGTGATATACTTTCTTAAAATGGAATAACATATATGTTCATCAGATAAAACAGCGGTTGATATTGGTTTGTTTCAACTTTCAAATTTACAGTTACGTGGTTAATTGATTATATATGGTCTTACATAGCCAATCAATAGCCGAACAACAAACATGCAAGAAGGATCGTCTCGTAAATTTTGGAAGCTTTATAATAAAAAGATAAATTAGCTTTTTGAGTAAGAAAATTAATTATGTTTTTAAAAGATTATTAGAATTGCCATTATTGTTACCAGACATATACTCACATAAATCAACGGTGTATTGTGACAAATAATTATACACGCAAACTTATCGTTTTAGAGTGATCCTAATGCAACACTTATGATAAATTAAATTGAAATACGAAATAAACGTCATAACATTTCCTCATGTTATATAGTGATAACACAGTAAATTGGTGATTCAACTTATGAAACATTCACTGATACACTATAACATGAACGGTTCGGCTAGTTCTAAACTATTTATTTAATTTTAAACGTCGTAGCTATACAAATACTTCTTATTTTATCCAGGAAATTTCCGTTTATCTAAAATAATAATTATAAATGAAACATTGACAAAACTATTAAAAAGACATTATATAATATCTTTTGGGCCTTTTTTCTTACGATGAATAAAGTTTGGGCCTCCAGAAAGCAAAGCTTTCTGCAGTATGTAACAATTTTCTTTTTTATATTTAGGAATGTGAATATGTGATATACTTTCTTAAAATGGAATAACATATATGTTCATCAGATAAAACAGCGGTTGATATTGGTTTGTTTCAACTTTCAAGTTTACAGTTACGTGGTTAATTGATTATATATGGTCTTACATAGCCAATCAATAGCCGAACAACAAACATGCAAGAAGGATCGTCTCGTAAATTTTGGAAGCTTTATAATAAAAAGATAAATTAGCTTTTTGAGTAAGAAAATTAATTATGTTTTTAAAAGATTATTAGAATTGCCATTATTGTTACCAGACATATACTCACATAAATCAACGGTGTATTGTGACAAATAATTATACACGCAAACTTATCGTTTTAGAGTGATCCTAATGCAACACTTATGATAAATTAAATTGAAATACGAAATAAACGTCATAACATTTCCTCATGTTATATAGTGATAACACAGTAAATTGGTGATTCAACTTATGAAACACTCACTGATACACTATAACATGAACGGTTCGGCTAGTTCTAAACTATTTATTTAATTTTAAACGTCGTAGCTATACAAATACTTCTTATTTTATCCAGGAAATTTCCGTTTATCTAAAATAATAATTATAAATGAAACATTGACAAAACTATTAAAAAGACATTATATAATATCTTTTGGGCCTTTTTTCTTACGATGAATAAAGTTTGGGCCTCCAGAAAGCAAAGCTTTCTGCAGTATGTAACAATTTTCTTTTTTATATTTAGGAATGTGAATATGTGATATACTTTCTTAAAATGGAATAACATATATGTTCATCAGATAAAACAGCGGTTGATATTGGTTTGTTTCAACTTTCAAGTTTACAGTTACGTGGTTAATTGATTATATATGGTCTTACATAGCCAATCAATAGCCGAACAACAAACATGCAAGAAGGATCGTCTCGTAAATTTTGGAAGCTTTATAATAAAAAGATAAATTAGCTTTTTGAGTAAGAAAATTAATTATGTTTTTAAAAGATTATTAGAATTGCCATTATTGTTACCAGACATATACTCACATAAATCAACGGTGTATTGTGACAAATAATTATACACGCAAACTTATCGTTTTAGAGTGATCCTAATGCAACACTTATGATAAATTAAATTGAAATACGAAATAAACGTCATAACATTTCCTCATGTTATATAGTGATAACACAGTAAATTGGTGATTCAACTTATGAAACACTCACTGATACACTATAACATGAACGGTTCGGCTAGTTCTAAACTATTTATTTAATTTTAAACGTCGTAGCTATACAAATACTTCTTATTTTATCCAGGAAATTTCCGTTTATCTAAAATAATAATTATAAATGAAACATTGACAAAACTATTAAAAAGACATTATATAATATCTTTTGGGCCTTTTTTCTTACGATGAATAAAGTTTGGGCCTCCAGAAAGCAAAGCTTTCTGCAGTATGTAACAATTTTCTTTTTTATATTTAGGAATGTGAATATGTGATATACTTTCTTAAAATGGAATAACATATATGTTCATCAGATAAAACAGCGGTTGATATTGGTTTGTTTCAACTTTCAAGTTTACAGTTACGTGGTTAATTGATTATATATGGTCTTACATAGCCAATCAATAGCCGAACAACAAACATGCAAGAAGGATCGTCTCGTAAATTTTGGAAGCTTTATAATAAAAAGATAAATTAGCTTTTTGAGTAAGAAAATTAATTATGTTTTTAAAAGATTATTAGAATTGCCATTATTGTTACCAGACATATACTCACATAAATCAACGGTGTATTGTGACAAATAATTATACACGCAAACTTATCGTTTTAGAGTGATCCTAATGCAACACTTATGATAAATTAAATTGAAATACGAAATAAACGTCATAACATTTCCTCATGTTATATAGTGATAACACAGTAAATTGGTGATTCAACTTATGAAACACTCACTGATACACTATAACATGAACGGTTCGGCTAGTTCTAAACTATTTATTTAATTTTAAACGTCGTAGCTATACAAATACTTCTTATTTTATCCAGGAAATTTCCGTTTATCTAAAATAATAATTATAAATGAAACATTGACAAAACTATTAAAAAGACATTATATAATATCTTTTGGGCCTTTTTTCTTACGATGAATAAAGTTTGGGCCTCCAGAAAGCAAAGCTTTCTGCAGTATGTAACAATTTTCTTTTTTATATTTAGGAATGTGAATATGTGATATACTTTCTTAAAATGGAATAACATATATGTTCATCAGATAAAACAGCGGTTGATATTGGTTTGTTTCAACTTTCAAGTTTACAGTTACGTGGTTAATTGATTATATATGGTCTTACATAGCCAATCAATAGCCGAACAACAAACATGCAAGAAGGATCGTCTCGTAAATTTTGGAAGCTTTATAATAAAAAGATAAATTAGCTTTTTGAGTAAGAAAATTAATTATGTTTTTAAAAGATTATTAGAATTGCCATTATTGTTACCAGACATATACTCACATAAATCAACGGTGTATTGTGACAAATAATTATACACGCAAACTTATCGTTTTAGAGTGATCCTAATGCAACACTTATGATAAATTAAATTGAAATACGAAATAAACGTCATAACATTTCCTCATGTTATATAGTGATAACACAGTAAATTGGTGATTCAACTTATGAAACACTCACTGATACACTATAACATGAACGGTTCGGCTAGTTCTAAACTATTTATTTAATTTTAAACGTCGTAGCTATACAAATACTTCTTATTTTATCCAGGAAATTTCCGTTTATCTAAAATAATAATTATAAATGAAACATTGACAAAACTATTAAAAAGACATTATATAATATCTTTTGGGCCTTTTTTCTTACGATGAATAAAGTTTGGACCTCCAGAAAGCAAAGCTTTCTGCAGTATGTAACAATTTTCTTTTTTATATTTAGGAATGTGAATATGTGATATACTTTCTTAAAATGGAATAACATATATGTTCATCAGATAAAACAGCGGTTGATATTGGTTTGTTTCAACTTTCAAGTTTACAGTTACGTGGTTAATTGATTATATATGGTCTTACATAGCCAATCAATAGCCGAACAACAAACATGCAAGAAGGATCGTCTCGTAAATTTTGGAAGCTTTATAATAAAAAGATAAATTAGCTTTTTGAGTAAGAAAATTAATTATGTTTTTAAAAGATTATTAGAATTGCCATTATTGTTACCAGACATATACTCACATAAATCAACGGTGTATTGTGACAAATAATTATACACGCAAACTTATCGTTTTAGAGTGATCCTAATGCAACACTTATGATAAATTAAATTGAAATACGAAATAAACGTCATAACATTTCCTCATGTTATATAGTGATAACACAGTAAATTGGTGATTCAACTTATGAAACACTCACTGATACACTATAACATGAACGGTTCGGCTAGTTCTAAACTATTTATTTAATTTTAAACGTCGTAGACTCGTAGCTATACAAATACTACTTATTTTATCCAGGAAATTCCACTTTATCTAAAATAATAATAATAAATGTAACACTTTGACAAAACTATTAAAAAGACATTACATAATATCTTTTTTGCAAATGACCTCCAGCCCAGCTGGCGCGATGCACTGGGTTTACAACCACTGTGGGCTGCAGGTTGTGAGTTCGATCCTTGTGGTCGTCGCATTAGCGTAATGTAACTCATACCTCACACGGGCACACGTGGGGAATTCTCCCTGGAGATCCCTTTGGGGGCTGGGTTTGCCCGCTATGCGGTGCTCGAACTCGGGGTGCTTGTTGAAATATTACGAGTAGGCGTCCGTTGAATTATTTGCCGTTTCCAAAAAACATAATATCTTTTGGGCCTTTATTACGACGAATACGGACTTAAAGTTTGGACCTCCAGAAAGCAAAGCTTTCTGCAGTAAGTAACAGTTTTTTAAGGAAGATTTACGTGTATATTTTTGCTAAAAGTTACAATTACAACAATATCCTTTGAAAATTGATATTTACTTCAATATCCTTTTAAAATTTTAAAACTCACAAATATATCCAGAAAATTTTTTTATTTCATATTAAATGATTTTAATATCAAATACTCTTTTAACAAAAGTAATTAACGTGTTAAGTTACCTCTTGACCCTTATTTATGAAACTTTTATATCTAACATTTCTTTGCAAATATTTTATTCGAATAGTGAAACTCACTACTGGAATGGAAAAAATAAATCTTTCCTTAATTTTGATTTGCCAATTGTCATTTGTTTACTACTTAATTATTCACATTTCTTTACCATTTCACATAAAAGTATAAAACAGTGTCTTAAATAACGTCACATACACAATCTGCTTTCATTTCCTTTTTTTATATTCTTGTATCATTATGATCAATTGATTCATAAGGCTCGTCATCTTTGATTTATGCATATTAGATTCAACAGTTCAAACACAGGTGTTTTCAATTTGAGATGGGATGGTTATTGGTACCCCTCCTAAATGGATTCCAATACTCCTCTAACTTTTTGATTTTTTTTTATTTATTATTTTTTTTTATTTTTTTTTTAAATTTTTTTAAATTTTTTTTTATTATAAAACTGTGAAACGGAAAATGCGGATTATAAAATATAAGGGAAAATTATTTAAAAATATAGTAAACTTACCACTTTTTGTGGTTGTGTGTATTAAACCATTTTTTTTCTTATTGTGTGTATTAAATTTTTTATTTCGATCATTGTGTGTATTTTGAGACGATTTTGTCTTGTAGAATGACCATTTTACCCTTGAAATTTTGAAAAAATTAGGGGTAAAATGGTCACAAAATACATACAATGCTATGATTTTGAAAGTTTAATACATACAATGAGAAAAATAATAGTTTAATACACACAACCATAAAAAGTGGTAAGTTTACTACATTTTTAAATGATTTTCCCAAAATATAAAGTTTAACATGTTAAAAACAAAAAACTATCAAAAAATACGAAACAAAAACTGACAGAAAAATGTGATGTGATGTAACAGGGGGACAAAAGGAGGTATTGGAAGTACTTTTTGTACTTTTGGTGGGGTAAGAGGTGTATTGATAACATGACCCTTTGAGATATCATCTACAAAACTACGTGTCTTTTTAATTAAAAGAAGAGGGTAAAAAGGTAATATTATATATTAAAATGTGTTCATTTAAATTTTGTGAATAGTAAATCTAATAAAACATGATCAAAATTTGTTTTAGGATATACATGTGTATTTTAAAGTTTTGGAAGGATATAAAAGTAATTATAAAATTTATAAAGATATTGACGTATTGTTAATGTTTATAAGGATATGGCTGTAAATGCCTCATTTTTTTATATTTACGAATGTGAATATGTGATATACTTTTTTTTTAACGGCAAATTTTATTAGAACTAGCATGATGCTAGAAAATTACAAAGAAATATAATAAGGACTTTTAAGCCAATCTATCCAAGAAAAACTATTACGACAACGGTTAGAACACCAATTAAAAGAATAAAGGACGATATCATCAAACACCTCGGAGCGTTTAAGGGGAGTATCATCGAATATAAGACGATTACAAAACCTCCAAATATGCCACCAAGCAACCGAAAAAACCCCTTCCAATAGCTCTTGATTTTTCGAAGACATACGCAACGAGATAAGCCAATGCCATTCCTAACGAGGTCCAGTCCTGCGAATCAAGGTTCCACCATCTACAAATCCTGTGGAGAATCTGATGCACAAGATCACAACAAAAGAAAATGTGGTTCACCGTTTCCTCATGAGTTCATCAGATAAAACCAAATACTACGTTGTCTAACTTCTTAGAAGCATTAGTCCTGTATGCACCAACCATAATTTCTATTTAGAATAATACTCCATGTACGTTAAATCTTACTATTGAGGATAATTTCTGCATGTACAAGTTGGCTAGTATTATACAAGCTTATGGTCCCGACCACTCTTTTATCTCAAACACGTACATATACATCGTGTTTTTAAGTAACATCAAACAAGTGAATTTGACTAACCGTACACAGATTATGCCTGGTGTAAACGTAAACAGTGTGCTATATATTGTGTTTTAGAAACTGATAATGTATGCTGTATAACTTTGACAAATTCTTGTTATCAATTTAATGAGACTATATTATATACTTGCTTGGATCAGCTGTAATGATCTTTCTTCGTGAGGATATGGCGAGGGTTTGATCCTTGCTTCGTGTAAAAATAGTCGGATGGCCTTTCTACTTTCGAGTCAGGGTAATGTTGTCTACTGTAGAGGCAAAAGTCCGCTGGGCCACTAAGTGGGTCGAGAATGTCTCGGAGCCGCCTGAGTCTTCCTTTCCACAAGCCTATAAGAAATTAGCACACGTTAATTCGCCTCGGGTGGGCGGCCCGAGACCAACTCCGGTGTGAGAGTAAGAATCTGATTGAGCCGGATGGCCAATAATATGTAGAGCCGAATGGCCAATGTAGTGTGTGTAATAAATATGAGTGAGAGAATGTATGACTTACATTGAATGAGAGGGGTATTTATAGTGTCGAGAACACTGTAGCGGACTGTAGCTCCTTGGGGGTAGCACTCCTTGAGCCTTGTGGCCTGACAGGCCAAGCCTTGGTCCAGCAGACTATGCGAGGCCTCTGGGTAAAAGGATGCACCGTTTGTTCCCGAGGGAATATGTACTGCTTTTGAGGTGTGTAGGCGGATGAGCCTTTTATCCGAGCGTCAGGCGCGTATCCACTGGACAATAGGGTGCGCCGTTCCTTCCCAATGCATTGACACCACCTTCGAGGATTCCCTCTAGACTTGCGCTTGGTAGGTGGGCCGGTCTGCCAGAGCGTACGACCAATCTTGCTTCTAGACGATGGTTGGTACGTAGATATGGCCGAGCGGCCATATACGCGAACATGTCCCCCCAGTATTGGATTATCAATGTTAAGCGTTGGTGATTCAATACTTTAACCGTACTGCCGTCTCCTCCGTTTTCTCTTTTGTTTTGTATCCATAACTCATGAATATTTTGTTTTTTTTTCTCTCTTTTTTTGTGCGTACCTACCCTCATAATTACCTCCAGTCAAAAATACTGGTAATTGCGCCTTATTTAATGCTTCTGCGTGTTTTGCCGGCCAGCTGGATGGCATTTATGCTTCATGTGGTGGAGGGGTGTGCCACGTGTTTTTACTGTTTGTTGAAACGACCTTTGGTCAGCCCTGGGGTTCTATAAATACCCCGTTCCTCTTCTTATTTCTTACCTTCTCTTTTTTTACCATCGAGAGCCGTGAGGTACATCCCTTCTTTCCAGGTGTGTCTTTTTCTTTTTATTAGTTTTCTTTTCCTGTCTTTCCTTGGTCTTCCCCGGCCTATCATTATGTCTTCTGACGGGTCCTATGAGCTTGGCCTCCCCAGCCAAGAGCAACGTGAGGCCATTAATGAGGCCCAAGTTATGCCTAAATTTGACATGTATCTCTATCATTCTGATTTGAGTTCGGATCATGTGCGCCGCGTGGCTGAAGCTTATCATATTCCACCGGATCTGAATCCTTCTGCTCCCTCTCGTAACTTTCACATGAATGAACTCCCTTCTCACCTTATTGGTCTCTATGTTCACCACTTTTCTCAGGGTGGTCTTCGTATTCCTTTTTCTTCCTTCTTCCTCCGTGTTGTTGAACACTTTGGTGTACATATCTCACAGCTCGTGCCCATTGGTGTCAATAAAGCTACCCTTTTCGAGATCTATTGTCATGGTTTGGGTGTCACTCCTACTGTGGCGTTGTTTTGCCTGTTTTACCAACTTTGTAAGGTGGGCGATTGGTTCTCTTTTCAGAGCGTGGCTCCAAACCCTACCGTGCCTTCCTTAAAGATGGTCCTACAAGTTTGAAGGGTTGGAAAGGCCTCTTTTTCTTTTTTGATCAGAGGGCGGATCCTATCGCTATGCCATGGAGACATCATGACTCCAGCGTGGCTGATCCCCTTCCTAAAGCTTCAGAATACGACCCCTTGGATGCCAAAAAAACTCTGTGAATTTGCTATTCCCCTTCGTAGACCATATCAAAGTCTCTTATATGCTGGTCGTCTTACCCCTTTTTGGAAGTATTCAGGTTTCGATTGCGTCCTCAGCGGTCCGACCGGGGAAAGTAATGTTTCCCTCTTTTCTCTTGCTTGGTTCTTTATATTCTATGCATTGCCTGACCTTCCCCCTTTTTGAAGGTGTTACTATGTCTGAGTTTTTAAGAATTCTCCGTTTTGCTGGCGCGTCCATTCGTAAGGGCAATCCTTTGCCGCAAGGCACGGTTGTTCCTAGTTACACTAGTTCTCCCTTGGCTAAGGATGCTCCTATCCCCCCAAAGACCATTGCCATGGAGCAAGCTGAGACTGTTGATGCTAGGGTGGTTGCTGATCGTGAAAGGAAACAACGGCGTGCCGTTGAGAAGGCCGCTCGTGAGGATGCAGTGGTTGGTGGTTCCCATAGCGCTGGTACTAGGGCTACCCGGGCTACTACACATTCTAGGAAGTCGAAGAGAAAAGCTGATGGTGAAGGTTCCTCTCATAAAAATAGCAAGGCAACTAGGGTTTCCGTCGTTCCTCCTCCCGCGCCTTCTAGTCCTGTTGAGGAAGATGGTGGCAGTAAGTCTCACACTCCTGCTCTTTCGGCCGAGAGGCCTAATGCCATAGAGGACCTCCGACAACATACTGATGATGTCTTATCCCAACCACAAGCTTCTGAAGGAGAGCGACATGTGTAAGAGCATCCTCCCTCATTTGTTTCTCGTCCTCCGTCTGTTGTTCCTAGTGGCCATCATGTTTCTCTTGATGGTGAGAATCTTCCCTTTCCTGGAGGTTAGTTCTTTCTCTCTTTTTTTTGCACGCACTTTCCTACTTTTCTCTTACGTTTGTTGTTCTCCTTATTTAGGTGATGCCTCCAAACCCATTAACTTGGATGCTGATGTTACTCCTGACGAGGCTGAGAGTTCCTACCGTAAGGCCTCTCAACTTGTCTGTTGTAGTTATTACTATTTTTGTGCGCGTATCCTTCCTCTTATGTTTACTTCATCTTTGGAGGTGATCCTTACAAGCGTTTTGGCAAGCGGCCCTTCAATCCCCCTGTGTGGCCTTACTGAGTTCTACTCGTGTGGACAAATCCAAGGACTTCCGTGACATGCTTGCCAACCTCTTCACTCCTGCTGACCTTGTGTACTTTAACGAAGGCATTGATCATGAGGTGGCCATACGGTCCAGTTGGCGCCGATTGGCTCAGAGCACCCAGATGCAATCCAACGTTCTACTTCGCTTCGAATCTTTGTTGGAAGAGCATAACGCTTGTGTGTCCTCCAAATCCGAGATGGAGGCTTGTCAAAGGTCTCTTGATGCTGCTAACGAGGAACTGCTAAAGAGCCATCGAGACTATGACAGGCTCCTCGGTGAACATGATCTTCTTATTTCTTTGGAGATGGACATGGCTGGACGCTTGGCCGTTCTTGAGAAGGCTTAGAAACTTCATGCAGAAGTCATTGCCACAAGGGACGCTAGGATTACGGCCTTGTAGAATGAGCTAAAAGCTGCTGAGGAAGATGCTCAAGGACTGAGAACTGACAATACCAAGTTGGCCGTTGATCTGGGCCGTGAGGCCACTCTGAGGAAGAACCTTGTGAAGGACCTCTTTCCTGTGTTTGTTCGACGCCTTTTAGCAAGCAAGGAATATAAGTCTGCACATGGGGACGTTTTCAGCCTTGCTCTGTCCTTGGGCTTTATGCAGGCCGTGAGTCGTGGAAGGACTGAGGAGGAGATTGCTGCTGCTTTGGCTGAGGCGTTCGGTATTGACTCTTCTGTGACAGAGACCAGATTGGTAGAGGCATACGATGCCCTATTCGTGAAGCGGTACCCCTTCGTGGAGAAGGTCTCTCGAGCATGTTTTAAGAGTCCAATGGAGCTTCAAAACTTGATGCCAGATCGGGAAGTGACTCCCGGCCAAGGGCCTCTTTTGCAGGATTGTTCCTCTGCTCACTGATTTGCTCCTAACTTTATCTTTAGCATGTCTGTAATAACAACTTGATGGCCGTTGGCCTTAACTTGTCGTACACTTTGTGGTATCTGTACATTTGGCCGTCGTGCCACCTTATCTATGTTTCTTTGGTTGTCCTTCTATTTTTGGCCTTTCGTGTGTGACCCTGTAGGTACTTTGACTTATATGTATCTTACTTCTAGGATTGAACCTTGGCTACATAGATCGGCCGAGAGGAATCACCTGTCCTCCGGAGCCATTTGGATATTTATATAACTCGTGATTTTGGTTGGGGAACATTGACTACATGTATCGAGTGGAGGGATATAAGTTCCACCCGGAGCCACTTAACCTTTTATTCCCCTTCCATATACATCGACCATATTTATCGATTTTGGAGGTTGCGAGCCTTCCGTCGAGGTCGCTTGTGCTTTTCCTATTTTGTTAGATATCGACCACGTTAGGACCGCTTTTTGTTTATCTACGACATGGGTTATTCAGAACCATTCATGTGTTTGTTCTTTTAAAAAGGGTGGTTATAAACATTGGCCACACGTTCCTACCGTAGGTGATTGACCTTTCGGAGGGGGCCACTTTTCTCTTATGTTTACACTCCTTTGTCATATTTAGGGAAAATTGCTACTCCTCAGCCGGGAGATAGCTTTAATTAACTTCATCATTAAAGTGTTACAATGACAAGATAATTTTAACTTCTAGGCTAAATGTGGCATTCCCTTAGGTTAATTGTGTGCCAGGTGCGTGGTACTGCCTTGCCATTTACTTTTTCCAATTTGTATGAGCCATTCATGTAGGCCTCTATCACCTTGTAAGGACCTTCCCATGTTGGACTCAGCTTTCCCGGCTTTTCCACGCGACTGGCCTCATTTCTTCTATAGACGTATAATACAAGGCTTTTACACCAAGTATAAAATCTTATCGTCCGATCTTTTCGAATTGATTTCCAGTCTAAAGTGTGACTCAATTGTCTTTTGGTGAACAAAAGAATGGTTTGGTTTGATTATCTAATTTTAAATGAAAAGCAAATAATTGTCGTTGAGTAATGATTAAAGCTTTTACAAAATTGAACTAAAAGTTATTTAGAAAAACACTTAAAACATAAAACTTTGTCAATGATTTAAAACTTAAAAGCTCAAACTATCGAAATTCAACAAGTCCTTTCTATCGGAATGCACCAAAACTAGAACCATCGGAATAATTACATGTAAAGCTATCGGAATAAACTGAGTGAAAAGCCATCCGAATGTTAATGTTAGTAACCATCGGAATGTCAATATCAAAACTGTCGCAATGATGTCTGTTGTAATGTCCTAGATCGGAAAGTCCATATCGGAATGCAAGTTGTCGCAGTGTGATTCTATCGGAATATAGTTAACAAAAAACTGGCAGCGTTTCGACTTAAGGCAACCTTAAATCCCGTCGGAATATGCGATCGCAATGAGCGATCGCAATCCCAGATCGGAATAAGGTAAAAAGACCAAGCTATCGCAAAGTAAAACCCTAAATGGGTTTGATACAATGATTTTGCATGGGTTCAATTAAGTCTCGGAATCTTCTCGAATTGATCACGGTTCAAAGTGGAATAATTGTTCTTGGTTACTAAAAGGGGTTGGTTTTCTAATCTACTTAAAAGGATTAAATGCGTAAAGTAAATAAAGATAAACTAAAAGCAATTAATAAGAATAGAACTTGAATTAAAATAAAACTTGAGTTAAAATAGAACAGTGACAGTAAATACCCTTACTAAAATTTAAGCTTGATTCGGACGGTAGACCTTAATCCGGAATATAACTTTTATTCAGAATAAATCAGACAAAAATCCTTCATTCGGAAAATCCTACTCATGCGGAATATCTTTGCTTCATGCGGAATATCTTTGCTGACTCGGAATAATTGGGGAAAAAGCTTGATTCGGAATATACGCTCATGCGGAATAAAAACTGAAAAAGCTTTATTCGGAATGTTTAAAAACTGACTCGGAATATTTCCTTAAAAACCTTGATGCGGAATGTTTCTACTCATCCGGAATATTGATTATTCCGGATGAACGAATTGATCCGGAATAAAATTGGTGATCCGGAATAAGGGTTGATTCAGAATAAAAGAGTTGATCCGGAATAATTGATTATTCCGGATGAAAGACTTTGATCCGGAATATAAAATATTCCGGGTGAACAATCTTGATTCGGAATAAAAGTAAACAGTGCTTGATTCGGAATAAGTAACTGATCCGGAATAATTAAGAAGAGTGGTTGATTCGGAATCTGGGCAAGGTTTTGAAGACGAAGAACAGTAGGTAACTGAAAGGCGATTTTGACTAAAATCACCAAGTTTTTAACCAAAACTTTTAACGAAACTAACCACCAATCATCTACTAATGGTAAACATCAAATCAAAACACTAAAAACATAAAACCCACTTACTTTTAAAGATTAAAATCAACCAAATAAGAACTTTAAACTTTAAATCAAAAAGATGAAGATGAACAAGATTAATGGAAAGATTATATTGATTGATTGAGGTAGAGTAAACAAAAGGAAATATTAAAAACTTACAAGATTAAAGATTCAACAAAAATGAAAAATCACCAACACCTTAATGGTGTTGGCTTCCTACGAAAGAAAAGAAAAGAAACTGGAATGAAAAACTAGTCTAATGTGTGGGAGGGATGTCCTATTTATAGGAGGTGTAGTTGGTTGGTGAGTGGGCTTTCTTCCTTTCTTTTCGTCTTTTCGTCTTTTCAGTAAAGTTGACGTTTTCGATTCTGATTCGGGATTTGTCGACGATTAAATTCAACTCGTCTTTTAATTTCTTTGTTTAATAGACTTGAGTTCCTTCAACATATGTAAATCTTCCATCTTTGGTCCTTTTCTTCGATAAATCTTCAAATAGGCCCATTGACTTCAAATCTTTTGCATCTCTTGGACAATAGACTTCGTCTTGAGTCTTTTTCTTTGATAAAACCCGTGCAATCCAATGTTTTCTTCAATATTTATCTGGTTGGCTCTGAAAACACAACAAACACACAAACCACGCATAATTCCAAACAAATGACATTAAATACGCGTTTTGGTCTTGTTTTAGCAAAAAATAAGTGGTAAAAGGATGGGTGTTTTCACACCTATCAAATCCCCTACACTTAACCATTGCCATGCCCTCATGCAATGCTTAGTGATAAAGCAAGTTTACACTTTCATAATCAATCAACCTTGGCCTTATTGATATACTAATGAAACAAAATTTAGAGTACTAAGAGAAATTAAAACTTTAAAGGAAGCAAAAGGATAGAAAACCATTTTCACTAGAAAATAGCTACATGGAAATAACTTGCAAAGAGATCAAGAACTTACATTAGGGCTTTGGTGCTACGAAGATTTATCACCCTTAAGTTTCACGTTCCCCAAACTAAGCTTAAAAACGAGATCATTGTTATTATAAGTTAGCAAATCAAACACTTACACACATGGCTTAATTATATGCTTAAACTCCCTTATTCCTAGGTGTATCTCTTATATTTTGTTTTTATCTTAGAATGATCATGAAGATGCATTTTTGGACTTATTGCGATAGTTTATTTAGGCTGAAAGCAAAGTATGACGATTTGATTAATAGTTAGCTAAAGGACAAAATCTCTTAAAACTGCTTCTCGGGATATCAAAAAGTTCATATCTTGGCATAACTCGCTTCACGATTTGAGACCTTTCTCGGGTCGATATTTAGCATGTACTTCATACTTCATATCTTGAGAGACGTTCGTGAGATAATGGTCTTCTCTTCGTTAATAGAGTTTCTTCACTTGGAGACTTTTGAGGGATACTCCAACTTTGTTGACCACGACTTCATCATTATTTCTTCAATCGTTATTTGGGATTTTGAGATACAACGATCCGCCTCCTTTTCGGACTTGGATCTATTTATCCTCATACCTTGTTAGGGTCTTTTCGGATAGACTTCTCCATGATCTTTATGGGAGTTGATTGTTTTTCGTAGTGAGTCTTGATCCTTCATATTGATTTTGGGAATAATGCTTTTCACATCACCTTGGATCTTTAGCAATAAAATGGAATCCTCATGCCTTGTTAGGGCCTTTTCGGACTCGCCAAACTTCGCGCCCCGCTTCAAAAGTTATGCCTTGGCTATGAACTCTTATCATTACCGAGCAACTTTTAAACGATCTTGGGCTAGAAGCTAAGTAACTTTTCAAATCGTATGACCTTACTTATTGCAGATAAATTATTAGCAAGTGATGGGAGAATAGGCAAATAATCACACCAAGTGTGCTTGTGCAAGAATACCGACTTATAATTGACTCTATCATTTCTCGTTCTCCACAATTTAAAATCTCAAGTAATGAGACTCGTGGATGCTTAGCCTAATAAACCAATTAAGGTCTACATGGTTAAGGATACTAGCTAGAATAAACTTGGATAAGTCTATTCGGGTTGAGTCAAAATAATCGCAATGGGCCTAATATGTCAAAGATTTCAAAACTAGCTACACCACTTTATTAATATTTTTGACTTTATTGCGGGATATATACATATGAAAGCAACGATACAAATTTAAAAATTACGACTAAATGGCCACAGTTAATTAAAAATTTGAAAAATGCTAAAAAAGATGATTTTCCGGTTAAATGAAGGCATTTTAATGGAAAAGTCCACTTAAAACTTTGATAGAAGTCTCCCCTACACTTAATATAAACATTGTCCTCAATGTTTAAGCATGTGGGAAAAGTCTCCCCTACACTTATGACATTGTGCACGTTGGTTAAATCAAACTAAGGAAGAGACGACTAACGTGATCAATTTCAAATGTGAGTATGAAGAAAATTGAATCACGATAGTTGAGAGATAGAACCAGATTGCGGATAACACGGGAGCACGGTTCTTCAAAGGTTAGTGCATTCATCCCTGTAATCACATCACCACACAAACACAAAAAACCTATATATGTCCCCCTACACTTAGGAGGTAAAACGGAAAGGGATAGATACTCGGGCTGCCTCCCGAGGAGCGCTTGTTTTTGATAACCGAGTCACGAGCCTGACTCGACCCAAAACTAGTTCATGGGAAATGTGGTGAGGGATGGAATCATCTCATGAGAGATGTCCTCACCAAAGTACAACTTCACTCGTTGGCCATTAACCTTAAAATTAGGTCCATTAGGTTGAGCGAGCTCGAGTGTACCATATGGAAATTTTTTGGCAATGGTGAATGGGCCGGACCAACGAGATTTCAGCTTGCCCGAAAAGATTTTCAACCGAGAGTTAAAGAGTAAAACTTTGTCTCCAACTTGGAACTCTCGGTTTTTAATCTTAGAACCATGAATGAGCTTAGTATTTTCCTTATAGATCAAAGAATTTTCATAAGCCTCATTCCGGAGTTCATTCAGCTCATTGAGTTGGATCTTGCGTAGGTCACCGGCTTTGTTGATATCGAAATTAGCCCACTTCAAGGCCCAGTAAGCCTTGTGCTCCAACTCAATGGGGAGGTGGCATGCTTTACCGTACACGAGACGATATGGTGTACAACCAATCGGAGTCTTGTAAGCGGTACGAAAAGCCCACAAAGCATCATCAAGTTTATCGGCCCATGAGGCACGATGCTCTCCCACGGTTCATTCAAGAATTCGCTTTAATCCTCGGTTAGAGATTTTAGCCTGGCTATTAGTTTGTGGGTGGTAAGCGGTGGAAATACGATGATTGACACCATACTTAGCCATGACTCTTGCGAATTGATCATTGCAAAAATGAGTCCCGCGATCACTAATAATGGCACGAGGCACACTGAATCTAGCGAACAACGATTTCAAAAAGTTACAAACCACTCTTGCGTCATTAGTGGGTAAAGCTTTGGCTTCAACCTATTTAGAAACGTAGTCAACGGCTACAAGGATGTATTTGTTTCCTTTAGAGGAAGGGAATGGCCCCATAAAGTCGATACCCCATACATCAAAGATTTCACATTCTTGTATGAAATTTTGAGGCATCTCATCTTTATGTGTGATCTTGCCTTGTTTTTGGCAAGCATCATAATGTTTAACCATCTCGTGAGCATCACGATAAATGGTGGGCCAATAAAATCCCGAGTCAAACACTTTTTTGGCGGTGAAGTTGGGACCAAAGTGACCACCGGTGGGTCCTTTGGGGCAAGCGTCAAGGATTTGCACCGCTGCCAGTCCACCAACACATCGACGAATAATCAATTCAGCGCATTGTTTGAAGAGATACGGGTCATCCCAAAAGTAAGTCTTAATATCTTTGAAGAACTTTTTCTTTTGTTGGGATGTTAACCCGTCAATGAGAATTCCACCCGCCAAGTAGTTTGCAATGTCCGCAAACCACGGGGTCTCATCTTGATTCGAATTGATAGACATTAAGGTCTCAAGGGGAAAAGAGTCATTGATCTCTTTGTTCGGATGATCCCCTTGATATGGATCCTCAAGTCTACTGAGATGATCCGCGGCTAGGTTTTCAGCTCCCTTCTTATCACGAATTTCGATTTTAAATTCTTGAAGTAGCAAAACCCAGCGAAGAAGTCTTGGTTTAGAATCTTGTTTAGTTAACAAGTACTTCAACGCGGAATGATCGGTATACACGATGGTGGTAGAAAGGACAAGATAGGGGCGGAACTTTTCAAAGGCATAGACAACAGCTAAAAGCTCTTTTTCGGTTGTCGTGTAATGCAATTGAGCCCCTGTCATTGTCTTGCTAGCGTAATGGATTGGTTGGAAGTGTTTATTCACTCTTTGGCCCAAAACCGCTCCAATAGAAAAGTCGCTAGCATCGCACATCAACTCGAAAGGCAGCTCCCAATTAGGGGTAACCAAGACCGGTGCCTTAGTTAGCTTATCCTTAAGAAGGTTGAAGGCTTCAATACACTCTTTGGAAAAGATAAAAGGAGTATCTTTTCCAAGAGGTGGGTCATCGGGCGAGCGATTTTAGAAAAATCTTTGATGAATCGACGGTAGAAGCCCGCATGACCAAGGAAACTTCTCACACCCTTCACGGTTGAAGGTGGAGGCAATTTAGCAATAACATTGACTTTAGCACGGTCCACTTCAAGACCGGCTTTGGAGATTTTGTGTCCTAGCACGATGCCCTCTTTTACCATGAAATGGCATTTTCCCCAATTAAGAACAAGGCGAGTGTCTTGACACCTCTTAAGCATACGTTCTAAATTGGCAAGGCAAGCAGAGAAAGAATCGCCATAAACCGAGAAATCATCCATGAAGACTTCCATAGTTTCTTCAACCATGTCATGGAAGATAGCCATCATACACCTTTGGAACGTCCCAAGAGGATTGCATAAACCGAAAGGCATGCGTTTGTAAGCAAATGTTCCGTAGGGACAAGTGAATGTGGTTTTCTCTTGGTCTTTGGGATCGATGGGAAGTTGAAAATACCCGGAGAAACCGTCTAAGAAGCAGTAATAGTCATTACCCGCTAGACGCTCGAGCATTTGATCCATGAAAGGAACAGGAAAGTGATCTTTTCTCGTGGCATCATTGAGTTTGCGGTAGTCGATACAAACTCTCCACCCAGTAACGAGACGAGTAGGAATCAACTCGTTGTGTTCATTGGGAACAACGGTTATTCCGCCCTTCTTGGGCACACAATGGACGGGACTTACCCATGGCGAATCCGAAATAGGGTAAATCATGCCGGCATCTAGAAGTTTTATAACCTCTTGTTTGATGACGTCATGAATTCGAGGATTAACCCTTCTTTGGCTTTGGATTGCGGGTTTAAAGTCATCTTCCATGAGAATTTTGTGAGTACAAAAGTTTGGATCAATTCCGCGGATATCGGAAATTTTCCAAGCAATTGCCTTCTTATGATCTTTAAGCACGGCGATGAGGCGAGATTTTTCTTCTTCTTTCAAGTCCTTCGCGATAATGACGGGGACTTCTTCTTGTCTTCAAGGAACACGTACTCGAGATGGGACGACAACTCCTTAAGCTCTAAATCCGGAGGATTTTCGATGGGAGGCGTATTCAAAGTCGGTTCATCGATAGCAATAGCCTTAGGAGATGGTGGAGAAATATGGTCCTGTTTGAGAAGTTTCTCAATGAGACGAATGTCTTCATCCCAATCAGTGGGAAAATCGTCATATTCTAAGTTCACATCTCCCATGGTTGCTTCAAAATCTTTCCAAAGGAAATCACTTTCTCCAAATAGAGTGAGTGATGAATCGATAGAGGAAACGGTCTCAACATTGGGAGGAGAGGTAGGAATACTTTTACAAGCATCTTTAAAGTGTTCTTCACAAGCCTCATCAAGAACGTCGATACAATTAACACTCTCGTAGGAATAAGGCTGTTTAGAAATCTTACCCATGTTGAAGACAATTTGATCGTCACTAACCCTCATGATAAGCTCACCCGTTTCTACATCGATGAGAGTGTGACCGGTCCTCAAGAATAGACGTCCAACGATTAATGGAACACGAGGGTCCATCTCGTAGTCGACCACGACGAAATCGGCAGGAAAAGTGAATTTGTCGACTCCTACAAAAACGTCTTCGGCTATCCCCACTGGATAAGCAACCGTACGGTTAGCTAATTCCAAAGTCATTTTGGTGGGGACTAGCTCAAGGGAGAGATAATTGCTTCCAAACACTTAAAGGCATTAAGTTAATACTGGCACCTAGATCGGCTAGGGCCATGCAATTCTCTACTCCCGGGAAGTTGCAAGGGATTAAGAAGCGACCCGGATCCCTAAGTTTGGTTGGCAATTTCCTTAAGAGAACCGCAGAGCAATTCTCATTAAGTTGGGTATTAGCGATATCAAGAAGCTTTTCCTTGTCACTAAGAAGATCTTTGAACATTTTCGCATATTTAGGCATGTGAGCGAGAGCCTCAACGAAGGAGATGTTGAAATTTAATTGTTTAAACATTTTGAGAAAGTTCGAAACTTGAATATCGTCCTTGCTTTTGAGCTTCTCTTTCCTCAACCTTGAGGGATAAGGTATATCAGAAGAATAGGAAGGCTTTGGAATAGTAGGATCACTCACATCCTTGGGCGGAAGAGGGGTAGAAGTAAGTGTTGGAGGAATTGGGGAAATAGAAGGTTGAGGAATATAAGTAGGTGACTCGTTTTCCTTAGTCACAATCATCGGTGGATGTATAGGAAGCTCGGGTTCCTTGGTACCTTTGCCACTACGAGTGGTGATTCCTTTCATCTCCCCTCTTGGATTAGCCACGGTGTTACTCGGAAGAGTACCCGAAGAAGAGGTTTGATTACCTTGGAAGAAACCAACCATCATGTCCCTTAGGTCATTCGTTTGACTACTCAAAGAATTTCGCATATCGGCTCTAAGATCGTTCCCTTGTTTCACCATGTCTGCTTTCAAGTTGAGCACTTCCTGCTGAAGATTTTGCACTATCACATCGTTAGTCCTCATGTAGGTTCCAACATCTTGGTGTAATGCGGTGGGTTGGTTGGGAGGAGCATTGTAGGCGGGTGGTTGATAAGCAGGTTGTTGGTAAACTTGGTTGTTTCTTTGAGGTGGATATGGTTGTCTTTGAGGTGGTTGGTATGGTGCACGAGGTTGTTGTTGAGGAGGGCGATTGAGGTTTTGTTTTTGGTTTGGGTTGTTAGGAGGAAAACTGGACGGGGAAAGAAAGTTGTTTGAGCGATAGCTGAGCAAGTTGCGGTGTCCTTGAGGACGAGCTTGATAAGGGGCCGGAGGATGGGTACCGTATGCTGCGTTAACATTCTCAGAAGGATAGTCTTGGGTGGAGATACAAGTAGTGTAAGAGTGAGGACCCCCGCATATTTCACATGGATGGCTTACAGCATTGACTTGAGCGTTTTGAGCGTTGATGCTTTTGGTGTTGCTAGCGGTTTGGGTAGCAAGCGATTCAAGAAGCGACGTGATTTTGTCAAGTCTCTTGTCGTTGTCACTAGTACTAGCACTAGCGGCATTGGTCCGAACACTCTTGGTTTGCACTCTAGACTTATTCTCAATAATATCCCAAGCGGCATTAGAACTCTTAACCAAAATATTATCCCCCGAGGCACTATTTAGTGAATCTTGGTCATTAATGCTTAAACCATTGTAAAAAGTATTAATATGGTGCACTTTGGTAAAACCAAGTTGTGGGCACTTTCTTAAAAGGTCTTTAAAACGGCCCAAGATTCACTAAAAGACTCATCGTACTTTTGTTCAAAATTAATAATTTCATTCGGCAAATCGGTAGTACGAGAGGGTGGGAAAAAGTAGTTTATGAATTTGGTCTCCAAATCCATCCACGTCAGAATACTTTGTGGCGGTAACTTTGCAAGCCAATGCCGGGCTTGTCCCTCTAAGGAGAAAGGAAAAAGTTGTAAACGGATTACCTCTTGTGGAACACCATTAAATTTGACCGTATTCGTGAGTTACAGGAACCTTTTGATGTGGTCATGAGGATCATCAATGGTACGCCCCAAGAATAGTTGAGCGGAGACCATCTGAATAAAGCCGGATTTGAGCTCAAAGTTGTTGGCTACAATCGTGGGTATGACAATTGGATCGTTGTTGCCCTCTACATGTGCTTGCAAAAGTTCAATCATCGGGCGATTGTCCGGTAGAGGTTCATTGTTGTTGTTATTCATGTTGTTTTGAGGTGGATTGTTATTGTTGTTGTGTACACCGGCCATGTCTAAGTTATCGAGAGTCTCGGGCTCTTGATAAGACGTTGATCGAGTGCGCATACACCTGCAAAAGAACGAACAAAGCAAGAAATATTCTTTGGTTTTTTGTGTTTTTTAATTTTTTTTGTATTTTTGAAAATTTTATATTTTTTAGGATTTTTGAAAATTTTTTATGCTTGAAAAAGTAACGTTCACGGCGAACGGATCCCAAAATCCAAGTTCTCACAAAAAACTGTTAATCTTTACGAGAAGAGCCGGCAGCGGCGCCATTTGATACAATGATTTTGCATGGGTTCAATTAAGTCTCGGAATCTTCTCGAATTGATCACGGTTTAAAGTGGAATAGTTGTTCTTGGTTACTAAAAAGGGGTTGGTTTTCTAATCTACTTAAAAGGATTAAATTCCTAAAGTAAATAAAGATAAACTAAAAGCAATTAATAAGAATAGAACTTGTTAAAATAAAACTTGAGTGAAAATAGAACAGTGACAGTAAATACCCTTACTAAAAGTTAAGCTTGATTCGGAATGTAGACCTTGATCCGGAATATAACTTTTATTTGGAATAAATCAGACAAAAATCCTTCATTCGGAAAATCCTACTCATGCGGAATATCTTTGCTTCATGCGGAATATCTTTGCTGACTCGGAATAAATGAGGAAAAATCTTGATTCGGAATATACGCTCATGCGGAATAAAAACTGAAAAAGCTTTATTCGGAATGTTTAAAAACTGACTCGGAATATTTCCTTAAAAACCTTGATGCGGAATGTTTCTACTCATCCGGAATATTGATTATTCCAGATGAACGAATTGATCCGGAATAAAATTGGTGATCCGGAATAAGGGTTGATTCGGAATAAAAGAGTTGATCCGGAATAATTGATTATTCCGGATGAAAGGCTTTGATCCGGAATATAAAATATTCCGGATGAACAATCTTGATTCGAAATAAAAGTAAACAGTGCTTGATTCAGATTAAGTAACTGATCCGGAATAACTAAGAAGAGTGGTTGATTCGGAATCTTGGCAAGGTTTTGAAGACGAAGAACAGTAGGTAACAGAAAAACGATTTTGACTAAAATCACCAAGTTTTTAACCAAAACTTTTAACGAAACTAACCACGAATCATCTACTAATGGTAAACATCAAATCAAAACACTAAAAACATAAAACCCACTTACTTTTGAAGATTAAAATCAACCAAATAAGAACTTTAAACTTTAAATCAAAAAGATGAAGATGAACAAGATTAATGGAAAGATTATATTGATTGATTGAGGTAGAGTAAACAAAAGGAAAGATTAAAAACTTACAAGATTAAAAATTCAACAAAAATGAAAAATCACCAACACCTTAATGGTGTTGGCTTCCTACGAAAGAAAAGAAAAGAACCTGGAATGAAAAACTAGTCTAATGTGTGGGAGGGATGTCCTATTTATAGGAGGTGTAGTTGGTTGGTGAGTGGGCTTTCTTCCTTTCTTTTCGTCTTCTCGTCTTTTCAGTAAAGTTGACGTTTTCGATTCTGCTTCGGGATTTGTCGACGATTAAATTCAACTCGTCTTTTAATTTCTTCGTTTAATAGACTTGAGTTCCTTCGACATATGTAAATCTTCCATCTTTGGTCCTTTTCTTCGATAAATCTTCACATAGGCCCATTGACTTCAAATCTTTTGCATTTCTTGGACAAAAGACTTCGTCTTGAGTCTTTTTCTTCGATAAAACCCGTGCAATCCCATGTTTTCTTCAATATTTATCCGGTTGGCTCTGAAAACACAACAAACACACAAACCACGCATAATTCCAAACAAATGACATTAAATACGCGTTTTGGTCTTGTTTTAGCAAGAAATAAGTGGTAAAAGGATGGTGTTTTCACACCTATCAGGGTTATTGCGATGGAAATAAGCAATCGATCGGAATGTGCAAATCCCCAATAGTGCGATGAAAACAAACTTAATCCGAAATTGGTGGTAAGCTTAAAACTCAATAAGCTCATACAATAAGCTACTTTATCCGAACCTTAAACAACTTAATAAGCATAAATTTTGCAACTTTCAAAACTCAAATTAGGCAAACTTAATAAATCGAATCTTTTAAAAACACTAAACTTTTTAGATAATCCAAAAATGCAATAAGCTAAAACATGAAATAAGCCAATAAGCATAAAGAGCTTATAGCCTATACGTATAAGAGCTTAAGTAGGAACAAGAGAGATTAACCTTTTAATCACGAAATCATCAAATCAAACGTGTGAAGTGTAATATTCGGATCAAAAAGTTAAAGTAAACTAAGAAATGTAGAAAGAGATTAAAGAACAAAATACTTAAAGTTGAATTTTGATTAATGAAATCCAAATACAAAAAGCTTAAACTTGAAAGATTAAAAGAAAGAAAAGATGAAAAACTTAGTGAGAGAAGGTTGGGAACTTTCTCTCTCTAAAAACTAGAAAGGAAAAATTAAAAATGAAACTAGCTAACCACCCTCCTAATGTGATTAGGAGGGTATTTATAGGCTATGTGGGAAGTGCATGTGTGGTGTGCTTCCTTCTTTCTTTTCTTCTCGACTCGATTTAATTCTTTGTCTTTTCTCGACGTCGTCTCGGGATTTGAACTTGTCTCAATAATTTTCTTCTTTAATTTAGACTTGAGTTCATCGACTTCATTAAACTTCCGTCTTTAGACTTTTTCTTCGATAAATCTTCAGAATAGGTCTTGGACATCCGTTCTTTAAGTACTCTTGATCTCTTGACTTCGTCTTTTCTCGTTTGCTTCGATAAAAGCCCGTGAAAGCCCGTGTTTTCTTCCTTTTTCATCTTTTGGTCCTAAAACACAATAAAAACACAAACCACGCATAATTCCGACTTTTACGACATAAAATACACGTTTTGGTCATGTTATTATTGGAAATAAGTGGTAAAAGGATAAGTGTTTTCACACTTATTAAATCCCCTACACTTGACCATTGCAATGTCCTCATGCAATGCATTAATTTTAAAGCACGGTTTATATTTTTTTTATCATAAATAACCCACCTTGGCCTTTATTAAATACTAAACATTAAGAAAAATAAAAAAGATAGAAACAAGTAATGAAATCAAAGACTTACATTGGGGTTTTAGCTGTCATGAACGTTTATCATCCTCAAGTTTCACGTTCCCCATACCAAGCTTAAAAACGAGATCATTGTTATTATAAGTTAGCAAACTAACACGAATTCATGTGGGCCAATTATTTACTTAGACTCCTTTATTCCTAGGTGTATCTCTTATATTTTAATTTTGTCTTGAATGATCACGAGGATGCATTGTTTGACTTATCTCGATAGTTATTTAGGCTAAAAATAAAGTGGGACGATTTAATCAATAGTTAGCTGAAGGACAAAATCTTTTAAAACTGCTTCTCGGAACCTCTTAAAGTTCATATCTTGGCATAACTCGCTTCACGATTTGAGACCTTTCTCGGACCGATATTTGGCAGCGACTTCATACTTCAAATCTTTGAGAGACGTTCTTGAAATTATGGTCTTCTCTTCATAATACGAATTTCTTCACTTGAACTTTTTGAGAGATTCTTCATATTTGGACCACGACTTCTTCATTTTTCTCCAATCTTTATTTGGGATTATGATATACAACGATCCGCCTCCTTTTAGGACTTGGATCTATTTATCCTCATACCTTGTTAGGGCCTTTTTGGATAGACTTCTCCATGATCTTTTGGGGAGTATTTGCTTTTCGTCGTGTGTCTCGATCCTTCATATTGATTTTAGATAATTGATTCTTCACATCACTTTTGAATCTTTAGCAACAAAATGTATCCCTCATGCCTTGTTAGGGCCTTTTCGGACTCGCCAATCTTCGCATCCCGCTTTAATAAGTTATGCCTTGGCTATGAACTCTAATTAATACCGAGCAACTTTTAAACGATCTTGGGCTAGAAGCTAAGTAACTTTTCAAATCGTACAACCTTATTTATTGCAGATAAATTTATTAACAAGCGATGGGAGAATAGGCTTATAATCATCTCACATAAATTAACGAAAGAATACCAAACTTATTATTGACTCTATCATCTCTCGTTCTCCACAGTTTAAAATCTCAAGGAATGAGACTCGTGGATGCTTAGCCTATTAAATCAAAGTTTTGGGTTTTCGAGTCGTCTATAGGATCTTGCAAACTCTTAGACTTTTTCAAGTTTAGAATTCGCATTTTAAAGTTCCCTTGATAAACGACTCTCTAGGATCAATTATAGGAGCTTGCGAAAAGTTCTTGTTCTTAACCCGTGAGAGTTAAGACTTTCGCGTTTTAAAGCTCCCTATATAAAAGCCTAGCAAAACTTGACTTAAACAAGTTAAGGATACTAGCTAGAGTAAACTTAGATAAGTAAACTCGGGTTGATTCAAAATATTCACGACTTTGAAAAATTTTAAAACCACTTTATTAAACTTTATTTTTGCAAAGTAAATAACGATAACAAATAAAAACTACAAGGCCAAAATAGATTAAAAATTTTGAAAAATGTCGAAAAATCACATTTTCCGTTAAAATGAGGGCAAATTCATGGAAAAGACCACTTACTTCGATAGAAGTCCCCCTACACTTGATATAAACATTGTCCTCAATGTTTAAGCATGTGGGAATAAATTCCCCTACACTTAAGACATTGTGCACTTTGTTTAAGTCTTGCTAAGGAAAGGACAACTAAAGTGATTTCAATGTGAACATATAAGATATGAAAAATTGAATCACGACAGTTTAGGATAGAACCGGGAAGATGGGAACACGAGATCACGGTTCGTCAAAAGTCATCGAGGTGCACTTTGAAGCTTGAATCCCTGTAGAGAATAAGAAACAAGACAACAAACACATACGGGGCTCCCCCCTACACTTATTATGAAAGCGGTAAATGATAGATCACGGGTTGCCTCCTGAGAAGCGCTTGTTTTTGATAACCGAGTCGCGAGCCTGACTCGACCCAAAACTAGTTCATGGGAAACGTGGTGGGGGATGGAATCATCTCATGAGAGATGTCCTCACCAAAGTTGTAGGATCGTATTTTCTAAGGATTAGGCATTGTATGGTTAATCTATTCAATGATGGAAGAAATGTAAGAACTTAGAGAGAGAAAGTTAGAGAGAATTTTTTTCCATCAAATCAATAGATAAGAAAAAAAACGCTTTAATCCGAAGAATCAACCAAGCTCTGATACCAATTGTAGGATCGTATTTTCTAAGGATTAGGCATTGTATGGTTAATCTATTGAATGATGGAAGAAATGGAAGAACTTAGAGAGAGAAAGTTAGAGAGAGAAAGGAGAGAGATAGAGGAAATATGGAATATGATAAAATGAAAGTGTTCAACCCCTCCTAACATGCTAGGAGGGGGGTTTATATAGCCCACCCTACATGTGGGCTATATGGGCTATATTGGATCACGAGCCCAATATCATTGGAGTGACCGATCCTTTCTAAATACGTAAAAACGTATTTCCAACAAAAGTACAACTTCAAACGCTGGCTATTCACCTTGAAATTGGGCCCATTTGGCTGAGAAAGCTCAATGGTCCCATATGGAAAGACTTTGGCGACGGTGAATGGACCCGACCAGCGGCTCTTCAACTTGCCAGAGAAGATCTTTAACCGAGAGTTAAAGAGTAAAATTTGATCACCAACGTGGAACTCTCGGTTCTTAATCCTTGCGTCATTGATGATCTTGGTCTTCTCCTTGTAGATCAGTGAGTTCTCGTAAGCGTCATACCTCAGTTCATTAAGCTCGTTGAGTTGAATCTTCTGAAGATCACCGGCTTTATTGATGTCGAAGTTAGCCCACTTCAAGGCCCAGTATGCCTTATGTTCCAGCTCGATAGGGAGGTGGCATGCTTTCCCGTACACAAGACGATAAGGGGTGCAACCAATCAGGGTCTTATATGCAGTACGGAAAGCCCACAGAGCATCATCTAACTTATCGGCCCACGCGGCACGATGCTCTCCCACAGTACGTTCCAGAATTCGATTCAATCCATGGTTGGAAATCTCGGCTTGCCCATTGGTTTGGGGATGATAAGCGGTGGAAAGACGGTGATTGACACCATATTTAGCCATGACTCTTGAAAATTGATCATTGCAAAAATGAGTCCCGCGGTCACTGATTATAGCACGAGGAACACCGAATCGAGCAAAAAGTTGCTTCAAAAAGTTCACAACCACCCTCGCATCGTTCGTAGGAAGAGCCTTAGCTTCAACCCATTTAGAAACGTAGTCAACGGCTACGAAGATGTACTTGTTCCCTTTGGATGATGGAAATGGCCCCATAAAGTCGATGCCCTATACGTCAAAGATTTCACATTCTTGTATGAATATTTGAGGCATCTCGTCTTTATGTGTGATCTTGCCTTGGCGTTGGCAAGCATCACAATGCTTAACCATTTCGTGAACGTCACGATAAATGGTGGGCCAATAGAATCCAAAGTCAAACACTTTCTTGGCGGTGTAGTTGGGACCAAAGTGACCACCGGTGGGTCCTTTATGTCAAGCATCAAGGATTTGTAAAGCTGCCGGCCCGTCAACACATCGACGAATGATCAGATCAGTACATTATTTGAAAAGATAAGGGTCATCCCAGAAGTAAGTCTTAACATCTTTAAAGAACTTCTTCTTTTGTTGGGATGTTAACCCTTTGATGAGAATACCACCCGCTAAGTAGTTTGCAATGTCCGCAAACCACGGGGTGTCATCAAGAATGAAGTTGATAGACATTAAGGTCTCAAGGGGAAAAGAGTCATTGATCTCTTTGTTCGAATGATCCCCTTGATATGGATCCTCAAGTCTACTTAGATGATCCGCGCCTAGGTTTTCAACTCCCTTCTTATCACGAATTTCAATGTTAAATTCTTGAAGGAGTAAAACCCAGTGAAGAAGTCTTGGCTTAGAGTCGTGCTTAGTCATCAAGTACTTTAACGCGGAATGGTCCGTGTATACAATGGTGGTGGATAAAACAAGATAGGGGCGAAATTTTTCAAAAGCATAGACAACAGCTAAAAGCTCTTTTTCGGTTGTCGTGTAATGCAATTGAGCCGCCGTCATAGTCTTGCTAGCATAATGGATTGGTTGGAAGTGTTTATTCACTCTTTGGCCCAAAACCGCTCCAATAGCAAAATCGCTAGCATCGCACATCAATTCAAAAGGTAGCTCCCAAGTAGGGGTGACCAAGACCAGTGCCTTAGTTAGCTTATCCTTGAGAAGATTGAAGGCTTCAATACACTCTTTGGAAAAGATAAAAGGAGTATCTTTTTCTAAGAGGTGGGTCATCGGGCGAGCGATTTTAGAGAAATCTTGAATGAATCGACGATAGAAGCCCGCATGACCAAGAAAACTTCTCACACCCTTCACGGTTGAAGGTGGAGGTAATTTGGCTATGACATCCACTTTAGCACGGTCCACTTCAAGACCGGCTTTAGAGATTTTGTGTCCTAGCACAATGCCTTCTTTTACCATAAAATGGCATTTTTCCCAATTTAGAACAAGGCGAGTGTCTTCGCACCGTTTAAGCATGCGTTCTAAATTGGCAAGGCAAGAAGAGAGTGAATCACCATAGACCGAGAAATCATCCATGAAGACTTCCATAGTTTCTTCAACCATGTCATGGAAGATAGCCATCATACACCTTTGGAATGTCCCAGGAGCATTGCACAAGCCGAAAGGCATTCTTTTGTAAGCAAATGTTCCATAAGGACAAGTGAATGTGGTTTTCTCTTGGTCTTGGGGATCGATGGGTATTTGAAAATAACCCGAGAAACCGTCTAAGAAGCAGTAATAGTCATTACCCGCTAGACGTTCAAGCATTTGGTCCATGAAAGGAAGGGGAAAATGATCCTTTCTCGTAGCATCATTGAGTTTACGATAGTCTATACAAACTCTCCACCCTGTAACGAGACGAGTAGGAATCAACTCATTGTTTTAGTTGGGCACAACGGTGATTCCGCCTTTCTTAGGCACACAATGGACTGGACTAACCCATGGGGAGTCCGAGATAGGATAGATCATGCCTGCATCAAGAAGTTTGATAACCTCTTTTTTGATAACGTCATGGATCTTGGGATTCACCCTTCTTTGGCTTTGAATAGTGGGTTTAAAATCGTCCTCCATGATAATTTTATGTGTGCAAAAGTGAGGATCAATTCCACGAATATCGGAGATTTTCCATGCAATCGCTTTCTTATGATTCTTCAGCATGGCGATAAGTCGGGATTTTTCTTCTTCTTTCAAGTCCTTTGCGATGATGACCGGTAACTTCTTGTTGTCTTCAAGGAAAACGTACTCGAGATGTGACGGAAGATCCTTAAGCTCTAAATCTGGAGGATTTTCGATGGACGGCGTAGTCAACTTCGGATCATCGGTAGAGATAGCCTTAGGAGACTGTGGAGAAATATGGTCCTCATTGAGAAGTTTCTCAATGGTACAAATCTCTTCATCCCAATTCGAGGGAGAATCGTCATATTGCAAATCCACATCTCCCAAAGTTGCTTCAAATTCTTTCAAGAGGAAGTCACTTTCTCCAAATGGAGTTAATGACGGAGCGATTGAGGCAACGGTCTCAACATTGGGTAGAGAAGAAAGATTACTTTTGCAAGCATCATTAAAGTGTTCTTCACAAGCCTCATCGAGAACATCAATAACATTAACACTCTCATATGAATAAGGTTGCTTAGAAATCTTACCCATGTTGAAGATAATTTTATCGTCACCAACTCTCATGATTATTTCGCCCGTGGCTACATCAATGAGAGTGCGACCGGTCCTCAAGAAGGGACGTCCGACGATTAATGAAACACGGGGATCTATCTCGTAGTCAACGACAATAAAATCCGTCGGGAAGGAGAATTTGTCAACGCCAACGAAGACGTCTTCGGCTATCCCCACTGGATAAGCAACCATACGGTTAGCTAATTCCAAAGTCATTTTGGTGGGGACTAGCTCGGGGAGAGATAATTGCTTCCAAACACTTAAAGGCATTAAGTTTATACTAGCACCTAGATCGGCTAGGGCCTTGCAATTCTCTACTCCCGGGAAGTTGCAAGGAATCAAGAAGCGACCCGGATCACCAAGTTTGGTGGGCAATTTCCTTAAGAGAACCGCGGAGCAATTCTCGTTAAGTTGGGTATTAGCAATATCAAGAAGCTTTTCCTTGTCACTAAGAAGATCTTTAAACATCTTCGCTTATTTAGGCATGTGAGCGAGAGCCTCGGCAAAGGAGATGTTAAATATCAATTGTTTAAACATTTTAAGAAAGTTTGAAACTTGAATATCATCCTTGCTCTTTTGCTTCTCTTTCCTCAACCTTGAAGGATAAGGTATATCAGATGAAGAGGAAGGCTTTAGGGGGGGTAGGATCACTCACAACCGCGGGTGGTGGGGGAATGGGGATAGAAGGCAAAGGAGGTGAGGAAAGTTGCTATTTTTCCTTGTTCACAATCACGGGTGGAGGTGTAGGAAGCTCGGGTTCTGTATAACCTTTTCCACTATGAGTGGTGATTGCTTTCATTTCCCCTCTTGGATTAGCAACGGTGTTACTCGGAAGAGTAACCGAAGAAGAGGGTTGATTACCTTGGAAAAGCGAACCGATCATATCACGTATATTATCCGCTTGAGTGCTGAAAGAGTCTCTCATGTCTGCGCGAATATCGTTGCTTTGCTTCGCCATGTCATTCCTTAGCTCGGCTCGAATATCGCTCCCTTGTTTTGCTATGTCCCCCTTCAAGTTGATGAATTAACTCTGAAGATTCGTCACCATCTCTCTATTAGTCCTAATGAATGTCTCGATGTCTTGATTCAATGCCGTTGGTTGATTGAGAGGTGGAGCTTGGTAAGCTTGAGAATTTCCTTGAGGTGGATATGGGTTTCTTTGGGATTGATATTGATTGTTAGCACGAGGTTGGCTTTGGTTATTTCTGTTATAGCTTTGTTGTTGGTTTTGGTTTTAAGGAGTAAAACCGGGTGGTGCAAGATAGTTGTTTGAACGATAACTTAGCAAGTTACGGTCTCCTTGAGGACGAGCTTGATAGCCTCCCGTGGGATAAGTACCGTATGCCGCGTTAACGTTTTCACAAAAATTGCCTTGAGTAGAAGGACAATCATTGTAAGAATGAGGACCACCGCATGTGTCCCAAGAAATAGCAACGACTTTAGCTTGTTGAGTGTGGTTATTAGCCAAAATTTGCATATTTTCGCTCATTTAGATAATGGCACGTTCCATGGCGGACATGTCGGTGGTGGAAGAAGTAGATGAAACATTGACTCTCGGATTAGATCTTGAGGATGCAGATGAATCCAAATTCTTGTGGTGAGTAGTCATGTTTTCAATCAACTCTCTACACTCCTCTGGTCTCCTTTTCATAAAAGTACTACCGGCGGGGGCGTTGATCGTGTCACGATCACGAAAAGTGAGACCATTGTAGAAAGTATCAATGAGAGTGACGGGGAGCATGTTGTGATTTGGACAACGGTCGATCAAATCATTGTAGCGTTCCCAAGCATCAAAGAGCGATTCATCATTGTCTTGCATGAATCCACTAATTTGGTTACGAAGGCTCGTGACCATGGATGGTGGAAAGTAGCGCGACAAAAAGCGTTGAGTCATGTCGTCCCAAGTTTGAATAGAATTCTTTGGGAGACGGTCAAACCATTTTTCGGCATGGTGGGAAAGCATGTGTGGAAAAAGTTGAAGGTGAAGTACATCCATAGAAACACCGGGCATCTTCATGCTTTGAGTCATGGTAATGAATTTGTCGAGGTGCTTGTTGGCATCATCATCCGGAAATCCGCGAAATGGATTAGTTTGCACTTGTTGGATCATGTGATGCTTCAACGAAAACTCCTGGGCCGTGATTTGCATCAGCGTAATCGGGCCTCCACGTCCGTTCATGGTGGGTTGACAAAGTTCCTCCATTGTTCGTAAATCGGGTAGGGGAGCATTTTGGTTTTTGTTATTGTTATTCAAATTGGGTAGAGGTGGGTTATTATTGTTGTTATGAACACCAGCCATATCTTAATCTTCACGAGTCTCGGGCTCAGAATAATTTGAAGATCTAGTACGCATACACCTGCAGAAGAAAAATATACAGAGAGAATATCTATATAATCTTTTTGGTGCAAAACCTTTGGAAAAGAAATGCTTTTTATGATTTTTCAATGTTTTTGTGTTTTTGAAAATTTTATATTTTTTATGGATTTTTTTTTTGAAAATTTTTAGCAAGGAAAATAACGTTCTTAAAAGAACGGATCCCAAAATTCAACGCGTCTCTCACTAAAGACCGTTAATCTTAACGAAAAGAGCCGGCAGCGGCGCCATTTAATACAAAGGTTTTACACCAAGTATAAAATCTTATCGTCCGATCTTTTCGAATTGATTTCCAGTCTAAAGTGTGACTCAATTGTCTTTTGGTGAACAAGAGAATGGTTTGGTTTGATTATCTAATTTTAAATGAAAAGAAAATAATTGTCGTTGAGTAATGATTAAAGCTTTTACAAAATTGAACTAAAAGTTATTTAGAAAAACACTTAAAACATAAAACTTTGTCAATGATTTAAAACTTAAAAGCTCAAACTATCGAAATTCAACAAGTCCTTTCTATCGGAATGCACCAAAACTAGAACCATCGGAATAATTACATGCAAAGCTATCGGAATAAACTGAGTGAAAAGCCATCAGAATGTTAATGTTAGTAACCATCGGAATGTCAATATCAAAACTGTCGTAATGATGTCTGTTGTAATGTCCTAGATCGGAAAGTCCAGATCGGAATGCAAGTTGTCGCAATGTGATTCTATCGGAATATAGTTAACAAAAAACTGGCAGCGTTTCGACTTAAGGCAACCTTAAATCCCGTCGGAATATGCGATCGCAATGAGCGATCGCAATCCCAGATCGGAATAAGGTAAAAAGACCAAGCTATCGCAAAGTAAAACCCTAAATGGGTTATTGCGATGGAAATAAGCAATCGATCGGAATGTGCAAATCCCCAATATTGCGATGAAAACAAACTTAATCCGAAATTGGTGGTAAGCTTAAAACTCAATAAGCTCATACAATAAGCTACTTTATCCGAACCTTAAACAACTCAATAAGCATAAATTTTGCAACTTTCAAAACTCAAATTAGGCAAACTTAATAAATCGAATCTTTTAAAAACACTAAACTTTTTAGATAATCCGAAAATGCAATAAGCTAAAACATGAAATAAGCCAATAAGCATAAAGAGCTTATAGCCTATACGTATAAGAGCTTAAGTAGGAACAAGAGAGATTAACCTTTTAATCACGAAATCATCAAATCAAACGTGTGAAGTGTAATATTCGGATCAAAAAGTTAAAGTAAACCAAGAAATATAGAAAGAGATTAAAGAACAAAATACTTAAACTTGAATTTTGATTAATGAAATCCAAATACAAAAAGCTTAAACTTGAAAGATTAAAAGAAAGAAAAGATGAAAAACTTAGTGAGAGAAAGTTGGGAACTTTCTCTCTCTAAAAACTAGAAAGGAAAAATTAAAAATGAAACTAGCTAACCACCCTCCTAATGTGATTAGGAGGGTATTTATAGGTTAAGTGGGAAGTGCATGTGTGGTGTGCTTCATTCTTTCTTTTCTTCTCGACTCGATTTAATTCTTTGTCTTTTCTCGACGTCGTCTCGGGATTTGAACTTGTCTTAATAATTTTCTTCTTTAATTTAGACTTGAGTTCTTCGACTTCATTAAACTTCCGTCTTTAGACTTTTTCTTCGATAAATCTTCAGAATAGGTCTTGGACATCCGTTCTTTAAGCACTCTTGATCTCTTGACTTCGTCTTTTCTCGTTTTCTTCAATAAAAGCCCGTGAAAGCCCGTGTTTTCTTCCTTTTTCATCTTTTGGTCCTAAATCACAATAAAAACACAAACCATGCATAATTCCGACTTTTACGACATAAAATACACGTTTTGGTCATGTTATTATTGTAAATAAGTGGTAAAAGGATAAGTGTTTTCACACTTATTAATGTAGCTCCCCATATTGAAAGATTTGGCCCTGACCCGCTTGTTGTAATATTGCTCCATCTTTTTCTTGTATTTGGCCTCCCAGATGGCTGCGGCCTCCCTTCTTTCTTGCAACAAGTCTAGGTTGAGTCTGAGCTCTTCATCGTTGGCCTCTACATCCTTGATCATTACCGTCCTATGGGTTGGCATTCCTATCTCCGCAAGGATCACGGTCTCACTTCCATATGTTAGGCTAAATGGCGTCTCTCCATTGCTTGTCTTTAATGAGGTTCTGTGTGCCCAGAGCACATTTGGAAGTTCGTCTGCCCACCCAGTTCGATCACGGCCTAGCCTTGTCTTTAGCCCTTCCATTAATGACTTGTTTGCCCTTTCCACGGGGCCATTGGCATGTGGGTGTGCCACTGTCGTGTTCATTTGCTTAATGTTGAGTTTTTTGCACCATGTCTTGAATGGGTCATTCACAAAGTTAGTCCCGTTGTCAGTCACTATCACATAGGGTAGGCCAAATCTACAGACAATGTTATCCCACACAAATTTTATCACGTCCTTGCCTTTTACGTTGGCCAAGGGCTTTGCTTCCAACCACTTAGTGAAATAATCAATTGCCACAATGATGTACCTGACCTTACCCGGTGCCGCGGGGAATGGGCCCAACACGTCCATGCCCTATTAGAAGAATGGCCATGGGGCCATGATTGACGTCATTAGTGTCTTGGGCATCTTGGGTACTGGTGAGTGAATCTGGCACGCGTCACATTTTTTTGTTTCCTCCCTCACGTCACGGTGCATCGTAGGCCAATAGTATCCATGCCTTAGTGCCTTGGCTACCACTGATCTTGTCTTCAGTTGCATGCCACAAGCTCCTCGATGTATCTCACGGATCACATAGTTGGCTTGGAGTGGTCCTACGCATCGTAACATCGGCATCAAGTAAGATTTCTTGAAGAGTACCCCTCCTTCCATCACATACTGGCTGATCTTCATCCGAAGGGAACGCGCTTTATTATGGTCGTGCGGCCATATCCCTTGCTCCAAGCACCTTATGATGGGTGTCATCCAGTTATCTTCCTCTTCTTCCACAATGGCATTTACCTCTTCCCTATCTGTTGAGGGCTTGTCTAGCACCTCCACCAATACTTCCTTTGTCAAATGATTAAACGCCACTGAGGCCAGCTTGCTTAACACGTCAGCCTTTTGGTTCTTACTTCTCGGGATGTTCATGATTTTGAAGCTCTTGAACTGTGCTATATGCTCTTTTGCCTTACTCAAGTATTTGATCATGCTCTCATTGGCGACCACGAAGTCCCCATTGATTTGACTGGCCACCCACTTCGAGTCCACCTTCACCGCCAAATGCTCTACCCCATCTCTTCTGCTATTCTTAGGCCAGCTAGCAAGGCCTCATATTCTGACTCATTGTTTGTGCTGCTAAAGTTCAAGCTCAAAGCATATGTGTACTCCATGCCGTTGGGGCTAATCAATACTAAACCTGCGCCTGAGCCTTTCGGGTTGGATGCTCCGTCCGTATATAGAACCCATTCTTCTTCTTTATCGACCTTTTCTTCCTCAGAAACGCGTGTCTCAAGGTCCGTTGAAGTGTCTGTTCCTACTGGCACTTCATTCAGAAAATCTGCTACCACTTAACCCTTTATGGTGCTTCTTAGTTCATAGGCAATGTCGTATGTCCCCAACTCTATGGCATACTTTGCAAGTTTGCCTGATGCTTCGGCCTTGTTCAGGATTTGCCTTACGGTTTGATCTGTGATGACCTTGATTGGGTGTCCTTCAAAGTACCACCTTAGCCTCCGTGATGTCAGCTTCTCCAAAGGGGCGTAGTTTCTTTCTGCTTCATGTAGCGTTCGGCTGACGTAGCAGACTGGCCGTTGGATCCCATTTCTTTCTGCTAACAATAATGCGCTGATTGTTCCTTTTGCTGCTGCTAGATATAATGATAGTGTTTCTTTGGGCCTGGGTGTGGTGAGCAATGGCAGCTCTATCACCATTCTTTTCATTTGTTGGAAAGCCTCCTCTGCTTCCTCCGTCCATCTGTACTCTTCTTTGTTGGCCTTAGTTATATTCTTCAAAGTATCAAAGAAAGGCAATGACCTTTCGGTAGATTTTGAGAGGAAACGGTTGAGCGCAGCCAAATTCCCGGCTAAGCTTTGCATTTCGTTCCATGTTTTGGGTGATTGCATATCTGTGACATCCTTGATCTTGGCTGGGTTGGCTCTTATCCCTTCCGACGTCACCATGTACCCTAAAAACTTTCCCTAATCAACTCCGAAAAAGCATTTTTTTGGATTAAGCTTCATGTTTATCTTTCGTAAGTTGTCGAACGTTTCGGCTATGTCTGCTAGCATTTCTTTTTCAGTCTTGCTTTTTATGACCATGTCGTCCACATATGCCTCCAGGTTTCGTCCAATCTGTGACTCGAACGTTGTGTCCACTAACCTTTGGTACGTGGCTCCTGCGTTTTTAGGCCAAAAGGCATTTTGGTGTAGCAATACGTCCCCTGATCGGTGTAGAAGGCTGTCTTTTCTTCGTCCTCTTGGGACATTTGCACTTGGTGGTAGCCCTTGTAGGCGTCTAAAAAGCTTTTGTACTTGTACCCCATAACAACTTCTATTTTGGCATCAATCTCTGGCAGAGGATAATAGTCATTTGGACATGCGGAATTGAAGTTTTTGAAATCTATGCACATCCTCCATGCCCCATCTACTTTTTTTACCAATACCGTGTTGGATATCCACGTATGATACCTAACTGGCCTCACGATCGCTGCTTTTACCCATTCTTCCACTTCCTTGGCCACAACATCACTTTTTTCGGCAGATAGTACCCTCCGTTTTTGGCTCACCGGTGCTACCGATGGATTCACATTGAGCTTGTGTTGGGCGATCCTTCTTGGTACTCCGTTCATGTCTTGCGGCTCCCATGCGAAGACATCTAGGTTGTTCTTTAGCAATTGTTTTAACTGTTCTGAACCTTCTTTTGACAAGTTTCCCCCAATCGTGACCAGTTGGTCGGGGAAGGCCGGGTTGATCATTACCTCCTTTGTTAGGTTGACGGCTTGGTGATCTCCCTTCTCTGACTCTTCTTTTGCCATTTTCCTCTTTCCTATCTCTCTGCATTCATTAGTAATTGAAGATGATATAACAAGAGTTGCAATACCTCGAGGTGTTGGGAATTTCATCATGGCATGGATGGTAGATGGGATGGCCCTTAGCCTCCTTATCCATGGTCTTCCTATGATGATATTGTATGGGGAGGGGGCGGGTATGACGATGAATCTCATCATGGCCCTTCGGAACAACCCTCCGTCCCCGAAGCACACCTCCAGCTCTATCTTACCCAACGGCTTCACACTTTCCCCCGAGAATCCTGACACCGTGTTGTGCGTCTTAGTCATCCTAGCTTGTATGCTTGGGTGAAGGCTGTTAAAACAGTGCTCATACATTATCTCTACAGACGCACCACCGTCCACATGTACCCTCCTTACCAAGTACCCTTCGACCTCGGCCTCTATCATAATCGCTTCTTCTGAAAAATCCTCGTCTAGGCACGGTGGGAATGTTATCGGGATGTTTATCCAGTCCTCGTTCACCCACCTCGACTTCCTCTTTCGATTATCACTATGTCCTGACACCATATTGATCATTTTGGCCTTTTGAGGGTGGCCCTTCTGGCCGCCCTTTCCTTTCTGCCTCACGTCTTTAATCAAGTGGTTGAGCTTTCCAGACTCCAAGGCGGCGTCCAACTGTCTCCTCAGCTGAAAGCAGTCATTCGTGTAGTGTCCTTTCGCACAATGATAGTCACAATATCTGTCCATGTTCTCCTTTTTTGGTGTTCCCACCAAGGGAGGTAGAGTCGGAAGGTTTAGTTGGTGTTCTGCTGCCAAAATTTCCTTCAGTGAGCTGGACAAGTCTTCTAGGGTGAATATTCGATTCACCTCTTGTGGGCGCTGCGGCTGACGGTAAGGCAAGGTATAGGGTTGGGTGTAAGGGGTTCTATTTTGATAGGCCCCTCGGCCTCCCCCTCTTCTTCCTCCAAAACCCTTTTTCTGGGAACGGTCATACCTCTGGCCTCCCGTCGGGGAACTGTCCCCCGGATATACTCTCCCCTAGGCAGCTTGACATCTCTAAATGCTGTTGCTGTTGATCCCAAACTTAGATCGATTAAGCTTTGTGTATACGAGATTAGATCAAGTACTACACGTAGAGAAACCTTTGCTTATGAATAAAGTAACAAAGTGTTATGCGGAATTAACACTTGATCTAAAACACAAAGATGTTAAACAAACTTTCACTTGTATTAGAATGATCGTACTTGATTACAATGAAAGAGTTTAACAATCGAAAAACTTATGAAAACTGATATCAAACATTAACCTAAAAGATCTTCTTTTATAGAACAAGAAGTCTTGTACAATAAGCTACGAATCAACTATTCTAGGTAAAGATAAACATAGAAAATACATTGTCGTCTCTATCCTTACTAGAAGTATTCTAGAATATAATATACGTGTAGCTCACATCTTCTATCAGTGCTTGTCTTCAATCTGTCAACGCTTGACTTTAACTTGTCAACGCTTATGCTATCAGCGCTCACTTTACTCTTGTCAACGCTTGAGTTGTTCTTGTCAGCGTTCAAGTGATCTGGCCTTAATTTATTCCCAACAATCCTCCCCTAAACTTGATATCCACTCTTATGATCAAGTTTCTGAATAAACACTAAGAACTTGGAGGAGTCTGACAAACCTTATCATATTGGTAATAAATAAATCTGATCAAATTCTTTGCCACGTCACTTGTATAGTCTATCTCCAACTGGGTGTCCTTCATCTTCTCCAAAACAGCCTTGGATATGAAATACTGAGCATCTACAAGTAAATACTCAGCAAACTTTGTAGAACTCAAATGGTATACACCAGCAGCTGAATATAACCTCCATTGAAGACCACTGAGGTCATCTTCAAGATCCTTCCATATTTCAGGATCTTCTTCTTTTGTCCCACACATTCTTTTGAATGTGGTCCAAAGTTTTATTCCATTGACTGAAGTTGGTGCTTCAGCCTCATACTTGGTCTCTAGTAACCTCCAAAGGTCCACCAAGTCTTCTCTATCACAACTTGCAAATAAAGATATGAGAGTGGTAAAAGTGTTTACCTCCTTGCCAAATCTTCCAATTTTCCAGAATCCACATTCATCTTCATCATAACTTACAATAGGATTCCTGGAGTCTAGTGGTAACACATGCACCATATCTGAAGCTTCTAATGGGGAGAGCTTGAGGCTCTTTCTAATAATTGCTTCACTTGGATATAGTTGATTCATATCTTTTGGAAACTCAAGTACAAATCCCTTCTTTACTGGTCTGGGAACTATCATAGCTCTCTTGATTTCCATCTCCTCTGCAAGTTGCTCCTTTCTTTCATCTGAAATAAGTCTGAAAGTGTTTTCTTCCTGCACTTTCACCCAAATAGGATAAGCCCTATGTTCCAACTCATCAAACGTCAAAGCCTTCAGCTTCTGATGTGTCCATCCAACTCCATGACATTTGAGCAACATAAAGTAGAGCTTCCTTCTATCCCTTTTCAATTCAGAGAGAATGTTGCTTGCCTTGTGCTTCAAAATCACCTTACAATCCTTTTGAACTCTAAGAAGAATTTCCAAACCCCATATCTGATCTGAAATGGTCAAGTCTGGATTATCCATACAACTTTCTTCCCAAGAATTGTACATCTGAACTACCTCTGGCATATCAAAATCAATCTGCAACTTTAAATCTCTCAGCTTTTCCCTAGCAAGCTCATCACCATACTCAAGTCTTTCTGGTTCAACAATCATCACACTTGAATCTGAGCTAGCTCCATCACTTTCTTCTTTAGAAGTCACAACAAATGGTGACTTTTCCTTTTCACCTTGTTCCATCATTTGCTCAACCAATCTTCTATCAAATTCAATCTGAGCTGCATTCTTTGGAACAATTTCTTCTACCAACTTACCCTTACCCTTATCTGTTGGTGCAATTGTTGGTAGGGTAGATGATAATACCTGAGTAGGAACATCTTTGATGATAGATGATGACTGGAATACATCACCTCCATATGTAGATCTGTCAACGCCCAAATTTCCTCTATCAGCGCTCAAAATACTTCTCTCAGCGTCCAAACTTGTCTTGTCAACGCTTAAATATTTTCCCTCAGCGCCTTGTGTAACCTCTCTCAACATATCTGTAAATGATAAATTTAAATTGGTTGGAGAGATCAAGGACGTATCAAAACCTGTTTGTTCCTTCAAAGTAGTAAGAGCTTCAGCAACATCCAATGATTGACCATCTTGACTGCTCTTATCACTCAGATTTCTTTGATCTTCCTCCCCTTTGGAAGACTCCTCCATACCTCCCCTTGAATGAGCACTCTCCAAAACAACAATCCTCTCCCTCAATTCCTTGAGTTCAAGGCCTTGGTTACTGACAATTTGTACTAAGTCTGCATTCTGCTTTTGCAAGCTAATGCAGACAGCCGTCAATTCCAAAAGCGTCATTGGTTCCAGTCTGCCCTCTTCCAAAATGGGGATTTGACCTCCCAAGTCAGGTTCATTGGGCATGGATGAGGACTTAATTATGGTGGGACTGCCTTGGCCAGCTGCTAAGCCAGAACCAATAGTCCCAGCCTCATCCAGGTCACCAGCCACACTTGTGGTGGTGGTTCTCTCTGCTTCATGGCTAGGACCACCAGAGGAGAACACTCCAGCAGTCCTTTGGCGTTTAATCAACCTATATTCAGGTGGTGTGGAAGATGGTGTAGAAGAAGGTGTAGATGTGGGTTGATTAAGGGGTGTTTGGGATTGTGATGGTTGGGTGTCAGCGGTGGAAATAGGCATATCAACGCCCACATTAGATGTGTCAGCGTCAAAGGGATTTTGGTCTATTTGCATTTGGTCAGGTGAGGGTAAAGGTTCAGGGATAGGTTCAAGTTGTGGGTGAGGGTCAATATGAGGTTGGGGGTCTGGTTGGGGTTGTGCTGCTGCAATAACAGCAAGCATAGCTGGGGTTAAAGGTAGGTCTCTATGAGGTGGTGAATTCATCTTGGTAAAAATAGCCTTCTTTTGTTCAGGGATTTTATAAAAATCATTGTGATCCCTTGAACAATATCTTTGTGCATCAAAAACCATTTGCAGAAAACGGGGATAAGCTAAAGTCATTTTTGTCCCCTTGTTTTTACACATTCCTTCAAAAATCATTTTAGACCAGTTATATTTTTGCCCTGTTGCAATACACACAATAGCAGTTGCAATGGATCGATTGATCTCATTGTGTGCAGTACATTTGGGACTCAAACATTGAAGGAGAATGTGAATGAGGTACTTCCAGGCTGGGGGAAATTCCTGCTTATGGTACTTATTAAGAGTACCTTCATCAGGAATAGGGTATCCCAAAGCCCTAAGCCCTTGTTCTATTTCAGATATGGGAAGAATGGTTATACTATCAGCATCATTAAGATGCAAGGCCTGGCGTACCAAGGCCTCAGTAACCACCCAAGATCTCCCATGAACAATAGAAGTTAATGTGGTCACTCCATTAACTGTTGAAGAACTGACAGTGTTCCAAAACTGTTTAATGTGTGTGACTGGAATGAGTGGTGCATGAGAAAGAGCATACCTTAATGGGGATGCATTCAAATACTCCACCATCTGTGTGTATTGAGGAAACAAAGTATTATCAGCAACAAGATAAGCAATCATGTTGTGTTGAGACTTGAACCCCAAATCCAATTCTGCTGAGTTAAATCTTGGTGCCATTGATGAAAGCTGTTAATTTGAAGTATAAAAGATGAAGGTTGATAAGAGAAAAGTTGTTAGACAAGAATTATAGATATCCTGTTTAAAAATAGGAGCCAAATTTATAGGAGTGGATGAATGCATGTGATTGGCCCAAAAATAGGCAAAGATTTTCAAAAACTAATCATGAAAATATTGAAAAAGTTATAAGTTATCTCATGCATCTAATGAAAGTAACAACTCCTAAAATTACGGCTTGAAAATATGTCAAAAAGTAACAACTGGGTAGGTCCCATTGATTGTCAACGGTCAAATATAACCCATCAACGCCCAACGGCTATAATCTTGTCAACGTTCGCCTAAAGCCATGTCAGCGTCCATTTTGGTCACAACAACGCTTGGAAAAATCTTGTCAGCGTCCAAAAATAAAATTGTTTTAAAAAGTGAAAAATGACCTTAACAAGTAATTTATCCTAGAGAAGATAACCAAAAGCTGATAATTATCATAGGGCGGCAAGCACTGTCCAGTTATGCACACTTGCATAAGCAAGATAGACATAACAGTCCTCTAGTGTCCCTTGCTAACCAAAATTCTTAACAACCAAGTTATCTTATAAAATCCTTGTTACTCCCAGGTAAAACCTATATCAAAATGATTCCTAAGTCTCCCAACAGACCACAACCAATTCTAGGCCAAACATGTCTTGGCAGCATGCAAAGTTGATATACTATGCATGCTACAGTGCCTCATGGTTTAGTAAAACTAACCCATACTCACCTGTGGACACAATCTAGAATTGTGATAAGAGTATCATATGGATACCCAAGAGTCCTAAAGGTTCCTTAAACCTCCCCTCAAACTATGATACATGAGTTCTCAAAATATATATATGAACATTAAAAATTTATGTCAAGATAGGAATATAAATATTCCAACCATCATCCATAAACAAAAACATGTCCAAATAGCTCTTCAAAGATCCATAAGCAACTATGTATCCAATGGCATAAAGCTACCACCTACCTACACATTTAGATGAAAACCACAAAACTAACATTTGTTGCTGACAGCGTCCCGACAACATTTATCAGCGTTGAAGGAACTCTTGTCAGCGTTAGACAATAATATCTCTAACAACGGCAAAATAACACTTATCAGCGTTACATTCACCTTTGTCAGTGTTAGTAAAATAAAGTGGAAAAATCAAAATCATCACAAAGACCAATAACAATGCATTATCCTGTACATACTTTTACAAAAAGGTTCCAAAACACATATTAAGTGAGATTAACCATTCCAATATTTGTTACCAAATATTGAAATCTTCCAGCATCAAAAGGTTTAGTTAATAAATCAGCCACATTATCTTCTGTGGCTACCCTATCTGGTTGTATTAAACCTTTCTCAAAGCAATCTCTTATAAAGTGATGTCTAATTTCTATGTGTTTGGTTTTAGAATGATATACAGGATTTTTAATAATGCATAAAGTACTGTTATTGTCTACAAAAATCTTGGTATGCATAAAATTATACCCATAATCCAACAGCTGGTTCTGAATCCATAAGACTTGTCCACAACAAGCAGCTGCAGCCACATATTCTGCTTCAGTTGTAGAGTTTGCCACCACTGTTTGTTTCTTGCATTGCCAAGATATTAATCTGCTCCCAAGAAATTGACATCCACCAGTTGTGGATTTCCTATCAAACTTGTCACCTCCATAGTCACTGTCTGAATATGCAATAAGGTCCAACGGAGAATCTTTTGGGTACCACAAGCCAAGATCTGGATAACATCTTAGGTACCTAAAAATTCTCTTCACAGCAAAAAGGTGACATTCTTTGGGAGTCACTTGATGGCGTGCACATGCACACACAGCAAACATGATGTCAGGTCTTGAGGCTGTAAGATACATCAATGATCCAATCATTGATCTATAGTGCCTAACATCCACATCCTTTCCAGCTCCAATCTTTCCCCAGGGGTGTTCCCTATCCATAGGAGTGGAAGCATCCTTTTCATGTGGAGAAAAACCATATTTCTTCAAGATTTCAGCTACATACTTGTCTTGGGAGATGAAGATACCATCTTCTTTCTGCTGAACTTGTAAACCTAGAAAGAAGTTCATCTCACCCATTGCACTCATCTTGAATTTATCTGTCATGAGCTTGGAAAAGTCCTCACTCATTTTTGGATCAGTAGACCCAAAAATGATGTCATCAACATAGACCTGCACAAGCAACACATGTTTTCCTTTCTTCTTTGTAAACAATGTCTGATCTATGGTGCCCCTCTTGAATCCATTGTCCACCAGATATGTAGACAAGGTACCATACCATGCTCTTGGGGCCTGATGAAGTCCATACATTGCTTTCTTCACTCTATAAACCTTGTCTGGATTCTCAGGATCTTCAAAACCAGGAGGTTGCATGACATATACCTCCTCAACAATTGTTCCATAGAGGAAAGCACTCTTCACATCCATTTGATAAACAGTGAAGTTCATACAAGAGGCATAAGCTAGAAAAATTCTTATAGCTTCAATTCTTGCAACTGGTGCAAAAACTTCTTCATAATCAATTCCTTCCTCTTGTGTATATCCCTGAGCTACCAAACGTGCCTTGTTTCTGACCACAATACCCCTTTCATCTTTCTTGTTCCTTAGAACCCATCTTGTCCCAATTGGCCTCACATATCTAGGACAATCAACCAGCTCCCAAACATCCTGTATAGCAAATTGGTGAAGCTCATCCTGCATTGCTTCCACCCAACTTGGTTCTTTGAGAGCATCAAAAATTTTCTTGGGTTCTTCCTGTGACAGAAAACAGGCAAACAAACATGCTTGTACAAGAGGGGTATCAACCTTCTTGTGTATATTGGCAATAAATCCACCAAGACTTTGATGGGATCTTCTTGTCTGAACTGGAGCCATAACATCACCAATGATCTGAGATGTGGGGTGATCCTTTGCTGTGGAAGTGAGAACTCCTCCTTCAAAAAGTCTGGTGTCCTCAACTTCACGCTCCATGTTGCCAATATCTTCTTCATCAGACTCCTGTTGATCAACATGAATCTCTTCATGGACATTGGAAGGTCCACCTTGTTCAAAATGGGAAGAGAAAAGCTGTGTAAAGGTGTCTCCAAAGTCTGATCCTTGTTTGTCAGCGCTTGGGCTAACAGCATTTGAACTGTTGTTGTCAGCGTCTAAGCCATCAGCGTCTGAATTGGTCTTGTCAGCGCTTGATTTCCCTTTGTCAGCGCCTGAAGAAGTATGCATGTTTGTATTTGGTGGTATTTGAAAACCACCATTATCTTTTCTAGCAGCAGTGATAAGTGTGAAAACACTCATCAATAATGATCCAAATACCACTCAAAACGCAGTCAAATACCTTATATTAAACTGTAAATTATCAGAATTACGCGTGTATTTGTGTTTTTGTGTTTTTCAGGTAAAAAGATACATTTTGGAACAAAGACGCGTTTTCAAGGTTTTATTTGACGAAAAGACGAAGAAAAGGACAAAAGAAGCTTTCAAGGATTTTACTTGCCAATTATATGAACTCTGGGGACTGAAGTTGCCGCTTATTGAAGATCGTGGGCATATATTGACAAAAGATCAAAGTTAAATCAAGTCTACTACAAAGTGCCAAAATCTGCCAACTTCAGGGATTGATTTTGCCATATTTAGAAAGAAGTGATCCATGTGATCACTTGTTAACCAATCAGAAGGCAAGGAAGCCCCTCACACGGATCAAGCAACTACAGCAATTATTGGCAAATTAATGGGTCAAATATTCAGTAATCAATGAAAAATCAAGATATTAATGAGTCACAAAGTTACAACAGCAGTTAATAGCCAAATCCGAATCCCACTCCACCATCTAACAACCAATCAAATATCACCATTTTCTTGATCCGGATCAAAAATGCTCTACTCCTATCAACTTCTGCCACGTGGCAGTTTTCCATTGGATACAACAATTCATAACCGCCCATCCCCTGCATGATATTCTTGGCTATAAATACTTCGTCTGTTATCATTTTCAAGTGTAGAATAGTTGTAGAAAAACACACATTAGTTTTTAGAAAATCAGTTCCTTTCATTCATTCACACTGTGTGTTTTCACACACAGTAGGACATACTACTTTTCCCTTTCAAGTTAGTTTCCCAAGTCAGTTAGCTGAACAAACTTTGTAACAGAAATCTTCCATTGAAATAAAATTTCCTTCTATCCTTTACATTCACCCTAGAGTTCTTACAAGTTTTGTCATTGATATCATATCAACAGTGAAGTTGTATGAGAGATGATGTATTGATACTCACATTAGATGTGGTACTATAGTTTGTTGATAAAATCAGTAAATTTCATGAGAATCGTTATTCCCGCCATTGATGTTCACTGTTCGAGATTAACAAGTACGAGTAGCATAGTTCTTGGTTCATAACTGGAACAAGACGTGTATTGGTGATGTTTACTTTTCATGCGAACACAGTAGGAGGTTTAGATTCTATTTAGTTTATCGTCGATGCGATTATTGAGGGAGTAGTTACTGCTCATCTCAGATTTAGCATTAGTTTCGACTCAGTCCTGGTTCGTTAAAGTTGTGGCTCAGTTAGTGAAGTTTGGCGGTTCATTTACTAGAGCGACATTGGTTTTTTAAGCATCTCTCGATATCAGTTGAAGAACACGATCAAGGTAAACTTGTAGCCTGATGATCAAGGACGAATGACGTCATTATAGTGCGACTTCGTTTAAAGATTTGTACCAGTAACAGTTTGAAACCAGTTAGTGGTGTTTGTTTCAAGGTAGCTCAGCGCTGAGCTTCGCCATCAACGGACTCGACTACGGATGGAATGGTTAAGCTCTGAGTTTACTTTTCTGTCGAATTTAGCTTAATCTGTTAATTCATAATCGTAGAGTAGACTAAGCTGGTAAACTGTTTGTTTGCTATTTGTTGGATGTTAACTGATAATCGTGTAGATTTGTGAATTGATTCGTTTAATATTAGTTAATCATTTACTGATTTTCTGCATGAAGTGGAGTTTGGTAATACTTTGATAAAAAGTTGATAGATAGTCACTGTTTGAGAGGCTAGTTTGACATGTTTGCTAGTTTTGCATTCATTATTAGATAGTAAAATTTTTATAAAAAGTTGATTTAGAATTTAGAAAAAAAAAAAAAAAAAAGAGAAATTGAATTTATTCTATTAATGAAATTTAGACTTTGTTAAATTTGTCATATTACTTTTATAAAATAGTTAGTTGTAATTTTGTTAGAAAATTAGTTATATTTTGTTAGTTGGTTAAATTTGGTAAATTTGTTAGAATTGTTAAGTAGTTTCATTTTTGTTATTTTAGTTAAGAGTTTGTTAAATTTGTTACTTGCTTGATTACTTGTACCTTAGCCTTTATTTGTGGTACGTGCACGATGTTTTTAGATTAGTACGGTTATGTAGTATAATAGATATTTTTACCTTTCTAAATGCTTTGTGCCAATTAGACATAAATTCCAAATAAATTTGTATAACCAAGAACAATTAAGTCTTTGCTTAAAAACGTTATATCAATTCGAATCGAGCTGAGAAGACAACTACACTAAAAACGAAATATTAAATGGCGCCGCTGCCGGTTCTTTTCGTGACGATTAACGATTTCGAGTGAGACGATTGGATTTTGGGATCCGTTCACTTTGTGAACGTTATTTTTACGTATTATAATCAAAAAGATAAAAAAAAAATCAAAAAGATAAAAATACAAAAAAATAAAAAATCACAAAATCAATTCTTTTCCTAAAGAATTGAACCAAAAAAATAAAAAATCCAAAAAGTAATCTTTTTCCTAAAAGATTACACCCAAAAAAATATATATTATATCGATTTCATCGCTTTTTACGTAGATATAGTATTTTTCTTAAAAAATCAAATAAATACAAAAATATTTTTTGATATATTATTATATGTAAATAAGTATACGTATAAGAACAACCAAGTTACCTATCTTCCATAAGTATTGCCGAGGCATTACACCGTGTTGAGGGGCGTTCCGGTCCTTGACACGCGTATCGATCCAATTTAATTAAGCAAGAATAGATAAATACTTCCAATTGGCAATAATTCGAAGAATACAAACTACAAAGTGAATAGATAGGCGACGTGCTATAAAATGCCGTCTAAGGGTCAATAGGTACTTAAGTGCTTCGCGCCACCTAACCCCCCGTTCACTAGTGCGTATTCTAAGAAGGAAGGCTTAATTGGAGGTCTTGCACCCAAGTAGTAATTATATATATACTTTCTTGTGGATATTTGATATCGAAACTCGAAGAGGATAATCTTATTCTTTTCAAAGTCGACCGAGGGCTACTCCCTCATTCCTCGTGTTTACTTACACGTGTACTCGCACGCGTGTAAACATACCACCTTTGGTGTATCACTTCCTTCCCCGAGGAAGCTTTTAGACGTCATTTCACTTGTATATACATTCGACCATTTTGTAGCCATGGATCAACGTCCTCTTATGGAGATTCTCCAATCGAGAGTAGAGGGAAATGCCGACGCCATCGTTATACCTGAAATAACCGCACAGACTTTTGAGCTTAATGTCCACATGATCACTTTGGTTTCTTCTAGCCCCTTCTTAGGGAGATCCATAGATGACCCCCACGACCATATTAAGAGGTTCTTGTTACTTTGCAATACACTTAAGTATGATGGGGTCCCTCCTGATGCTATTAAGATGATCCTATTCCCATTCTCCTTAGAGGGTCTTGCTAGAAATTGGTATGATAGGCAACCATCTAAGAGCATTTTCACTTGGGAGGATTTAAGGAAGAAGTTTTTGAACCAGTTCTTTCCTCCATCAAGAACTACGGCTTTGAGAAAATTAATTATTGGTTTTCAACAAAGGAATGATCAAACATTTAGTGAGGCTTGGGAGGATTTCAAGGAGTTGTTGAGGAAATGTCCAAATCATGGATTCGATGAGGTTTACCAACTCAACACTTTCTATAATGGATTAAGACCACACCACCAAGATTTACTCAACTCTTCCGCGGGTGGAAATCTTTTCTCTAAATCCTTTCAAGAAGCTTGGGACATTATTGAGAACAAATCGATGGTGCAAGCTAACACACAAATTGATGAGAGAGTCCATGTGGTGCAAGAGAGTGTTACTCCTCAAATAGAAAACATGATCTCTCAAAAGCTTGATACTATGACCAACACACTCATGAAATTTTGTGAACTCTTTTTGAACAAGAATTCCACCAATGATGTGAATGCTATTGCTCTTTCATGTGAGACTTGTGGAGGTCCCCATTCCTACCAACAATGTGATCAAGTTCAAGGCTATCAAAGGGAGTGTTATGCTTATCAAGGAAACAATTACAAAGCACCCAACACCTTTCAACATCAAGGAAATACCTTTTATCCACCAAATCAAGGATTTAATGCTCAACCTCCACCTTTCCAACCTCAAGGTTTTCAAAGTCATGTGCCACAAGAGTTAAACACAATGGATCTTTTGCAAAAGATGAATCAAGAGAATGAAAGGAAATTCCAAGCTATAGACAAGAAAATGAATGACCAATTCAATCAACTTTTGATGGCATTCAATCAAAGACAACAAGGAGCTTTACCTTCCAACACACAAACAAATCCAAGGGCCAATGTCAATGCCATTACAACAAGAAGTGGAACAACAACAAAGGATCCTTCACCTCCTAAACCTACTATTGTTCAATCCACTTGTGCTCCTACTTGTGACAAGCCTTCTACCTCTACTTCACCATCTCCAAATGCTCCTATCCACTCACACATACCTTCTCAACCTATTCCCACTTCTCCTTTACCTTCCACAACTCCAAATGAAGAAGCTAACAAAGACAAATCTTCCACTACAACACCTACTCCACCAACACCAAAACCAAACCTTCCTTACCCTTCCAGATTGAGAAAAGACAAATTGAAAAACAAGGATGATATACAAGTCTCCAATTTTTTGAGGATGTTCAAGCAACTTAACATAAACATATCCTTTGTGGAAGCTCTTGCTTATATGCCAAAGTTTGCTAAGATGTTCAAGGATCTACTTTCAAACAAGGAAAAATTGGTTGATTTGCCCAACACATCCCTTAATGAAAATTGTTCCGCCGTGTTACTTAAAACCCTACCAACAAAACTTGGAGATCCTGGGCGCTTCTTGATACCTTGTAATTTTCCTGGGGTGGAAAATTGCATGGCACTAGCGGATCTTGGGGCAAGTATCAATCTCATGCCATTATCGCTTTGGAAAAGACTTTCACTTCCCGAGCTCACACCTACTAGGATGACACTTGAGTTAGCTAACCGTACCATAGCTTATCCGGTAGGCATAGCGGAGGATGTGTTTGTAGGGGTTGACAAGTTTACCTTTCCCGCGGATTTTGTAGTGGTTGATTATGATATGGACCCGAGAGTTCCTCTTATTGTTGGTAGACCCTTTTTAAGGACGGGTCGTACTCTTATTGATGTGGCGGAAGGGGAACTTATTATGAGGGTAGAAGATCAAAAGATTGTGTTTAACATGGGAAAATTATCTAAGAAATCCGATGAGCCTGAGACGGTTAAGCATGTTGATATTCTTGATAAAGAGGTGAATCACGTTGATATTCTTGATGAAGTGTGTAATGAATACTTTGATGAAGCTTGTAAGAGTGGTGAATATGATCTTCCTTATGTTGAGACAATAGCCTCCATTACTTCCTCATTGAATATTCATGAACCCCAACAATTTCATTTTGGAGATTTGAATCATATTTTCAACACAAATGAGGAAGCAAATGAGGATTCTAGTTATGATCAATCACTTTTTTTTGATACACCAATTTATGATGAATATAGTGATGATGAGTTCTCCATTTTTGAGCTTCCATTATTTGATGATCATACTACCTTGAGTTTTGAGGAGATACCTTTTGAAACACCAATCCTTGACCTACCAATCTATGATGACTATCATGATGAGGAGGGTTCTATCATTGATGAGAGTGATAAGGTTTTTGAGATTGAAAGATTGCTTAGTGAGGATGAATTGATAGATAAACAAATTGAAGATTATCTTAAGAGAGATGATATTGAGATTGATAACTCTAGTTCAAATTGGGAAGAGGATGTTCTAGAGATTGAAAGATTGCTTAGTGAGGCTGAATTGATAGATACACAAATTGAAGATTATCTTAAGAGGGATGATATTGTGATTGATACATCTTCTTCAAATTGGGATGAGGATATTCGTGAAATTGAAAGAATGCTTAGTGAAGATGAGTTGATTAATGAGGAGATTGAAGCTTATCTTAAGAGGGATGATATTGTGGTTGATACATTTTCTTCTAATTGGGATGAGGATATTCTTGAAATAGAAAGATTGCTTTATGGAGATTCCATTCCCACTCACCCTTCTCATGAACTTTCACATATTACTCCTTCTTATACACCTTGTGAAACACCTCAAAACCAAAATGCTTCACTAATTTCACCACCTTTCTTACAAACCAATTCACACAATCTCTTTGAGCCTTCACTTGATGAACCAATGTTTGAGAAATTTCAAGATGATAGTGACTTATATCATTTGGATGTTGAATTGGAGAGATTCTTTATGTCAACATATGAGGATGTTTTTGATGAGGAGTTTTCTAAGAACAAGAAAGAAATGGTGGTTTCTTCTACAAGTGTGATGACCCTTACTACTCCATACCTTTTCTCTCATGATGTGAAGTATCAAGGAGAATCTTCAAAGGCTCCCACCACCTGTTATTTTCCCATGAAGCAAAAGATTTTTGATCCTGGTATAGAGAATGTTGAGCCAACTCAGTATCCGCTTGATGCATTAAAAGGGAAACTTGTGGGAACCTTTAAAGTATCACCTTATCATCTTATGGGACACTTAAGGGAAAGAATCATAAACAAAGAAACCTCATCCACCTCACCATTGATTAAGAAGTCCACTTTTGGGATGTGCTATTCTTGGGAGGGCAATTATGTATTTGATCCTGGTGGATATTTATGGGTTTTTGTGTACTTATGAACTTGTTTTACCTTATCATGGAGAGTTTTTCCTAAGAGGGTAAATCTTTTACTCTCCATGATGGTTTCCCCAAGGACAACTTAATTCGGGGCCGAGTCGAGCTAGCGACTTAGGGTTAAAAAAACTCAAGCATTGAATAATTAGGTTAGAAAACGTAGAGTAGATTTTCAATAGGTTAGGTTTAATTAAAAGGATGTTATAGTAGAGTTGAAGTGGAGGGGTGCCTTTCTTCGTCTTTTGGTGTTTGTTTCTAGGGTTGCTCTCTCTCATTTCATGCTTGGAGCTTATGGAGGAGGCCCGTGTATCTGGTTCACTTCGATTAGTTTTTGCTATCGTGATATTCAAAACACTTGTGCTTAAAATGAATACCCTTTAGTTGTCTCTTCCTTAACTTGGGTTAAGCAAAGTAATCAATGTCATAAGTGTAGGGGAGTTCACTCCAATACTCTTAAACATTGAGGACAATGTTTATCTTAAGTGTAGGGGAGACTTCTATCGAAGTGACCTTACCTAGACCATTGCCTTAACTTCATGATAATTGGGAAAATTAATTTTTCAAACATTTTTCAAATTTTTAATCTACTTTGGCCACCAAAAATATGCATTCATAATTTTTGCATCAATCATTTTTCATTTGCATAACACATTTGCATTGTATATATTTCTTCTTTTATTTTTCATCAAAATATATAAAAAGGAAAAATATAATAAAACATGGTTTTAACAAATTTAGACTTCTTTGACATATTAGGCCCGCCATGGATATTTTGACTCAACCCGAGTTTGCTTATTTTAGTACTCTCTAGCTAGTATCCTTAACCATGTAGTCCTTCATTGGTCTATTAGGCTAAGCTTCCACCAATTTCATTCTTTGAAATTTTAAATTTGTGGAGAATGGGAAATGATAGAGTTGAAGCAAGTGTAAAAGGGCTAGATAGACTTCATGGCAATTACTTGTGGCTAAACCCTTCTCTTCTTGACCTCTATTTTCTTCGCTTGTATATAATTGTTAATAAATAATCAAGTACGGTTTTAATTGGTTTGTAATCTCTTATGCATTTTTGGCTAATCATTCATGGTTGGTATGAGTACGTCTTAAGATTCTAAGTTAGCACGTTTTATGTGTACTAGACTTGTGTCATGCTCCATATTTAGCGGGTGTTTTTCCTTTTCTTCTTTTCAAATTTCTTAGTGAGGAATAAAGAAAAATAAGAGCGGCTTATGAAAAAAATGAGTGGCTAGAAAAAAAAAAGAGAAAAGAAAAAAAATATATACAAGACTCCCAAGAGGGGCAGTGTGGTGTTAATTATAGTGACTATTGAGTTCCAATATTACCTTGACGGGTTGCGGGGATTCAATAGATTGCTCCAATCCAATATTACCTTGACGGGTTGCGGGGTTGAAGATCCAAAATCTCAAAAAGATGCGGATGTAAATTATTGCGTGAGTTTTATTTTTCTTTCCTTAGCGAGTGTGTAGTTACTTATGAAAGCATGACATGAGGATTTTACACATAAGGCGAATGACTTATTATTCTTAATACGGACTTGTATTAATTGTGAGCGGTTTTTCAAGTAATGGATGAGATGATTACTTAGGATTAAAACCGTGCTTCCTTATTTTTGGATTTTACACTTCTTATATTTCACACTTTAATAATGACAAATTTGCCCACAAGCAATTTGCTCAATTAATAACCGGTTTCACATTTAATTGTCATGAATAAGTTGATGCACTTTTTACTTGTGAATGCAATGATCCCATTTACTAGCTTGGTATGGGGAAAGTGAAACTTGAGGGTGATAAATGTCCATGGTACCCAAGCCCTAATCCAAGTCATTGAATTCTTTATGAGTTATTTCCATCAAAACCATTTATGAAAAATCAAAAATATATAAATAGAATTGTTTTCTTTGCATTGCATTGTAAATATTCAAAACCATTCATCATATAGCATAGTATAGTTATTAAATCATAAAATGGCCAAAGTTGGTTAATTATGAGAAAAGTGTAATTTAGAGCTTTAAAATGCTGCATTGCATGAGGACATGGCAATGGTCAAGTGGAGGGGAGTTGATAAGTGTGAAAACACTCATCAATAATGATCCAAATACCACTCAAAACGCAGTCAAATACCTTATATTAAACTGTAAATTATCAGAATTACGCGTGTATTTGTGTTTTTGTGTTTTTCAGGTAAAAAGATACATTTTGGAACAAAGACGCGTTTTCAAGGTTTTATTTGACGAAAAGACGAAGAAAAGGACAAAAGAAGCTTTCAAGGATTTTACTTGCCAATTATATGAACTCTGGGGACTGAAGTTGCCGCTTATTGAAGATCGTGGGCATATATTGACAAAAGATCAAAGTTAAATCAAGTCTACTACAAAGTGCCAAAATCTGCCAACTTCAGGGATTGATTTTGCCATATTTAGAAAGAAGTGATCCATGTGATCACTTGTTAACCAATCAGAAGGCAAGGAAGCCCCTCACACGGATCAAGCAACTACAGCAATTATTGGCAAATTAATGGGTCAAATATTCAGTAATCAATGAAAAATCAAGATATTAATGAGTCACAAAGTTACAACAGCAGTTAATAGCCAAATCCGAATCCCACTCCACCATCTAACAACCAATCAAATATCACCATTTTCTTGATCCGGATCAAAAATGCTCTACTCCTATCAACTTCTGCCACGTGGCAGTTTTCCATTGGATACAACAATTCATAACCGCCCATCCCCTGCATGATATTCTTGGCTATAAATACTTCGTCTGTTATCATTTTCAAGTGTAGAATAGTTGTAGAAAAACACACATTAGTTTTTAGAAAATCAGTTCCTTTCATTCATTCACACTGTGTGTTTTCACACACAGTAGGACATACTACTTTTCCCTTTCAAGTTAGTTTCCCAAGTCAGTTAGCTGAACAAACTTTGTAACAGAAATCTTCCATTGAAATAAAATTTCCTTCTATCCTTTACATTCACCCTAGAGTTCTTACAAGTTTTGTCATTGATATCATATCAACAGTGAAGTTGTATGAGAGATGATGTATTGATACTCACATTAGATGTGGTACTATAGTTTGTTGATAAAATCAGTAAATTTCATGAGAATCGTTATTCCCGCCATTGATGTTCACTGTTCGAGATTAACAAGTACGAGTAGCATAGTTCTTGGTTCATAACTGGAACAAGACGTGTATTGGTGATGTTTACTTTTCATGCGAACACAGTAGGAGGTTTAGATTCTATTTAGTTTATCGTCGATGCGATTATTGAGGGAGTAGTTACTGCTCATCTCAGATTTAGCATTAGTTTCGACTCAGTCCTGGTTCGTTAAAGTTGTGGCTCAGTTAGTGAAGTTTGGCGGTTCATTTACTAGAGCGACATTGGTTTTTTAAGCATCTCTCGATATCAGTTGAAGAACACGATCAAGGTAAACTTGTAGCCTGATGATCAAGGACGAATGACGTCATTATAGTGCGACTTCGTTTAAAGATTTGTACCAGTAACAGTTTGAAACCAGTTAGTGGTGTTTGTTTCAAGGTAGCTCAGCGCTGAGCTTCGCCATCAACGGACTCGACTACGGATGGAATGGTTAAGCTCTGAGTTTACTTTTCTGTCGAATTTAGCTTAATCTGTTAATTCATAATCGTAGAGTAGACTAAGCTGGTAAACTGTTTGTTTGCTATTTGTTGGATGTTAACTGATAATCGTGTAGATTTGTGAATTGATTCGTTTAATATTAGTTAATCATTTACTGATTTTCTGCATGAAGTGGAGTTTGGTAATACTTTGATAAAAAGTTGATAGATAGTCACTGTTTGAGAGGCTAGTTTGACATGTTTGCTAGTTTTGCATTCATTATTAGATAGTAAAATTTTTATAAAAAGTTGATTTAGAATTTAGAAAAAAAAAAAAAAAAGAGAAATTGAATTTATTCTATTAATGAAATTTAGACTTTGTTAAATTTGTCATATTACTTTTATAAAATAGTTAGTTGTAATTTTGTTAGAAAATTAGTTACATTTTGTTAGTTGGTTAAATTTGGTAAATTTGTTAGAATTGTTAAGTAGTTTCATTTTTGTTATTTTAGTTAAGAGTTTGTTAAATTTGTTACTTGCTTGATTACTTGTACCTTAGCCTTTATTTGTGGTACGTGCACGATGTTTTTAGATTAGTACGGTTATGTAGTATAATAGATATTTTTACCTTTCTAAATGCTTTGTGCCAATTAGACATAAATTCCAAACAAATTTGTATAACCAAGAACAATTAAGTCTTTGCTTAAAAACGTTATATCAATTCGAATCGAGCTGAGAAGACAACTACACTAAAAACGAAATATTAAGCAGCAGCAGCATAATACTCATCTGTCCATATAGGAAGTGTAACATATTCTGGTGTGGGAGATGATTCAACTGCTGGTGGTCCATCCTCCTTAGCAACCTGTATACCTGAAACATTACCAATTCTCTTTTCCAAAACACTTGAAGTTGCCTTCACAATGTCTGGATCAGTAACAGGCATATAATTTAAAGCTCTAGATAAAGGTTCTAAGTCAAACAACCAATTTGGACCACTTTCAGGATCACTAGGTTTACTTTCTAAAAACCTAACATGTACTTTTTCAAGTATACGTTTTTCCTTTTTAATGTAAACCCTATATCCTTTGCTCTGCACTGAATAACCCATGAAGTAGCCTTCATCACCTTTTGAATCAAATTTACCTAGGGCCTCACTAGTTTCTAGAACAACTACATGACATCCAAAAGGCTTGAGAAAGCCAATATTGGGCTTCCTTCCCCAAAGTAATTCATAAGGTGTCTTATTATGTATCTTGTTGACCAATGCCCTATTTTGAACATAACAAGCTGTGTTAACAGCTTCAGCCCAAAAGGCTATAGGAAAGTGGGCATCAGCCAACATGGTTCTGGCTGCTTCAATAAGGGTCCTATTCTTCCTTTCAGCAACCCCATTTTGCTGTGGGGTTCTAGCTATGCTAAACTGCCTAGTAATCCCTTTCTTGGCACAAAAATCATCTAACAACTGATTTCTAAACTCACCCCCATTGTCACTTCTAATAATTTTGACCTCATTACCATTCTTCTTTTCAATCTGGGTAATGAAATTAATCAGACTTTGGGCAGTTTCACTTTTCTTGGCTAAAAAGAATGTCCATGTAAACCTGGAATAATCATCAGTGATAACAAAACAATATGATTTACCCTTCAAACTTTCTATATTAGTTGGGCCAAAGAGGTCCAGATGCAATAAGTGAAGTGGTTTAGAACTAAAGTGCACCTGTTTAGACCTGAATGAGACCTTGTGCTGCTTGCCCTTAAGACATGCAACACAAGTGTGGTCATTGTGGAAAGCCTTTTCAGGCAAACCATCAACTAAACCAAGCCTCACAAGTCTATTGATATTCTTAAAGTTTATGTGCCCTAATCTCCTGTGCCAAAGATTACTTTCATCTACTGAGGCTTTAGCATATAGACATGACATTTTATTATTTATCTTAATTCCATTAAGATTCACGTTATATATGTCTTTATGCCTTGGTGTTCTAAAATCTATGTATTTTTCCTCAGGGAGCTTATAATCTTTGCTTAACACCAAGCACTCAGTATCTGTGAAAAGAACCTTATTTTTGTTATCACACACTTGTGATACACTAAACAAATTATAATCCAGTTCTTTTACCAAGAAGACATTCTCAAACCGTAGATTGTTGGTGACAAGGGTTCCTTTTCCAGTGATGGTGCCATAGCCCCCTCCAAAGTATACCTTATCACCATCTTGAATAGGAGAGAAATTAGTTAGATAGTCTTCCTTCCCTGTCATGTGCCTTGAGCATCCACTATCCCAATATCCATAATCATTGATCTTCTTCTGAATGCCCTGCACATAAAGAAAACACATTAGTTTTCTTTGGGAACCCAAGCCTTGGAAGACTTGGATTCATTTGGTTGTTCAACAAGAACAGACTTGGTTCTCATAACAACCCCATTTTCATCCCTGTTTGAATGAAATTCCCAGTTAACCCCAATTGGTGTTGACAATGCCTTTGAAATATAATGAAACCTGTTGCATGTCATAGAAAGACCAGTAGAATTAGGGTTTTGGTCTTGTTTTGGTCTCCATGTTAAGCTAGTAGAAGCTTTAGACCTATTTCCCTGTGGTTGCAAATACCTAGGTTTGGCAGTGTGTCTGTCAGCGCTGAAATTTCTCTTGTCAGCGCCCCGATTGCTCTTATCAGCGTTGAACCTAGGGTTTGCTACAGGAACCCATTGCCTATTGGACCAAGTGTTTGACTTTTGAAAAGGTCTTAGGCCTTGTGTGTTAGACCCTCTAGAAAAGAATGGGGCTGGTCTAACAACTTGTGAACTTTTGTTCACAAAGGTATTGGGTCTGACAGTGTTTGACCTATGTTGACTTTTGTCAGTGCTGAAATGGTTCCTATCAGCGTTGACATTGGAAGCGTTGACACATCTGTAAGCCAAATGTGAGAAGCTACCACATGTGTAACAAGTTTTTCTAGACATAGTCTTAGGTCTAGAAGCAAAGAAGCCTGTTCCAGGGTTACTAACTTGGCCTTTTGGTGACCTAGTATTCCTATACATCTCTGCATACTTAACACTAGGTTTTCTAACAGTTTGTGGGCCAAGGTCAACAGCTTTGCCAGTGGTAGGGTGTGTGATCTTAATAGGTTTAGGATCATTGGACTCCACAATTGGTATCATGATAGGTGTGGGCTCATTTGGACTTTCACACAACAACCCTCCCTTAACAAACAAGGTGTGGTTAGCTTTCTTCCACTCATCTAGGTCAGTCAGTTTTTGCTTGTACTCCTCAACTGGGGAAATCACTCTAGGTGGAGGAATAAATTCCTCCTCTTGGCATTCTGGCAAGCCAGTCCAAGATAAGTCCTTTGATTGGACACCATAGAAATCCCCAGCTGGTGGTGGAACACCAGTATAATCCTTCATCCCAATCCCACTCTTATCCTTAGAGTCTCTTTGTTTACTAACACACTCTCCTAGGGATTGTGTGGCCTTATCAAATCTCTGGATTTTAAGACTCACATTATCTTTATTTTTGTTAGCCTCCTCTAACTGAGCTATCAAATCAAGATTAACCCTATTTACTATATCTTGAACATCTTTACTCTGATGTAACTCATGTTTTAAGATATTTATTTGATCCTTTAAATCAAACTCCATTTTCTTATACTCAGCTACTGTCTTTTCTGTTTGGGTAAGAGCAATTTGATAATTAGATACTTTGCATCTTTCAGTACTTGCCTCATCTAATAATTTAACTATCTCTTGATTTAATTTTTCAGTATTTAAACGACAACCCTTAGAACAGAAAGCATCATCATATACCTCATTATCTGATGAAGAGGAGGAGTGTGCCATGAGAGCATATTCATCATGCTCTTCTTTAACTTCAGCAACCAAAGCTCTGTCCTCTTCCTCATTCTTAGCCATCCAGCTCCAGTCCCATTCTCCAACTCCATCAATTTGTTGAACAGCAACCATGGCCTTGGGATCTGGGCTCTTAATCATTTGGCTTGAAGGCTTCCCAGCATCAGATCTTCTTGGAGATCTACATTCCCTCATAAAGTGCCCCATCCTATGACAGTTGTAGCACTCAACCTTTGACTTGTCAAATCCAGCAACATCCTTAGCATTAAAGGTCATCTTCTTCTTGAACCTTTTATTGAACCTGTTTGCTCTTAAACTTACAAGAGCCATAGTCCACTTGATATCCATCTCTTCCAATTATTCATCACTTATCTGCTCAAGATCTTCATATGTAATCCTTGAATCACTGGGCAAAGAAGCAATGAATGCACACACAGTATCTAGATCAAAACCAGCAGGTTTAATTCTATCAGCGCCATGATTGTATGTGTCAGCGCTTGAGTACAAAGCGTTGACAGGATATGATCTAGCGCTGACAGGCTGAGATCCAGCGTTGACACATTGAGATCCAGTGGCTGGATGTCCATAGAAGTTCATGGAATCAAATTGGCCTTCACTTTGTGAGAAGAAGGCCATGTTGCTGCTGGAAGATTTATTATCACTATCCAATTGCCATTCATTCTCCAACAGTCTTAGTTTGTTGAAGATGTCATCAAACCTGGAGGTCTTGTGGGTATTATTGACAAGAATGGATCTTGTTTCAATCTTCCATACATCACCAAGGCTTTTGAGAAAAGTAGCATTCAATTCAGGGTCATCAATCTGTGTTCCCATGAAGGAAAGTTGACTTGTGATGTCAAGAAGTCTACTTCTCACACTGCTGAGATTTTCATTGGGTTGAGCTTTAAAGACAGCATACTCATGCAAGAGTTGCTTCTTCTTTTCTTCTTTTGTGTCAGCATTGCCACCATGTGCTACTTCAAGAGCTTCCCAAAGCTCTTTTGCAGACTCAAAGCGTTTGTACTTGTGCTGATTCTCATGACCTAGGGCATGTTTGAAGATGTTCAAGATTTTCATGTCCACCCTCTTCTTGGCTATATCTTCATCAGCTACAGCTCTCCCATCTCCAGGCTTTTCCACCTTATCAGATTCAGGACAATTAGGAACAGCTGTCCTTGTGGCAATTGCAGCAGCAATCTTTGCTGCTTTGTCGAATGTGTTCCCATATTCGACAATCTCCCAAAGAGTGTAGTCATGAATAGCTATATATTGCTCAAAATTTGACTTCCAAAGCTCAAAGTTCCTGGCATCAAACATGGGAATTTTGATACTAGGATTTGAGGAGTTGTTTTGTAGCAAAGAAGCAGGTTGATCTGTGCCAGACATGGTGTTTTTAGGGTTTTGAGAATTTTAGGGTTTTTTAGGGTTTTTGGTGTTTTAGGGTTCTTGCGTTACTTAAAGATCAAAAGTTTCTCAACAAGCTCTGATACCACTTGTTGATCCCAAACTTAGATCGATTAAGCTTTGTGTATACGAGATTAGATCAAGTACTACACGTAGAGAAACCTTTGCTTATGAATAAAGTAACAAAGTGTTATGCGGAATTAACACTTGATCTAAAACACAAAGATGTTAAACAAACTTTCACTTGTATTAGAATGATCGTACTTGATTACAATGAAAGAGTTTAACAATCGAAAAACTTATGAAAACTGATATCAAACATTAACCTAAAAGATCTTCTTTTATAGAACAAGAAGTCTTGTACAATAAGCTACGAATCAACTATTCTAGGTAAAGATAAACATAGAAAATACATTGTCGTCTCTATCCTTACTAGAAGTATTCTAGAATATAATATACGTGTAGCTCACATCTTCTATCAGTGCTTGTCTTCAATCTGTCAACGCTTGACTTTAACTTGTCAACGCTTATGCTATCAGCGCTCACTTTACTCTTGTCAACGCTTGAGTTGTTCTTGTCAGCGTTCAAGTGATCTGGCCTTAATTTATTCCCAACAGTTTCAGCACGAACAAAGTCGTCCACATGCTTCAGCATCTCATCCACCGTTTTGGGTATGCTTTCAGCAAACCGCTTGGCCAGACCAGGACATTTGTGTGAACCCATGAATGAAGAGATCATCATGAGGTCAGGCACATTAGGGATGGAATTGGATTCACTTACCCACCTTTCTTTGAACATCGGTAGGCTCTCGTTGGCCTTTCGGATGATCTTCGTGATCTCAGTGGGGTCCTTCGCACACGCCTTCAGCATTCCAAACCGTGTGAGGAACTTGGCCTCCAAATCATCCCAATCATCTATGCTTCCTGACGGCAATTCGTCAAACCAAGCTCGGGCCTTGTCATCTAGTGTTTGTTGGAACATTCGGCACCATACGGGCATGGGCCATTCCCCCTGGTTCCCCATCCCTTTAAAATGGTTGATGTGATCAGTCGGATCTCCCGTCCCCGCGTAAATCCTAACGTTGGCTGGCATCCTATGGCTAGGAGTTGAGTATTCAATGATCCTTCGGCTAAGGGGACATTTGGCCAATGATTTGAAAGGTTTTCCCAAATCATCATCTGCCACCTTCTTCCCCTTGCTTTTCTCTCCATCGCCTTGGTTTCCTTCTTCTTTCCCTTATCTCCCGAATGTTCTTCCCCTTCGTCAAAACTTTTAGGGCCGATAGGTGACCCTCAATGATTTCTTCATTCGTGAGGTTGTTGTGGTTGTAATCATAAATTTCGATTTCAGGTGATGTTGGGGCATGACCCGCCATTCTTTAGCTACTAGGTAGATCAAATTTAGGGTCCCACGGATGGCGCCAGTTTGTAGAGGCAAAAGTCCGCTGGACCACTATGTGGGCCGAGAATGCCTCTGGGCCGTCTGGGTCTTCCTCTCCACAAGCCTATAAGAAAGTAGCACACGTTAGCTCGCCTCGGATGGGAGGCCCGAGACCAACTCCGGTGTGAGAGTAAGAATCTGATTGAGCCGGATGGCCAATAATATGTAGAGCCGAATGGCCAATGTAGTGTGTGTAATAAATATGAGTGAGAGAATGTCTGTAGCGGACTGTAGCTCCTGTAGCGGACTGTAGCTCCTTGGAGGTAACACTCCTTGAGCCTTGTGGCCTGACAGGCCAAGCCTTGGTCCAGCAGACTATGCGAGGCCTCTGGGTAAAAGGATGCACCGTTTGTTCCCGAGGGAATCTGTCCTGCTTTTGAGGTGTACAGGCGGATAAGCCTTCTATCCGAACGCCAGGCGAGTATCCACTGAACAATAGAGTGCGCCGTTCCTTCCCAATGTATTGACACCACCTTCGACGATTCCCTCTAAACTTGCGCTTGGTAGGTGGGTCGGTCTGCCAAACCGTACGACCAATCTTGCTTCTAGAAGATGGCTGGTACGTAGATATGACCGAGCGGCCATATACGCGAATATCTACATCTAAACTTCTTCATACCTCGTGGAAGACAAAATTGTGTACCGTACTACCGAAATTTCTTAATTCAAAGAGAATATTAACTTGTTTTACGTTTCCCCTGGTAAGAATTTCAAACCAAAAAGATAGAAAATTAATATACACTTCTTGTCTACTTTTTTGCAACAGTCCCAAAAAGCACAACATATATATGTGTAACGTAATGTTACATCAGATGCATGTCATTTTATGTTTATAAGCCTGAATCCGAGTTACTTAGTACCAAAATACCAAACAGACGCAAAAACATGCATGCAAGATTAACGTACATTGTTTAGGCGTACTATAAATGAAAGCTCCAAATGATTAAAACTCAAAAGTGATAAAATTTTTTACTAGCGTAATTTTACTACAACAATGCAGCAAAACACACGATCTAAAGGAAGCAGTAGAAATTTTAACAATGTGAAAACAAAGCACATTGATGATCGCTAATCCGAAGTTCGTACGCAATGTTTATATGTACACGTGGTATTTATCTGTAAAAAGAGAATAAGGATTGAACTTTGATTTAATTAGCTGATCGATATATTCGGAAAATTGCTAATCCATTTTGGTAAGATCAAGTTCACATTAACGTACGTATGTTCACGTATATGGCCGCTCGGCCATATGCACGGCCATATGCACACGAATCACTTGGACGCAGGCCGCACTAAGTGGCCTAGCGGATTGGCCTCCCGGCCCACTTGCCAAAGACAGACCAAAGGAGAATCCTCAAAAGCAATGTCATTGCCTCGGGAATGAACGGAGCATCCTATTATCCAGAAAACTCTCATCGGCCAACCGGTCCAAAGAGTAAACCTGACAGGCGCCTCAAAAGCAAGGAATATTCTCTTGGGAGCAGGCGGCGCACCTTATTATCCAGGAGTCTCACTTTAGCTGCTGGACCAAAGGCTGGCCTGTCAGGTCACAAGGCACAAGGAGAATATTCTCTTGGGAGCAGGCGGCGCACCTTATTATCCAGGAGCCTCACTTTAGCTGCTGGGACAAAGGCTGGCCTGTCAGGTCACAAGGCTCAAGGAGAACAGCCCCAAGGAGCTACAGTAAGCTACAGTATTTTGAGTAATATAAATACCCCACTTACATTCACTGCATTTGATACATTCTCACACACACATTTATTACACATACTTATTGGCCACCCGGCTCTCAATCTTATTGGCCTCTCGGCTCTCAGTCAGTACCTTACTCTCACACCGGAGTTGGTCTCGGGCCTCCCACCCGAGGCGAGCTAACGTGTGCTGTTCTTTTATAGGCTTGTGGAGAAGACTGTCCAAGCGGCCCGGCGGCGCATTCGGCCCACCTATTGGCCCAGCGGACTTTTGCATCTACAAACTGGCGCCATCCGTGGGACCCTAAATTCGATCTACCAAGTAGCTAAAGAATGGCGGGTCCTGCACCAACATCACCTGAAATCAAAACTCGGGACATCACAAACAAAAACCTTACTAACGAAGAAATCATCGAGGGACATCTCTCGGCCCTGAAGGAATTATTGAAAGAGAAAAGAAATCGGGATTACATCAAACCTAGGATGATTAGCTTTGATGAGGAGGAGGAAACCACTGAAGATGGTAGGAAGGAGATGGGAGGCGAGAATAAGAGGGCCAAAAAAGATAAAGGGAAAAAAGTGATGGACGATGACTTAGCGAAGCCATTCAAGTCGTTGGCTAAATGCCCTCTCAGCAAAAGGATTGTAGAGTTCTCATCTCCCAACCACAGGATGCCAACAAATGTGAAGATCTACGAAGGCACTAGAGATCCGGCAGACCACATAAACCACTTCAAAGGGATGGGGAACCAAGGAGAATGGCCCATGCCCGTGTGGTGCCGAATGTTTCAACAAACTTTGGATGCCAAAGCTAGGGCGTGGTTTGATGAACTGCCACCAGGAAGCATTGACAACTGGGATGATTTGGAGGCCAAGTTTCTCACACGGTTTGGGATGCTAAAGGCATGTGCAAAAGACCCTACGGAAATCACAAAGATCGTCCGAAAGGCCAATGAAGGCCTCCCCGAATTCAAAGAAAGATGGGTAAGTGAATCTAACTCTATCCCTAATGTGCCCGACCTCATGAGAATCTCATTGTTTATGGGCTCGCACAAATGCCCTGAATTGGCCAAGCGGTTTGCTGAAAGTATTCCGAAATCTGTGGATGAAATGTTGAAAAGTGTGGACGATTTTGTCCGTGCCTAAGAAGTATTCAGAGGCACTGAATTGCCTCGAGGGGAGTTCGCCTGGAGGGATGTGTCCCCACCGGGAGGCCAATGGTGCGACAGTCCCCAGAGGGGCGGTTTTGAAGGTAGTTGGGGGGAAGGCCGTGAAGCCGGTTCGAATGGAATCCCTTATGCCCAACCCTATGTGTTACCATATCGGCCTCCCCACCACCCACAAGTGATGGATAAGATATTCACTCTAGAGTCATTAGTGAGGACACCCCAAGAAATATTGGCCACAGAACATCAGTTAGACCTCCCAGCCCCGCCTCCGTTAGTAGGGAGGCCGATGAAGGAAAACATGGACAGGTATTGTGATTATAATGGAGAGAGAGGACACTACACAAATGATTGTTTCCGGCTTAGAAGGCAGCTAGAGATCGCTCTAGAATATGGGCAACTCAACCATTTGATCAAGAATGTGAGGCAAGAAGGAATGGGAAGCCAAAAAGGCAACCCGCAAGAGGCCAAGGTGAGTAACATGATATCTAGAAACAATTAGTGGCAAAGCGATACCACAAGCTTGGCATGAAATCAGCTTAAGGGAATGTCGCGTGTACGATCGTGTTTCAATTTATCATTATCGTTGTTGTAATATTTGAACTTTGAAATTAATGAAGGCTACCTCCCATCTATGGAGTAGCAATTTTCCATCATGTGATGATGAAAGGCATGCTAAACATAAGTAAAAAGTGGTCCCGTCCGGGAGGCCAATCACCCTCGGTCGAGATGTGTGGCCAATGTTTACCATTACCCTTTAGATGAACAAATATTCAAGCGGCTCCGCGTAGTCGATGTTCGTAGATAAATAAAAAACGATTCTATGTAATCGATATCTAAGAAAAATAGGCAAAGCATAAGCGACCTCGACGGAAGGCTCGCAACCTCCGAATCGAAAAATATGGTCGATGTCTATGGAAGGGGAATAAAGGATTAGGTGACTCCGGGTGGAACATAGATCCCTCCACCCGATATATGTAGTCAGTATCCCCCAACCAAAATTGGGAGGTGGATAAATATTCAAGTGGCTCCGGCGGGCAGGTGATTCCCCCCGACCGATATATGTAGTCGATGTCCAATCCCTGGAATGAAGGCAAAAGCAAGGTCATACCAAGTAACATGTTGTGTGACAAATATGAGCCAAAGTGCTAATAAAGATAAGGGCGGAAGGCATAACATAGCATACGTGCGACATAACGGCCAAAATGTGCAAAAATCTAACAAGTGTTTTAAGAAAAGTTTACGTAAGGGTGCATGGCCAACAAATATTAATACAACCATGAGGACATAGTCTTATTACAAAAGAGAGGCCGAGGTGTAAGGCCAAGCAAAGACACGATCCTCCTACATTTGCCCTTGACCAAGAGTGACTTCACCATCAGGCATGACATTACGAAGCTCCATGGGATTCTTGAAGCAAGACCGAGAGATCTTATCTACATCCTTTCTCTATCAGCAATGCCAGCACGCTCTGCCCATTCCATGGCAGTAGTCTTGGCCAAAAGGGGAGCACCAACAACCAGGATAGGGCTCACGAAGAGGTATATCAGCTTCATACAATTTCCTCGCATCAACTAAATTACATTCGGAAGGCCTAGGAAGATATCGGCCACGCTGGAATCATGATGCCTCCAGGGCATAGCAACAGGAACGGCCCTCCGGTCAACAAGAATGCAAATAATAAGTATGGGAAGAAAGAGAAGACATACATGAAAGAGTGGCAGTCCGGGGGAAGGCGAGCGGAAAGGAAGGCAAAGGAAACATTTTGACTTTAAGTATCGGATCACCAATATTAAAATATTGATAATCCAATACTGGGGGACATGTTCGCGTATATGGCCGCTCGGCCATATGCACGGCCATATGCACACGAATCACTTGGACGCAGGCCGCACTAAGTGGCCTAGCGGATTGGCCTCCCGGCCCACTTGCCAAAGACAGACCAAAGGAGAATCCTCAAAAGCAATGTCATTGCCTCGGGAATGGACGGAGCATCCTATTATCCAGAAAACTCTCATCGGCCAACCGGTCCAAAGAGTAAACCTGACAGGCGCCTCAAAAGCAAGGAAAAATTTCTCTTGGGAGCAGGCGGCGCACCTTATTATCCAGGAGTCTCACTTTAGCTGCTGGACCAAAGGCTGGCCTGTCAGGTCACAAGGCACAAGGAGAATATTCTCTTGGGAGCAGGACGCGCACCTTATTATCCAGGAGCCTCACTTTAGCTGCTGGGCCAAAGGCTGGCCTGTCAGGTCACAAGGCTCAAGGAGAACAGCCCCAAGGAGCTACAGTAAGCTACAGTATTTTGAGTACTATAAATACCCCACTTACATTCACTGCATTTGATACATTCTCACACACACATTTATTACACATACTTATTGGCCACCCGGCTCTCAATCTTATTGGCCTCTCGGCTCTCAGTCAGTACCTTACTCTCACACCGGAGTTGGTCTCGGGCCTCCCACCCGAGGCGAGCTAACGTGTGCTGTTCTTTTATAGGCTTGTGGAGAAGACTGTCCAAGCGGCCCGGCGGCGCATTCGGCCCACCTATTGGCCCAGCGGACTTTTGCATCTACAACGTACAACTTGAAATGGTCTCTTATCGCGTGTTTGATACATATATGTACGTCGTACTAACGTTCTTAAAGTCAATTCTTTTTAAAGAGTAAAATGCAAGTTTGCTCCCTGTGGTTTGCCAAAATTACAGGTTTGCTCCCTAACTTCGAGAAAGTGCAAGCGGCATCCCTGAGGACGAAGGAAAGTAGCAAGCAACCTCCCTGGAACTAACTCTCGTTAAAAGGCTAATTTTATGTGAGGGTAAATTCGTCAATTCCATAATTTAATATATTTAGACCAAAGTTATCATCATCTTCCTCCGTTTAATATCCTTACCCTGTTTCAACTCGATGATAACTAATCAAAACTAACTTATACCTGGTAAAACTAAACTATTTTACGTTTTAGAACATCAACCAATATTGGATATAATAACTCTTGATGCCTAAATTTTTGAGGCTCCAGAAAAATAGGGCCCCTGTTCCGTTGATCATGACTTGCTCAGATCCGACACGGTGGATAGCTACTAAAGAATTTACGGGAAGTACGCTGCAATTTATTCCATATAACCCACATAGTTCCTAGCGCCTGCTTTCTAGACCTCCATTTTCTCGACCCCGGATTCTAAGTTTTTATGTTGGTGGATTGGGGTTTAGTAGCAGATTTCCCAGCAGATTTTTTATCATGTTTATGCATCTTCTTTATATGCCTTGATGCTAATGTCTTTAATGAAATTATAACATCAAGAGGTTGAAGCACTTCTTGCAACCATGCCATTCAAGGTCTTCAAAAATCACCATCCTCGTAAACGACTCTATACCAACCAATTCTTTGTAAAATGTGGTAAACTTTCCCGCTATAGAACTTCCCGTCAAATAACTTTTGAACATCTCTGCTTTCTTGTAGATTTGTAAATCTATGCTTATGTTTTTAGAGAGAGAAAGAGATAGAAAGATGGTGGATTTCACACTTCTAGAGAGAGAAAGTTAAGAACAACTATGTGTAAATTATGAAAAACCACACCCTCTCCATCAAAGGAGAGGGTTTATATACCCAAGCCTTGTAATGGGCTTGGGCTTACACGTTTGGGCGGCCTACACAAGTTGTAGGCTTGGCTTGGACTTGTTTGATAAATAAAGAGTGTTAACTAAACTACGAGCTATTACATGGAGTATCGTTGGAGTGACCGATCCTTCTTAATACGTAAAACGTATTTCCAACATTTCTAACCACCCACTCAAACACTGGTTTACATCCATATCAATGTCACTCTCAACCTCACTCGCAAGAACAGAAGTAGTGTCGCATACCGGAGGCACCCCATTGATAACTGTTGCAGGTTCGCCAGATATCTCATATATTCCTGGTGTTAGAGAATCCGTGTTGCCTTCTTTCTGTGTCGTCTCCATTTCAAATGTCTAGCATATATATAAAAATAGTATCCCGCAAAAAGAATAGAAAATAAGAAAAAAGAAAAAGTTAACACGTATATTCATCTATAATAGTACAAACTAGCTATGAATCAGTAACCAGAATAAGGTTTATGTGTTTTTAGAAAAGATGGGTTTTGATCCGAGCGTGTTTTTTTGCAAAAGTGTTAAGGGGAGGCACTATATTTGTAAACCACAGGGAGTGTCGTTGCAAGAAAGTAAGCAAAAGACGTAAATACCCTTGAGAAAAACATAGTTAACTAGAAAAAACTAACACATGTTAGTTCCAGGGAGGTCGCTTGCTACTTTCCTTCGTCCTCGGGGAGGCCGCCTGCACTTTCTCGAAGTTGGGGAACAAATCTGCAATTTTGGCAAAGCACATGGAGCAAACTTGCATTTTACTTTTTTTTTTAAATGTCCTACATGACTAAATTGCATGTAATATTATCAAATATGGTTTTCTATAAAGTGGGCTTCATTGAGAAAAAAAGAGCATAAAGATATACTAATCAATAAAAACCTGACTAAAGTACAATTAAAAAGGTATAAAATGTGGCCAAGATCAAAGTAAGAAAAGTGGCATTCAAGAAGGAATCATCAAAACAAAAAGTATAAAAAAGAAGTTAGAAAATGATAAAGCTAAAAGTGTAAAGGAATCAATAAACTTTCAAAACAAATGATATAAACATGGACATATATACTTAAGTCCATGAAAATTACCGGTCTTTTTTCATAGCGGGTTTTTGACACGATATTGCGTGCCGACTAATATTAAAGCCGTTATTTGAACTTTCTTGGTCATCTTTAAATATACACACTTTGATATGTTTTAACTGTTTTTTTTTTAATTCATAATTACTTGTTTTTTTTGGGTAATGAGTTCCCAAAGCTAGTTGTTTAAGTTGAAGGTAAAATTATTTAATTACATCTACTCTTATGATTAGAGTATTTACTTAATGACGGATATATATTTAAAAACCTAGCAACAAGTTAGATATTACAAACACTAAAGCACAAAGAATCGAAAGCACAAAGAAAATACTGTTAAAAAAAAACTGTTTAAAAAAAAGCACAAAGAAACACCCCTGAATAAACACCTAAAACCAAATACAACCACATCAAACGAACGGAAAAAAACCCTTAGAAACCCAAACGTGACGACCCTCACCAAAAAACGCCTAAAACCAACATTGTCAAACCACAACTTTAAAACATACCAAATCTACACCGCCAACCGTCGTAACAACTCGAGTGTTTGACCTTAATCTCGCAGAAGCTTTTCTCAACTCCTTAACCCATTTTTCACGACTTTTTCTATGAACTATCGAATATCCATTAGAAAAGAATGTTAACATCATATTAATCATCAAACTTAAATACTTAGGGGAAAGGCTGAATTTATGTAACTTATTTGTTCAAATTAACTAATGTGGGTAAGATACTTTAATTATTCCGGATATACGCAACGTAATTTCAAATACTTACTAATATACGCAATATTGACCAAAATGTGACTTGTTTGACCAGTTACCACTTAGAAAAGTTACAGTTTGGTCCTGTGGTCTGCGTGTACTTCCACCGTTAGTCCTTTGACATTTTTTTCATTAGAAAACTTAGCAATAATACCTTGACTTTAATACATGTATTTTAATACACGTTTTTATACACGCTTTTTAAACGTGTTATTATATACACGTTTTATACGAGAAAAATTCTGAACTTTGACAGACGATTTCAGCGTCAAAACTTAACCTGTAAACTCCGAAAAATTCACGTTAAGTCAATGTATACGTTCTCTACAACTTTCATGTTTTATGTTTTTCATGAAAGAGACATTTAGATGGTCGAAACCCCGATTTAAAACTATGACAACAATACTAGTATTTTCGGTAATTAAGTAAATTCGAATTTCGACGGTCTCGGTTAGTGCTAAATACTTACTTTGAAGTCTCTAAACCTATCAATGACTAAATATAGACATTCTATACGTAAAATATTATAGAGTAAAGTGCAAAAATCATCCCTGTGGTTTGTCAAAAGTTTGAATTACATCCCTCGTTAATACTTCGCGCAACATACATCATTGTGGTTGTAAAATAGTACACCATACATCCCTGAGGACGGATGGTGCAAATATTTTTTGAAAAACATTTAAAAACTTTTTAAAAAGTTTTTTTTTCGAAAAACATTTAAAAAAAAACTTTTGAAAAAAAAACTTTTTTCGAAAATTTAAAAAAAAATTTGAATTTTTTCGAAAAAAAAAAATTTGAAATTTTTTTGAAATTTTTTTTGGAAATTTTTTTTTTTGAAAAGTTAGGTGCAAAAATCATCCCTAGGTTGTAAAAGGACTAAAATACCCCTAAGATAACAAACACTTTTAACCCTTAACGGAAAAATATTTGCACCATCCGTCCTCAGGGATGTATGGTGTACTATTTTACAACCACAATGATGTATGTTGCGCGAAGTATTAACGAGGGATGTAATTCAAACTTTTGACAAACCACATGGATGATTTTTGCACTTTACTCAATATTATAAAACAAAGTGTAAACCTTATAATAGTAGTATGATAAAAATGAAAAATTTAATAAGTACACCATATCGATTCTATTACGTATCTAAAAAAAACCTGTGAAAAGACTGGTATTGCTGTCATAGTTTTAAATCCGGGTTTCGACCATTTAAATGTTACGTATCTAAAAAAACCTGTGAAAAGACTCATATTGTTGTCATAGTTTTAAATCGGAGTTTCGATCATCTAAATGTCTTTTTCATAAAAAACATAAAACATGAAAGTTGTAGAGAACGTATACATTGACTTAACGTGAGTTTTTCGGAGTTTACGGGTTAAGTTTTGACGTTGAAATCGTCTGTCAAAGTTCAGAATTTTTCGCGTATAAAACGTGTATATAATAACACGTTTAAAAAGTGTGTATAAAATACGTGTATTAAAGTCAATGTATCATTACTAAGTTTTCTAATGAAAAAAAATGTCAAAGGACTAACGGTGGAAGTCTACGCAGACCAAATGATCAAACTGTAACTTTTCTAAGTGGTAACTGGTCAAACAAGTCACATTTTGGTCAATATTGCGTTTATTAGTAAGTATTTAAAATTATGTTGCGTATATCCAGAATAAAAAAAGTATCTTGCGTACATTAGTTAATTTAAACAAATAAGTTACATAAATTCAGCCTTTCCCCAAATACTTAACTTAGTATCGTAAAACGATATACGTATCATCAAAATGTGAAAACAAAAACCCAAAGGAGATATGAAATTTATATCCAAAAGCAATGAAGAAAAATTTAAAAATAGACTTTTGAAAACAAAGAAAAAATAATATAAATTATAAGGAAAATACATAAGCCAACTTTTGACATATAACCTTTTTTCTTTGGTGGTCACGACAGAAAGTGATTGTAATGTAAGTTGTAACCTTCACATTTTCCCGATAGGGTCGTGTTTCTCTTCATTTTTTGGACGTACTAACCTCATCGATCTCGACATCTTTATAATGTTTTGATTTACAGTGCTATACTAGGTCGAATACAATTTTGATTATTCAAAAATTAGTCTTGAATAAGAAGATTAGATTAACAATTAACCTCGTCTAGTCTTGTGATGTTCGAGTATAAGTTGTCATGTAACAACACGGCTCACTTCGCTAAAACGTAAAACAATTGAACATTTTATAAGCTTATTAAGGTTGTGTCCTTCTAGAAAAATGAACTACCGAAACAATTATTCATTCTAAATTCAATTCATCTAATAGTCGATGTCGTTCTCATAAATAGGATTTTGTGTAGCAGATACTATTTCGAGGTCAAACCCGACGAATTAAATCCAGTTTAGCTACTTCGGATTGTTAATTGTCAACGACAACGCTAGCATCTACATTCACATCATCAGCTTGAAATGATCTATTATCGTGTTTGACACATTGATATCATTAAAGTCAAATGATCTGAAATATATTTATTACAAATTGTCAAGGCTGCATGTATGATTATCAATAAGGATATTCTGTTAAGTATAAACCGATACTTCTCCAAACGTAGCTAAAATCTGTTCTAAAGTATAAAAAAAAGAATGAAATGTGATTATTTGGAGTCAACGTAAGAAAATTGTTGGTCAATAAGGACTCATCAAAAAGTATAAAAAAGGGAGTTGGAACATGATGAGCTAAAAGTGGGTAAAGGGTTTTTACATGAAAAAATAGATGAGCTAAATTTGTTAAGTAATCACTACCATTTTTTTTAGAAAGGTAGCTATATATTGAACCACAAACAAAACAATACAGAAAAAACGGCATTCCTTTCTCTCAAAGCAAGACGCTTAGAGAGAAAGGAACCTGATCAAAAACCAACAAAAAAGCTAACAAATATAAACCAAAACTACAATTCAAAGACGGTTCACAACGTGGCCAAAATAAGCAAACCGAGTAGTGCAGCTAGGGGATCACCCATAAGCCCAAGACCAACCAACACAACAAAGGCCAACAAACCCCACTAGGATAAATGTAACATTGCAGAAAGTAAGAGATAACAACTTGCGAAGCTGGAGATACCGACTATGCAGAAGTGACCTCCAAGATACAAGCATCTACAACATCTGACCCACCACACAACCATTTGCAAGCAGAAAAACAACAGCCTCGCGTTAACTGCAGGAAAGGCCAACCAATTGCAGACTCCAAGTATGAGCACACAAATGAATCTTGATCCGCCTATACACGTTCACAACAACCACCGCAACCCCAACATGACTTCACTGTTAACAACAGAAAAACTTACCAACACTTTCTTCACAAAAACTGGCAGAAGCCCTTCAAAGAAAACACATATACTGATTGACCACCTTTCACTATTTCCCTGGCTTATTCAAACGCTTCTTCACCTCACGTGATAAAATAAAAATCAGATATGAAACGAGTCGTCCAAACCACGAGTTGCTTCAGCGAACTATCTCCACAACATTATAAATTCTTTGGGACACATCCCTCTAAACTTGCCGACCATAACCTCTATATGTTGAACCCAATACACACTATCTACACGCACATATACTAAACACGAATCCAAACATCACGGATCCTGCCAACAACAGATCCCAAATGCACAAGCACCACAAAAACAGATTTATTTTAATAGTACTTCTTCGGATCTTGCCACCACATCTACCAATCGATAGGTTTCTTTTTCGATCTTCTTGTTGTTGGGAATAAATGCATGAGTCAAAGTTCCCCCTGATGGTTGATCAAGATTCCCTTGCTAGAGTAAGTTCCCCCTGCTGAAGTAATAAAGACACTGGTAAGGTTCCCACTACTGGAGGTCAATGCCCCTGCTGCATGAATAAAATAGGAAGAGATATTTACGCGTTTCTGTTACTACTCCAGAATACTTTCCTAGTTTGTTAGTGATTATCTTGTACATGAGTCCTTGTGCTATAAAAGGACTCATTAGGTTTCATGTTTGATATCTGCTTTTCTCTCATTTCATTTCATGCTTTAAGGTGGTAAAACCCTAATACCACCTTTGGGTATTCGTATATGATTAATATATTAAAGCTTAACGTTTGATTCAATACTTGTTCTTGTGCTAAACATTACTTTCCGCATCTTGTTTAGTTACTTTGTATTGCAAAGTTTCTCTAGTAGTAGTTTGAATTCTTTCTTTCTACTACAACCCTTAAACAAGCTAAGGTTTAAGATCTGAGTTTGGGATCAACACTTGTAATCCAATCAAAACTTCTAAGTTGTATCTCTTGCACAATTTTATTAACACTGGAAATTTTTGCCTTAAACACACGATTGTTTCTTTCTTTCCATATGAAGTACCCCGTAGACCACAACACCGCTTGCCATATCACTCTCGCATGGTTAACAAGACTTACACCCCCATTTTGCAAGAACATATCCCTGATAGAGAAGACTATAACCCCCCCCCCCCCCTCCAAGTTTCCACCAACAGTGAAATTTTTCCCATACACCCATGGCCATACTACACATGATCAGGCTATGCTCACACGATTCCACCACGCTATTGTAACACAAACATAGGACAATATCTAGATCAACGCCTCTTCTGTCAAGGTCCTCATGGACAGGATGTCTCCTTTTCAGCGCTCTCCACACAAATATGTTTACTTTTTTTGGAACAAGATTAAGCCAAATCATTTCTTCTCCCACATTATCCACGTATAAGATTTTCTCCTCTAGTATCCTTGTTAATTCTTTAACCGTGAAACCTCCTCCTTCTTCATTAAGCTTCCAGCGCCATATGTCCCTACGATCATTAATCAAGAAAGCGTTTTGTAAGCATCACGTTATCCCTTCCATTTCTTGACTCACTCTCCCTCTAGGCTCTCTAAACCACTCCCATTTCCATGCCCAAACACCCTCGACCCGCCTTCCTTTCTACGCCACCCTACCCTCTTGTCTTCTATCTATATGAAACAGCCTAGGAAACCTATCACACTATCTCGAGTCCATGATCCATCTATCGAACCAAAAGGATAAATCTCTACCATTTCCATGATCGAGCTTACACTACTAAAAATAGGTAATTCTACTGATACGATGATATTAAAAGTAGAATGTACTGACAAAAAAAACACGCGGGTGATTACTAACCATGTGACCCGAGGGTTGCAAACTAGAAATGTTGCAGACGGATTTTTTAGTAAAGGGTTCTTTCATAAATTTATTATTGCTTAAAATAATTCTGTGTAATGGATGGGTGAATCTTACATCTCAACTTATTACATAGGCAATCTACTTCCTTAAAGCAAGACTATTAAGACCGCGATCCTACTCTAAATCATTTTTTTCATATTAGACCAGAACCGTAAGATCGGATCGAGTTCTTAAGATCATACTTACATGTTTAAAAGTCTCATTTTTATAAGAACCCGTTTTCACATGTGATTTTATAACAAATTTATGAAGAAAGAATACATATTATAGTTAAAATAGTATAAAAACTAATATATATTATTCTTATAAAATATTTATAACAATCACATAATAAAATTACGCTTCTTTTATTGTTTTACCGATTATTTTCATTCATTAATAGTTTATTAGTTTATATATATAAAGAAAGTGGAGTCAAATTGGATTCAGATCTTACGATCATGTGGTAAGATCGAGATCCTACTTAAGATTTTATGGATTTTGAGATCGTGCGAAGGATCGACTCGTTTTTTCTTAAAGAGACCGTGAAATTGAAAGATCTTATGAGCTAGATCGCGATCTTAACATCTATGCCTTAAATAACGTATACGTAATGACTAGAATACAAACGACTCGATAAACATCAATTAGTGTATTTCTTCAAACTACCTCGAACCATAATATTGAAATTATCGCATACAAATTGAATATAGCCATGAATTGGATTGTAATTCATACATATCTTAGTGTATGGGTCGTGGTCGAAATCAACATTACCATGAGTATCCTTCCATTTTTTCACCAAACTATTAGTACCATATCTAACACCGATGCTTTTGCTGCCTCATAACTAGTCATTTCATTTACAGGTTTAACTTTATCATCATTATCATGGTCACCCGAATAATCAACATTTTCTAAAGGTTATTAATCATCATCTACAAGCACACACTTATCCTCAAAAATATGAAGTTCAAACTTAGTAATCTTTGCAACTAAAGGATAGAATTTTCCCTTCCTCTTGCACTCCCGACATAAAAACCACATTTCCTAAATCAGTTTCCTTAGTAGCCCGACTATCACCATTTCGAGTCCCAAACTAATTACTCAGGGAAAAAGTACGATTACTAGATGCCGAGGTATGCGTATTACTTGTCATCTTGGAAGAGTTACCTGATTTTGAGATATTCTTCTTAGCCATAGAAGGAGCTTTCTTAGGACACGCCCCTCTAATTGATTAATTTATTTTCGCGTGATATTGAGTTCATTCAACTAGACCAATTTAAATATTTGGTGCCTCCATTATTACCCTTGGACTTCTGCTTTTTTACTACAATATAACATTCATCATGGGTCCCAGACGATCCACCTATGCCTTTATATACCTTTTAACCACTCGTTTAGGAGCGATTGTACAATCAACAATTGATTGGCTAAATATTAACATGTACTGCAACGAGGCATGTTAATGCAAAGCAATGCCTAAAAACATTGTTAGTGCTAACTAATCTTTCTTAGTTTTGATCATGACAAATTATAAAGACTTTTGTAGTCAAACACAGTCGTAAAATGAATTATCTAACAAACAATATTATCAAGGTAATAATCATTACACTAACATATCTTTATCATGTTTAGTGATCATAAAAGTGATTAACCTTAAAACTCACTTTTGTCAAATGTGACATTTTTTTTAATAAATTTTATTTTTAAGAAAATGTTTTATTAAAATGGAAAATGTAAATTTGAATATGACATATTCCAAATGCCAAAACAATGTTCTTTGAAGGTTTCAAACTGCCTCAGATATTTCTAACCCACTAAAAGACAAAAAAGAACGGAGTCTACATCCGCGGTTCCTTAAGTACCTATGCGGTTCTTTATTGATAAGGAACCGCCTAGGACAATAAGCAACCGCGTGCAGCTAGTCGTTGGTTTTTGTCTTCTATAAATAGTGGATCAAATCTGCATTTTCCATAACCTTTTTTGGGCATTTCTTTCAGCCTTCTTTCTCCTTTCTTAATCCTAATCATTTGTAAACGATCACTTAATGTGTTAAGTATGTTCACTTATGATCATCCTCTTGATCCCTTTTTTTACCTTGTCCAAAGAGAAGATCACTCACACACTTGTGTTGCGATTAAACATGAAGCCTTGATGAAGATCATTCTCTCCTAAAGATCTATTCATGCTCATCATTTGTTTATTTGTGTCTTGTGTAGATCCAACACATTTCTGAATACTTGGACTAGTTGTGTTCATCCAAGCTATTTGTGAATACTTGGATTAGTGTTGTGTAAATCCATTGCATATGCGTGTGCTTAGATTTGTCATGTGTACATCCAAGTTACTTGTGTGTACTTTGATTTTTTTTGGCTGAGTTGTAATGAGTTGTGTATTAGTTCTCACTAAACTACAGAGTGATTTGTGTGTGTGTTGTGTGAGTTCTCACTAAACTATAAAGTGATGTAGTTGTGTCTTGTGAATTTCTCACTTAGTTTCAAAGTGAAGAGTTGTAAAGATTGGTTCTAGCTTTGGATTAGAACTCGACATCTAGCCTTGTGTCATTAAATGGTAAAGTAGGTAACGTTGTGAAGATTGGTTCTATCTTTCGATTAGAACTCGACATCTAGCCTTGTGTCGTAAAATGGTGAAGTGGGCGACGTTGTGTAGATTGGTCCTAGCTAAGATTAGGTCTCGACATTTAGCTTAGTGTCGGAAACTAATGTAAGCGATGTTGTAAGGTTTTCTCCGCCAAGAAGGGAGCTTGTGGATATAGTGAAAATCTCTAGTAGGTGTACTCGAGGAGTGGAGTAGGAACGAGGATAGAGCTTCGTTTCTGAACCACTATAAATCTTGATGTCTTCCTATTAGGTTGTTTCCGTCCTTACTCTTTACTTACTTTCATTAGCATTACACTTACTACTTGTCATTGTTAATGCATTAGAATTGAACCTAATCATTATGCAACTAGGTTTCAAGTAAAAGATTATTTTGGTAGTCACCTAATTGAAAGATTTTAATTAGGAGATAAATTGAAGAGAAACTATTAACCCCCCCCCCCCCTTCTAGTTTCTACAATTGGTATCAGAGCGATGGTCACACAAGATCTTTGAAGTATATTGTACTTTAAAACTTGGATCGATCCATTGTCTCCTCAAATTAGAATGTTAAGTTGTACTAAAGTTTCTCTATGGTCAAAACTAGTTTTTCTTTGAAAATAGGCCTTTTAATTGGTAATATAGCATCTCATTTAGGTTAGTAGTATTTGTGCATCTTAGATTTACTCTTGAAATGTATCTACTAGTTTGCATCTTGTTATGTGTAGGTACTCATTAAGATCAATCATTTAATTGATTGTGGATTGAGTTACTTACACTTGTAGAAGACTCATCTTCTTTGATTTCCAACATCATTGAATGATGATATCAAGATAGATGGGAGTGATACTAGTCCTTGAAGACTTAGTAGTCACTTTAGTCATGGTTGGGATTTGCATTGATTCCTTGATTACTTGAAATGAACTTTGTGGCCAAGGTACGTTTTCGTTCTTCCACACGCCCTTTTGATCACTCTCTTGATCATTACTTGACTATGTGCTTGTTCTTGGCATCCTTTCCTTGACATTTGTTTGTGGTTTGTGATTCTTTTCTTTTACCCTCTTAAACCTTCATTGCTTGTGTACTTGACTCACTATGGGAATGTAGAGTGAGTTAGTAGTAGCTTAAAGTATCAAGCATGATTTTCATGGTTTGCACCCTCACGGTTAGTAGGCCCTAAATCATGTGTAACTTGTGCAATTGAGCTCATCTCAAGGATGATTGGTTAATCCCTTGAGATACCAAACTACTTCATAAGTTGTAGTTGGATTTTACACATTTGGAAGTGAAATATTCCAAGGATATTGGTATTGTAAATCCTTGCAATAATTTTTGTCCGATCATGTGGGAGATGATGACGTATAGTCCCCAGCCGGGTCATGAACCCGGCCCAAGGGTACTACCCGTATCCGGCCCATCACATATGGGTGGGATAAATGTCAGTTAGGCTTATGGGCTTGAATGAACAGTAACCGCACACACGTGTGCGGCCCACGGCCCGGTACGGCCGACACGGCCGACATAGGGTTAGACAGAATGATATTCTGTCTAGGAATATCTTTACCCCAATAAGAGAGGATATTCACTACCAGAATTAGAAGATAACAATCATTCTAATTCTGGTGTTTATCTCTTCCTTGGGGCCGAAGGATCAGTGAAAGCCCACTAGGGTTTCACTGCCTATAAAAGGAACCCCCAAGGGTTCCACGAAGGTATCACAATTCTCTCTAAACTCACATACAACCCTAAATCGATTACTTACTCTCACGCCGGAGTCTAATCGTGGGAAACCTTCCCACGGTAAGCTTAACGCGTGTTGTTTAGTGTGCAGGATCCCAACCAGACGATTCACTTGGTGCAGGAACCGGTACCCAGCCAACCCGAATTAAGCCTAATTCGGGTCTAGCAAGGATCAACCAACTTTTGCATCAACAAGTTGGCGCCATCCGTGGGACCTTAACACTAAGCTAGAACAAAACCTTATCTCGATCTTTTCAATGACAAAGGGGCATCCGCCAGTTAACCCCAGGAACGTGAATCCTGGGAACCAGAAGTCCCCAGGGGAAGGAATTCTTATTCCCAACCAATCACCTAGCCGCCTCGCAGGCGGGCCAGGCAACCGTAGCGGTCTTCAGTCCGCAGGAGTGACGAGCACGATCTCGGTGACACCCCCGCCCACTTCAACCCTGGACAACCCCGATCCGGGAAGTGCGCCAGACCCCCCCCAACAAGGAGCCACGTAGACCCTTAATGGAGGAAGAAGTGGAAGCTCAACCACTCAGCGAGGATGAGCTCACTCGAGTTCTCACTCAGAATTTTGAAAGGATCGTCCCAGGGATCGCATCAAGATTGAGCCTGGGGAGGAACCTCCAAGCCCGACTCAACTTTGGCGATAGTGGACCATCCACCCCTTCCCGAAGTCGGAGAAAAAGGACTCAGCCTCGGGAGCAGGGAACCTTTGAGGAAGACCCTCAGCCCCGGAATGTGTTTGAACGCATAGGGGATCGCATTATGCAAGAATTAACGCAGTCCCAAGATGGAGAAAGGCCGGATGGCTCCCCCGAGCGGCCAGATCGAGAGCTGACCAGAACCACACGTCGCCCAAGTGTGTGGGATAGGATGAACACAGGGAGGGAGGCTCCTGGTTCATCTCAGAAAAGTGGTCCCTATTCAAAAGGTCGGGCACCACCGCCGTCCCCAGATCCGTCTGGGGAAGACTCGGATGACCATCTACCCAAGCGCCGCCGGCCTAGGCGCACGCCTCCGCCACCAAATAATGATGAGTATTATGGTGGCCCCTACTATCGGGATACGGAAGCAGAGGACCTCTCGCGTCCGTGGTGTGAACCGTGGGATGACCCTAGACTCACACGGCCATGGGCGGATCCCAGGGAAGATCCGTTTACCCTCCGCATACGGAATTATTCTGAGGACACCAAACGTCGCATGCCGGCATGTATCAAGACGTATGATGGGTCCGGTGATCCGGTCGATCACCTCAAAATATTCGATACTCAGGCTAAAATTGAACGATGGCCCATGCCTATATGGTGCCAAATGTTTAATTCGACCTTGATTGGAAACGCTCGTGACTGGTTCGAGGCACTTCCCCCACGCAGCATTGATAGTTTCACGGAACTACGCACTGCGTTTGAGAACAATTATACTCAAAGGAAGAAGTATAATAGGGATCCGGTCTCATTGGCAACTGTCAAGCAGCGGCCGGGGGAGTCCACAGAAGCCTTCACTGAGCGCTTCAACGATGAGTGCACACGCACGAGAACCATGCCAGAGCTCCTGAAAATCTCTGACTATATGCATGCCATAACAGACAGAGAACTGATCAGGCGTCTCAACGACAAGCGTCCAGAAAGATATGATGACCTCATGGAGAGAGTAAGGAATTTCATAGAGGGAGAGACAGCGGTTGCCGCAGCCTACCCATCCCGAGGAAATGGGTACCGCTCAAATGACCAGTCCCGGAGACAGTCGGGCGGTCAAGGCAACCAGAACAATAACAAGGGCTCGGACTATAAGAGCCAGAGCAAAGGCGGACGGTCGGACGACAAGTTCACCCCCCTAAAGATGTCCTACCGGGAGATCTTGTTGACTGAAGGGGCGAATTTTCCAAGGCCTCCCCCAATGACCACACCCCCGGAACGTCGGCAGGGAAGTCGCTTCTGCGAATTCCATAATGACAAAGGACACGGCACGGAGGAGTGTATCCAGCTGAAGAAGCATATTGAGTCGCTAATCAAATCAGGCAAACTCAAGCACCTGGTTAAGGATTGGAAAGACGGAAAGGACAACAACAAGAAGTATGATAAGAAGGATCCCCAAAAGGACAAGCCTTCTACCATATACATGATCCAATCCAGACAGCGCCGCACGAGACAGAAAATTGGCCAAAAATTTTCCCGCGGCAAGGAAATCTCATTCCCTCTCATCACAGCAAGTGACGTGGTTGATGCGCCTCTCACCATTGAGATAAGCATTGGAACACACAATGTCCGCCGCATGTATGTGGATGGAGGGTCGTCAGCAGAGGTATTATATGAACACTGCTTTGTGCAGTTATGCCCAGAAATAAGAAGCCAATTAGTACCGGCCACGTCGCCGCTTACTGGCTTTAGTGGAGATACTATCTGGCCAATAGGGCAGTTGCGTCTGCTTGTCACCATTGGGAATGAGGAACATTCCACTACAACGTGGATGAACTTCATGGTGATACGTTCACACTCTCCTTATAATGGAATCATAGGCAGACCAGGCATTTTGGCTATCCGGGCAGTACCCTCTACGGCACACGGAATGATTAAATTCCCCGTTGAGGGGGGAATTGTTACTATTTATAACACAGTCATGCCAACGTCCGAGTGTCACACTGTGACAACACCAGCACCACCTGTACTACCCAAGGATGGAGCACCACCACCCAATTGGAAGGTGGCCATTCACCCTGACTACCCGGAACAGGAAGTATCCATAGGAGGGGCGCTCTCAGATAGCGGCAAAAGGGCCATGTGTGCACTTTTAAGTGCAAACCTGGACATATTCGCATGGGAACCAAAACATATGACGGGTGTGCCACGTGCGATAGCAGAGCATAAGCTCCAGATCCGCCAAGGGTACCAACCCATCAAGCAAAAGAAGCGCGGCCAGGCGCCCGAGAGAAGTCAAGTTATATTGGAGGAAGTGCGGAAACTGGTGGACGCAGGCATTATGCGCGAGGTATACTACCACGAGTGGTTATCCAATCCAGTCATGGTCAAGAAACATGACGGAAGTTGGCGCATGTGCGTGGATTTCACGGACCTGAACAAAGCCTGCCCACAGGACTGTTACCCGCTACCAGAAATCGACTAGAAAGTAGAATCCTTGTGTGGATACCCTTTCAAATGCTTCTTGGACGCATATAAAGGGTATCACCAAATCCAGATGGCGGAGGAGGATGAAGAAAAAACGGCGTTCCACACAAGCCAGGGCGTATATTGCTATACGAAAATGCCGTTTGGATTAAAGAACGCCGGCGCTACGTATCAGCGGTTGGTGGATAAAGCTTTCGAATCACAAATAGGACGCAACTTGGAAGTATATGTTGATGACTTGTTGATAAAAAGCTACACGGAGGAGGCACTCCTCCGGGATGTCCAGGAGACATTCGACACGCTGAGAAGGATTAATATGAAGTTAAATCCAAAGAAATGTACGTTTGGTGCAACAGAAGGAATGTTCTTGGGATATTTGATTGACCCAAACGGCATAAAACCTTGTCCAGAGAAGACGGACGCAGTGATACGGCTACCGTCCCCGCAGACACGGAAAGAGGTGCAATCCCTGAATGGGAAGTTAGCCGGATTAAATAGATTTCTATCCAAATCCGCAGAGAAGTCATTGCCCTTATTTAAGACTCTCAAGAAGTGTATTAGAAAGGGAGACTTCCGTTGGACGAAGGAAGCTGAGGAAGCCTTTGCCCAACTCAAGCAGCATCTAGCATCTCTCCCCATGTTGGTAGCTCCCCGCCCAAAGGAGGAACTTGTTATGTATCTCTCGGCTACTCATGGCGCAATAAGCGCGGTACTTATGACGGATAGAGACACGATACAGACCCCGGTCTACTTTATAAGTAGAACATTACAAGGAGCGGAACTGAATTACTCCCCCATGGAAAAATTGGTGCTAGCACTAGTATTTGCTACAAAGCGGCTGCGCCGGTACTTTCAGGCGCACCCGATTGTCGTGATTACGGATCAGCCAATCAAGCAGGTTATATCTAGACCAGACGTGGCAGGGAGACTAGAAAAGTGGAGCATCCTACTGGGAGGGCATAATATATCTTACAGACCAAGGACGGCTGTTAAAGGCCAGATCTTGGCAGATTTCCTGATTGAAAAGCCGGATGAGGAAGAACCAATCATTAAGCAAGAGGAGGTCCCAGCGGAACCTTGGGTGCTATTCACGGACGGATCCTCATGCACAGACGGGTCCGGGGCAGGCCTCATCCTCACAAATCCAGAAGGAATGGAATTCACGTACGCCCTCCGTTTTGAGTTCACGGCCACCAATAACGAAGCGGAATATGAAGCATTAATTGCGGGTTTAAAAATCGCCGCTAGAATGGGAGTCCGCAACCTTGAGGCCTACGTGGACTCACGGCTTGTCGCGAACCATATTCTAGGTGGGTATGTGGATAAGGAGGACAACATGGTCAGGTATTTGGAAAAATTCAAGACGTTAATCGCAGCTTTCAGTAAATTTTCCATCAAGCAGGTGCCAAGGGGCGAGAACAAGAAAGCGGACGCCCTCAGTAAAATCGCATCCACAAGCTTCGCCCACTTGTCTAAACAGGTTTTGGTGGAAATACTCAAGGAAAAGTCTATCACGGAAGGGGAAGTGACTGCTATAGTTGAAGAGGAGGGACCTACGTGGATGACCCCAATCATCAACTATCTGGCTAGTGAAACCCTCCCAGACGAGGAAAAAGCAGCAAGGCGCGTTAAAAGGAAGTCACAACATTTCGAACTCCGGGAAGGCATCCTTTACAAACGCTCTTTCCTGCAGCCGTGGCTGCGGTGTGTTGGACCACGCAAGGCGGCCTATGTGATCAGTGACATACACGAAGGGTTGTGCGGCATGCATGCAGGCCCACGATCCGTGGTAGCCCGAGCCTTACGAACAGGATACTATTGGCCCACTATGCACAGAGACGCGCGCGACATGATTCGCAGGTGCAATGATTGCCAAGTGCATAGGCCAGTACCGCGGCACCCGCAGCAGGAGCTTACACCTATCACGTCCCCATGGCCGTTTTACAAGTGTGGAATTGACATTGCAGGACCATTTCCTGTAGCTGCGGGAGGGGTTAAATTCTTGATTGTTGCAATGGATTACTTTACACGATGGATAGAAGCCAAGGCAGTAAAATCTATCACGGGTAAGCAGGTCAAGAAGTTCGTGTGGGAACACATCGTATGCCGTTTCGGTCTACCTGGAGAAATTATATCGGACAATGGCAAACAGTTCACGGATAACCCATTCAAAGACTGGTGTGCATCATTGAACATCAAGCGGCGCTTCGCGTCTGTTAAGCATCCACAAACAAACGGCCTTGTCGAACGAGCAAATAGGAGCTTGGGGAATGGAATCAAGGCGCGACTGGATGAACGACAGGGCAAATGGGTCGATGAACTGTCGCACGTGCTATGGGCACATAGAACCATGATAAAAACAGCCAACGGAGATACTCCGTTTGCATTGGCTTACGGCACTGAAGCTGTTATACCAGCAGAAATAGGGATGCCTACCATCCGCACGGCGGAGGTTAATGCCGTCACAAATGATGAACAACTGCGAATCAACCTGGATCTGTTGGAAGAAAAAAGGGAAGTAGCACCCATCAATGAAGCTAAGTCCAAGGCTAAGATGAAGGCTTATTACGACGCCAAGGTCAAGGGTGTTTCTTTTCGACCGGGAGACTACGTCTATCGTGCTAACGAAGCAAGTCGAGTGGAAAATACAGGAAAACTGGGCCCTAAATGGGAAGGACCGTATGAAGTCGTTGAAACCTTGGGACGAGGCGCGTACAAGTTACGCGACATGGATGGCCGCGACCTAGAGCGCACATGGAACATCGCCAATCTAAAAAGGTGCTATCTTTGAAAGCTACGGCTCCCGCATGGATACTTCGCTATAGGCGGTCTCAATAAAGACCATGCGGGTTATTTGTCTTACTTGTTTTTCTTATGTTTGTTTTAGTTTCCCTTATGGACCTTTTTTAAGGACTTGTCGTCATTATCCAAACAAAAATGTAAATGTTCTAATAAAATGCCGTGGTGCCTAGCTAGCTCCACGGCCTGTTTCGTGCAAATTATTGTCCTCTTTGTTAGATTCCTTGTTAGCCGTATGAATTTTACTTGTGTTATAATATGCCATGTTTCTTTCATATGCATTCTCTCGAAATACCGTACATGTACCATACGCCTCCAGGTGGGGTAAGAGGATTAAGTGAACCTACTAATTCAACTTGCCGCGTAAGAGGGATGCAACCCCAGCCGCACGGATCACGTATCCTTACTAGACACCTTACTCACAAGACGTTGGGGTAAGTTTCATATGCTATAGCCATACCGTGCTCCGCATAATAAAGACGCACGTCGCACGTCTAGTAAATTATAGACTTGAATGTATTTTCTTTGTGAGTAAGACGTGGTATCATGCAGTATTGAACTACAATATTTCAAACACAAGCACAAATACACAAGTTTCCAAACAAATCAAAATTACCGTGGTTACCCACGGACTTATATACAAAACATAAAAACTGTTAGCCGTGTACATACACGGACGAATCGAAACAATACATATTCATAGATTACAAAACAAGTGTTTGATTGTGGACAAAGGAACATCCTAAATTGAGGGGAGAAACCTACCCATCTCTGCTTGTTCTTCCACCAGACGCGGCAACCATTCATCACGCTCTCCCCGCTTCTGGGCTTGGGCCGCGGTCCTTTCCAACACCACGTCTAGGGGTTCCTCGTCAAGTACGACCCTGGTTACGTCCTCATATACAGGAAGGGTTAGAGGAAAGTTAGCAGTGGAAGGCATGCTAGGACTGAGCTTCTCCATGATTTCAGTGTTCGGGGCATCTTTGGTGGCCTCTAGCTCATCCAGGAATGGGTAATGCAGATCTTGCATCGCGGCCATGGAGGCAGTCATCTTGCTGGCGGCTTCGGGCTTAAAGAAGGTATGACGGGCGATGTCCCCACCTTTGGTGATCAGTTCAGCAGCCTCAACCATTCCTTCGTGCCGTCCATAGTCGATACCATCAGATACAAGGTTGGCAAATTGTTGTACAAAGGATGGGGCCTCTAGCACCTTCGTCACGGCCAGGCGTGCTCCATGCCTAACCATCCACCTACGGCCCGCAATGGCTGTTAGCAGTTGGGGGCACAGTACATTGTCACGCTCAGCGGTCAGGGCATCCATCACCAATTCTTTTTGGGCAACTGCCTCTTTCAGCTCTTGGGTGATGGCCCTTTCCTCAGCAAGGTCTGTCTGCATTTTTTCCATGTTTTGGACGGCCAAATGCGCGTCCTTTAGCTTCTGGTTCAGATCATCTACTTGGCTGGCGTAAGAATGGGCAGAAGCTTCGGCCGTGGTCACCTATAGTAAAAGACGTGTTAGTACATTCATTGTTTGGTATGTATGGGTGGTGCGGCACGGATATGTACCTTTGTGTTGGCAGCATCTAGTTGAGACTCAAGGTGGGCTACTTGCCGATCGTGTTCACTCGCACGGGCCGATTGTGTCTTGATGGTTGCCTCAGCATTCGCTAGTTTGGATTGGAGGTCAGCAATCATGGCTTCATTATCTTCAATCATCTTTTCCCTCCGTCCAACTTTCCTCTTAAGAGAGTCCACGTGCCCAAGCGCAGCTTCAAACCTGACCCTCATAGAGGTTCCCATCGCCATCTGATGCACTAGCGTCCCATTATATTCATCTGCCAAATCCGCATGACTGAGCGAGTTTACCTCTTGCACCAAGCTTGGTGGTATACAGTTATTGAGGTACTCCCGGCATTCGTCAGCACTCCTCAATCGCGACGCCGTGGTAATAGTCCAAATAGGGTTGAAAGGTTGAGGAGCGCCGGATGAAGGGAAGTCTTGGGAAACCAGCGGTGAACCATCTTCAAAAACAGGGCCGGACTTTGTGGGGGCCGCGGGGTCTTCTTCGACAGCTTTTCCTTTCTCCTTATTCACTTGGGTGTCAGAAGGAGGCGCGGCACCAGCTTGGTTGTCCCTGCGACATGAGTATTACGAAATATCTTAAGTATGGCTTTCTTAAAAAAAAAAAAAGAAGATAGGAAGCAGAAATTCTTTCATATTGAGATGGTTTCTTACATATTGCTTCTTGCTCCTTCGGAGGCGGTTGGGGCAATTTGTGTGACGGGATCGACATGAGCGGCCCGGTTAGCCTCGGAACCCTGCGTGGCACTCCCAACAGATTGGTACATGGGGTGATCCTCTCGAAGCCTCTTGGCGGGAGCATTGTGTTCACCAATCTCCACCGATGCGGTCCCTCTCGCACGGTTTCCTCTTTTCCGGGTGCGCCTGGTGAGGGGCTGCGTTGTGAGTTCAGCAACTTCCTCTTCGGCTTCCTCCTCTTCGTCCAAGTTGACATGTTGTTGCACTTCATCATCATCATCATCGCCCATCAGTCGGCGGATGCTGGAGTCGGTTTGTTCAATGTTGTCTCCCTGTTGTTCTCTATGAAGTGAGGAGGGCCCGGCACCTCCTTGGTTCATCTGGTTGTTACCATCATCATGGTCTCCATGTTCTTCGTCAGAATGGGGATCAGGCACGGCCTCCAAGGCAACCGTCACTGGTCGGGTGTGTTCGAGGAGGGGTTGTTCATTTTCACGAAGAGGACGGAGACCTTCCGGCACAAGTCTTGGATCGCCCTGGCGCAACAGTCCAAAAAAGTTCATCTCTGTCCAGCACAAAACAATAGATGTTAGTTATTATACAAACACATGTATACATTCTTATTGACGTACGGATGATTAGCCTACCTTCGCCCTGCCTTCTCCAAAAAACAGGATACCTATTGGAGGGACCAAAGTAATTGCGGCTAATTCCTAGCAAGCATAAGAATGATTCCGGTAGGTTTCTGTGGAATCCAGTCCTATTTAGATCTAACTCTTGAGAGTGAAGGGGATTGTATGTACTGGCGTGCGGCTTAGGGTCGTGCGGGAGTCTGGTCCTAATGATGAAATCACCCGGCCATACCACTGCGTCAATGAAAAAATAATGGTCATACCAGTTTTTCAGTGAATCCATTGGTTTGTTGTGTGATTGTGGGCTGTTGGAGGCTCGTTTTTTGAAAGATACCCAACCGTTCACTAAGTTTGGGGTGTAAAACAACCTAAATAACTCTACGGTTGGGGGGATTCCCCTAGCACGGCAAAGAATCTCAAATTGGCTAATTTTACAGGCACCTATGCAGTGGAGTTGACTAATGTGTACATTGTAATATCCTAACAAATCTACGAGAAAGTGGGTGAAAGGAATACGGTAATTCGCCGCGTCAAACAGGCGAGTATAGAGGCCTATTTTACCCGCTGGAGCCTCAGTTATGAGGTCTCCGACGCCAGGAAGTGAGGGGTGTAGGTTGGAAGGGATGAAGTAATTTGTACAAAAATGGTTTAACTGGTCTTGGGTCATGACATTTAGCACGGATCCGATGGAAGGGCTGTTTCTATTGGCCATTACTAAAAAAGAGTGTAGGGACGTGGTATTCTAACCTGCGTGTGAAGGGATCCGTGCGTACTTGGTTCAAGATAAGAGGAAAGCTTTAATGGCAGAAATGGAGGTTGTGAACTGTGTGTTTCACACAGCCGTAGGGGTGGCTTATTTATAGGGTTACCTTGAGGGTCACAGCCTGTTGGATATGTGACACGTGTTGGCCACTATTCTTAATCGTGTGGCTAGGGGGCAAGTGGCAAGTGAAACGTCAGATGGGACCTACGGGTCATATCTGACCCACACGTTTGCACTGCTCAATGTTCTGACTGTCTGCACTTTTGTCAGTCAAACAAGTCAGATGAACAGTTGTTCATGTCGGGTTATGCGGCTCTAACGTAAGACTTGACATTTAATGATATATTTAATTTGTCTCGGCTACTATGTATCGAGCATCATTGTCCTTTGCTATGAATTCCTTGGTACGTCCGGGAGCATCTTTGTAGTCTAGAGGTTCCACCTACGGTCGTAACAACTAGACTGGGGGGACATGATGACGTATAGTCCCCAGCCGGGTCATGAACCCGGCCCAAGGGTACTACCCGTATCCGGCCCATCACATATGGGTGGGATAAATGTCAGTTAGGCTTATGGGCTTGAATGAACAGTAACCGCACACACGTGTGCGGCCCACGGCCCGGTACGGCCGACACGGCCGACATAGGGTTAGACAGAATGATATTCTGTCTAGGAATATCTTTACCCCAATAAGAGAGGATATTCACTACCAGAATTAGAAGATAACAATCATTCTAATTCTGGTGTTTATCTCTTCCTTGGGGCCGAAGGATCAGTGAAAGCCCACTAGGGTTTCACTGCCTATAAAAGGAACCCCCAAGGGTTCCACGAAGGTATCACAATTCTCTCTAAACTCACATACAACCCTAAATCGATTACTTACTCTCACGCCGGAGTCTAATCGTGGGAAACCTTCCCACGGTAAGCTTAACGCGTGTTGTTTAGTGTGCAGAATCCCAACCAGACGATTCACTTGGTGCAGGAACCGGTACCCAGCCAACCCGAATTAAGCCTAATTCGGGTCTAGCAAGGATCAACCAACTTTTGCATCAACAGGAGAGAAAGTGAATTTATACTTTGCTCACATTTTGATGTAGAGTAAGACTGTTCTTGAAAGTGATCTTATTCTATATATTAAAATTGCTTGGTATAGTTCATTACCAAAGCCATTTAGACTTTCGCCGGAAAGACACGTCTTAAACCACTATATATGACACAAGCTCTTCGTCTCCTCGACTTGAAGATTGTCATTTGTCTCTTGAGCATTGCACTTGGTCTTGATTCACTCCTCTTGACTTCTTTCCTTTTTGCTTCTTTGCTACGAGTAGTCGTTTGTCCGTTTTGGTCTTTTCCCATCTCGATTCAACTCGTAATTCTTAATTAAGACATTATTACCTAGTGTTGAAGTGATCCAATGATTTCCTAAAGGCTTAAGATATATTATAAGGATTTTAGAAAAATTTGGTTTTGAAAAATTCTTTGATTTTCTTTGATAAAAACTCGCCACTGTAGGCGGTTCTTTATGTGTCGCGACTCAAAGGCGCGGTTCTCTATCGATAAAGAACCGCGGCCAGTAGTTGTGACTAAAGCGCCAGGTTTTATAAAACATCACTTTTTCAAACAAACCTTATCTCTCTTCTCCAATAGTGCAGGCGGGTTTTCTCCTTTTCCACCATTGTTGAACCTTCAAAACCTTTAATCACTCAAGTTTAATTGATTCCAATTTGTGAGTTTCACTCATCCTTCATCCAGATCAATTAACTGTAAGTTATTTCATTCAATTTTATCTAATTTGTTCTAGGGTTCATACTTTCATAATTGGGGATTTTTAAAATTGATATTGAATTAGAACCTTACTAGGAATGTGAGTTGACATAGTTATTTTACTATGATTCCTTGGGTTCATATCCATTAAGATTTTACTAAAACCCACTTGTAGAACAATCCGAATTTCGACTAAATAATTTTGGTTAATTGATGGAATTGATATGAACCCATGAACAAGTTGGTAATGACATTGTTAATGCTTACGTAAAAACTTTATTTTGAAAAACAAATGTTCAAGTTCATTGTTGATTTTACATGGTTAATATGTTATTGTCAATGATGAACTTGGTACATTATGAACATGAGAATGATAAGGATTAATCCTTTGTTTGCCAAGAAATTGATGAAACACATTCAAATCTTTTTGATTTTTGCCTTATGTTTAACATATGAGTGATTGGGAAAATATTTTTGTGTTTATTGTATTTCGGTACTAATCATGCCTTCAGAATATCAACAAGATCACCAATACACTAAACAATACATGCCAAACCTAGCCGAACTTTGTCCTTCCCCTCAACTTGCCAACACCTATCATTCACTTCAAGAACGTTGCTTTCACGAGGGTAGAGTTGTCCAAAATGATATTGAGGGCTATATATATACTCAGTCGATGTTCGAACAAATGAGTTTGATTGCTTGTTGTACATCAAGGAAGATATATATCCCGAATTTCTTTTGGAGTTTTTTAGCTCATATTCTCTCATGTTTGATAATGATAGAATATATGTTAAGTTCATCATTGATGGTCGACTCATTCAATACTCTCTCGAAGATTTTGGTCAAGCTCTTCGTGTTCCATTTAGAGGCACTTGTCGATTCACGGATAAATGGAAGCTTGATTCTCTCCTTGATCCAAACTAATCGTATAACACGAATCTAGTAGATATAAGTTGGATCGATCAGTTTAGAAGAGCCTATTTAGGGTGTAAGGGGGGTCGTCAATCTCTAAAGGGTGGTAATAACTGACTTTTGGGTTGGTTAATAAAAGGTTTTTGCTTGCAAGATCTCTCTTTGCGTTGCTCGTACCCAATTGATATATATCGTTGTTTCGTTCTCGGTATCTTCTCGAATCGATCACGGTCAAAAGTGGAATAGTTGTAATTGGTGACTAAAAAGGGGGAGCTTTGGTCTAAATCTACTGAAATGATAAAGGCAAGTGATAATAAAACTAAACTAGAAGCTTTAAATGAAACAGTAGTACCTCATGAAAAATAAATCTGGAATTCTTCTATTCGGAATGTTGGCCTTACTCGGAATACTTGGAAAAATTTCCTATTCGGAATATTCTGGAAATGCCTGATTCGGAAAGTATGCTTATTCGGAATATTGTTCTATGCGGAAAGTTAAGTTCATGCGGAAAAGTCTTCTTACTCGGAATATTAAGCTACTCGGAAAGATATGGTTATTCGGAAAATAATTGCTATGCGGAAAAATGATTTCTATTCGGAAAATTTGGGTTATTCGGAATATGGAAGATATTCCGAATAAAGAAAATGGAAATACTTCCTATGCGGAATAATGAGGGCAATTCGGAAAACAGGGTTATTCGGAAAAAAATTCCGAATAGAGAAACTCAAACAATCCTATGCGGAAAGAATGGACTATTCGGAATATGGAATATTCCGAATAGAGAAATTAGAAATCGGTCTATGCGGAATATTTTTGAACAGAATACTATTCGGAAAAATGGACATGTTCCGAATAACCAAAATATTAAAACCCTTACTCGGAATAAATGAAAGTTCCGAATAGGCAAGAACAGAAAATCCCTATTCGGAATCTTAGAAAATTCCGAATAGACACCACCCCAGATTCCCTATTCGGAATCTGGGCAGAATCAGAAACTTGGAACGAAGAACAGTAAGATACGAAATATACCAAACCAACTCAATCAAGTAAAAAGGTTTTACCAAATCAACCACTAATCATCTACTAACTACAAGGATCAAATCCCAATCATAAAAACACCAATTCAACAACTTTTTAGAATCAAACTAGAACCAAATAGAACTTAAGAACATGAAAGAAAAAGATGAAGAAGAACAAGATGAATCAAAAGATTAAAAGAGGAATTGTATTAATGATTTAAGATTCAAAACAACAAAGATTAACTTACAAGATTGGAAGATAAATCAAACAAAGATTAAAACCACTCCTTAAGGGAGGTGGTTCCTAAAAACTAGGAAGAAGAAAAATAACTGGAAAAAGAAGAAGAGAGAGTATCGTGTGTGTATTGGGAGGAGTATTTATAGGCTTCTCCCTTGGTTGGTGAGTGGGCTTTCTTCCCTTCTTTTTGTCTTCTCGTCTTTTCAGAAAAGTTGACGTTTTCGATTCTGATTCGGGATTTGTTGTCGATTAATTTCAACTCGTCTTTTAATTTCTTCGTTAAATAGACTTGAGTTTCTTCGACTTATGAAAATCTTCCGTCTTTAGTCCTTTTCTTCGATAAATCTTCGAATAGGCCTAGTGACTTCAAATCTTTTGCACCTCTTGGTCAATAGACTTTGTCTTCGGTCTTTTTCCTTTATAAAACCCGTGCAATCCCATGTTTTCTCCAATATTAATCCGGTTGGCTCTGAAAACATAACAAACACACAAACCACGCATAATTCCAAACAAATGACATTAAATACGCGTTTTGGTCTTGTTTTTGCAAGAAATAAGTGGTAGAAAAGATAGGTGTTTACACACCTATCAAATCCCCTACACTTAACCATTGCCATGCCCTCATGCAATGCTTAGTGATAAAGCAACATTACACTTTTCTCTTAATTAATTAACCTTGGCCTTATTCAAATACTACTAAACAAAAATTTAAAGCACTAAAAGAAATTTAAAACAAACAAAAGGATAGAACATAACTATGTGGAAATAACTTGTAAAGAGATCGAGGACTTACATTAGGGCTTTTGGTGCTGCGAAGATTTATCACCCTCAAGTTTCACTTTCCCCAAACTAAGCTTAAAAACGAGATCATTGTTATTATAAGTTAGCAATTCAAACACTTACACACATGGCTTAATTAAATGCTTAGACTCCCTTATTCCTAGGTGTATCTCTTATATTTTATTTTTGTCGTAGAATGATCATGAAGATGCATTTTTGGACTTATTTCGATAGTTCATTTAAGCTGAAAGCAAAGTAGGATGATTTGATCAATAGTTAGCTAAAGGACAAAATCTTTTAAAACTGCTTCTCGGGATATCAGAAAGTTCATATCTTGGCATAACTTGGTTCACGATTTGAGACCTTTCTCGGGCCGATATTTGGCATGTACTTCATACTTCATATCTTCGAGAGACGTTTCTTGAGGTAATGGTCTTCTCATCATAATAGAGTTTCTTCACTTTGGAGACTTTTGAGGGGTACTCCAACTTTGTTGACCACGACTTCATGATTATTTCTTCAATCTCTAATTGGGATTTTGAGATACAACGATCCGCCTCCTTTTCGGACTTGGATCTATTTATCCTCATACCTTGTTAGGGTCTTTTCGGATAGACTTCTCCATCATCTTTATGGGAGTTGATTGCTTTTCGTCGTGAGTCTTGATCCTTCATATTGATTTTGGAGATAATGCTTTTCACATCACTTTTGGGATCTTCAGCAATAAAATTGAATCCTCATGCCTTGTTAGGGCCTTTTCGGACTCGCCAATCTTTGCGCCCCGCTTCATAAGTTATGCCTTGGCTATGAACTCTCGTCATTACCGAGCAACTTTTAAACGATCTTGGGCTAGAAGCTAAGTAACCTTTCAAATCGTACGACCTTACTTATTGCAGATAAATTATTAGCAAGTGATGGGAGAATAGGCAAATAATTACACCAAGCGAGCTTGTGCAAGAATACCGACTTATAATTGACTCTATCATTTCTCGTTCTCCACAATTTAAAATCTCAAGGAATGAGACTCGTGGATGCTTAGCCTAATAAACCAATTAAGGTCTACATGGTTAAGGATACTAGCTAGAGTGAACTTAGATAAGTAAACTCGGGTTGAGTCAAAATAGACGCAACGGGCCTAATATGTTCAAGATTTCAAAACTAGCTACATCACTTTATTAATATTTTTGACTTTATTGCGGGATATATACATATGAAAGCAACGATAAAAATTTAAAATTTACGACAAAATGGCCAAAGTTGATTAAAAATTTGAAAAATGTTGAAAAGTATGATTTTCCGGTTAAATGAATGCATTTTCATGGAAAAGTCCACTTAAAACTTCGATAGAAGTCTCCCCTACACTTAAGATAAACATTGTCCTCAATGTTGAAGCATGTGGGAAGGGTCTCCCCAACACTTATGACATTGTGCACGTTGGTTAACTCAAGTTAAGGAAGAGACGACTAAAGTGATCAATTTCAAATGTGAATATGAAGAGAATTGAATCACGATAGTTGAGAGATAGAACCAGATTTCGGATAACATGGGATCACGGTTCTTCAAGGGTTCCAAAAGTGCAATAATCCCTGTAATCACATCACCATCCAAAAACAAGCAACCTATATAGCTCCCCCTACACTTATGATGAAAAACGGGAAAGAGGGATAGATACCCGGGTTGCCTCCCGAGGAGCGCTTGTTTTTGTTTACCGAGTCGCGAGCCTGACTCGGTCCCGAACTAATTCAAGGGAAACGTGGTGAGGGATGGAATCATCTCCTTAGAGATGTCCTCACCAACGTACAACTTCAAACGCTGGCCATTCACCTTGAAGTTAGGCCCATTTGGCTGAGAAAGCTCAATGGTGCCATAGGGAAAGACATTGGCGATGGTGAATGGACCAGACCAGCGGCTCTTCAACTTGCCTGAGAAGATCTTCAACCGAGAGTTAAAGAGCAAGACTTGATCACCAACGTTGAACTCTCGGTTCTTGATTTTAGCATCGTGGATAATCTTGGTCTTCTCCTTGTAAATCAATGAGTTCTCGTAAGCTTGATTCCTCAATTCTTGAAGCTCGTTGAGTTGAATCTTCCGAAAATCACCGGCTTTGTTGATGTCGAAGTTAGCCCACTTCAAGGCCCAGTATGCCTTATGTTCCAGCTCGATGGGAAGGTGGCAGGCTTTCCCGTACACAAGACGATAGGGTGTACAACCAATCGGCGTCTTATAGGCGGTACGGAAGGCCCACAGAGCATCATCAAGTTTATCGGCCCACGAGGCACGATGCTCTCCCACAGTACGTTCCAAAATTCTCTTCAATCCACGGTTGGATATCTCGGCTTGACCGTTGGTTTGAGGATGATAGGCGGTGGAAAGACGGTGATTGACACCGTACTTAGCCATGACTCTTGCAAATTGATCGTTGCAAAAATGAGTCCCGCGGTCACTGATAATAGCACGAGGAACACCGAAACGAGCAAACAATTGTTTCAAGAAATTACAAACCACCCTCGCGTCGTTAGTGGGTAAAGCTTTTGCTTCAACCCATTTAGAAACGTAGTCGACAGCGACAAGGATGTATTTGTTGCCTTTAGAAGACGGGAATGGCCCCATAAAGTCGATGCCCCAGACATCAAAGATTTCACATTCTTGTATGAAATTTTGAGGCATCTCATCTTTATGTGTGATCTTGCCTTGTTTTTGGCAAGCATCACAATGTTTAACCATCTCGTGAGCATCACGATAAATGGTGGGCCAATAGAATCCCGAGTCAAACACTTTTTTGGCGGTGAAGTTGGGACCAAAGTGACCACCGGTGGGTCCTTTGTGGCACGCTTGGAGAATATCAAAAGCTGCCGGTCCGTCAACACACCGACGAATAATCAGGTCAGCGCATTGTTTGAATAGAAAAGGGTCCTCCCAGAAGTAAGTCTTAACATCGTTCAAGAACTTCTTCTTTTGTTGGGATGTTAACCCTTGGATGAGAACACCACCTGCTAAGTAGTTTGCAATATCGGCAAACCACAGGGTGCCATCAAGATTGGGATTGATCGACATTAAGGTTTCAAGGGGAAAAGAGTCATTGATCTCTTTGTTCGGATGGTCCCCTTGATATGGATCCTCAAGTCGGCTCAGATGATCCGCGGCCAGGTTTTCGGCCCCCTTCTTGTCACGAATTTCAATGTTGAATTCTTGAAGGAGTAAAACCCAGCGAAGAAGTCTTGGCTTAGAATCGTTCTTTGTCATCAAGTACTTCAACGCGGAATGGTCCGTGTATACGATGGTGGTGGATAAAACAAGATAGGGGCGAAATTTTTCAAAAGCATAGACAACAGCTAAAAGCTCTTTTTCGGTTGTCGTATAATGCAATTGAGCCCCCGTCATTGTTTTGCTAGCGTAGTGGATTGGTTGGAAGTGTTTATTCACTCTTTGGCCCAAAACCGCACCAATAGCAAAGTCGCTAGCATCGCACATCAATTCAAAGGGCAGCTCCCAATTAGGGGTAACCAAGACCGGTGCCTTAGTTAGCTTGTCCTTGAGAAGATTGAAGGCTTCGAGACACTCTTTAGAAAAGATAAAAGGAGTATCTTTTTCTAAGAGGTGGGTCATCGGGCGAGCGATTTTAGAGAAATCCTGAATGAATCTACGATAGAAGCCCGCATGACCCAAAAAACTTCTGACACCCTTCACGGTTGAAGGTGGAGGTAATTTGGCTATGACATTAACTTTGGCACGGTCGACTTCAAGACCGGCTTTAGAGATTTTGTGTCCTAGCACAATGCCTTCTTTTACCATAAAATGGCATTTTTCCCAATTCAGAACAAGGCGAGTGTCTTCGCACCGCTTAAGCATACGTTCCAAATTGGCAAGGCAAGCAGAGAAGGAATCCCCGAAGACCGAGAAATCATCCATGAAGACTTCCATGGTTTGCTCAACCATATCATGAAAGATAGCCAACATGCACCTTTGGAAAGTCCCGGGGGCATTGCATAAGCCAAAAGGCATTCTTTTATAAGCAAAGGTGCCATAGGGACAAGTGAATGTTGTCTTCTCTTGATCTTGGGGATCGATGGGTATTTGAAAATAACCCGAGAAGCCATCCAGAAAGCAGTAATATTCATTACCCGCTAGACGTTCAAGCATTTGGTCCATAAAAGGTAGAGGGAAATGATCCTTTCTCGTGGCATCATTGAGTTTGCGGTAGTCTATACAAACTCTCCACCCAGTAACGAGACGGGTAGGAATTAACTCGTTGTTTGCATTGGGCACAACGGTTATACCACCTTTCTTAGGCACACAATGGACTGGACTAACCCACGGGGAATCCGAAATAGGGTAAATCATACCCGCATCAAGAAGTTTGATAACCTCTTTTTTGATGACATCATGGATTTTAGGATTCACCCTTCTTTGGCTTTGAATAGTGGGCTTAAAGTCGTCCTCCATGAGAATTTTATGTGTGCAAAAGTGAGGATCAATTCCGCGGATGTCGGAGATTTTCCAAGCGATAGCGCGTTTATGCTTCTTCAACACTGCAACAAGGCGGGCTTTTTCGTCTTCTTTCAGATCCTTTGCGATGATAACCGGTAACTTCTCGTCGTCTTCTAGGAAAACGTACTCAAGATGAGGCGGTAGGTCCTTAAGCTCGAGAGTAGGAGGAGCCTCAATAGATGGTGAAACTAACGATGGATCATCATTAGTCACCTCTTTAGGAGTAGGAGGAGACAATGGGTCCTCATTGAGAAGTCTCTCAATAGTACGAATATCTTCATCCCAATTGGTGGACGAATTATCATACGTAATATCGAGAGGACCCAGGCTAGCTTCGAACTCATCCAAGTCACTTTCTCCAAAAGGAGTAAATGCTGGAGCAATTGAGGCAACGGTCTCAACAATGGGTAGAGAAGAGAGAGTACTTTTGCAAGCATCATAAAAATGTTCTTCACAAGCCTCATCGAGAACGTCAATAGCATTAACACTCTCATAGGAATAAGGTTGTTGAGAAATCTTACCCATGTTGAAGACAATTTGATCGTCACCAACTCTCATGATTAATTCGCCTGCGGCTACATCAATGAGAGTGCGACCGGTCCTCAAGAATGGACGTCCAACGATTAATGGAACACGAGGGTCCATCTCGTAGTCAACGACGACAAAATCCGCCGGAAAGGTGAATTTATCAACGCCAACAAAGACATCTTCAGCTATCCCCACTGGATAAGCAACCGTACGGTTGGCTAATTCCAAAGTCATTCGTGTGGGGACTAGCTCGGGGAGAGATAATTGCTTCCAAACACTTAAAGGCATTAAGTTTATACTGGCACCTAGATCAGCTAGGGCCATGCAATTCTCTACTCCCGGGAAGTTGCAAGGAATCAAGAAGCGACCGGGATCACCAAGTTTGGTGGGCAATTTCCTTAAGAGCACTGCGGAGCAGTTCTCATTAAGTTGGGTCTGAGCAATGTCAAGAAGCTTTTCTTTATCACTTAGAAGATCTTTAAACATCTTAGCATATTTGGGCATGTGAGCGAGAGCCTCGGCAAAGGAGATGTTAAAATTCAATTGTTTAAACATTTTTAGGAAGTTTGAAACTTGAATATCATCCTTACTCTTTTGCTTCTCTTTCCTCAACCTTGAAGGATAAGGTATATTGGATGAAGAAGAAGGCTTTAAGGGGATAGGATCACTCACAACCACGGGTGGTGGGGAAATGGGGATAGAAGGTGAAGGAGGTGGAGAAAGTTGCTCTTTTTCCTTGTTCACAATCACGGGTGGCGATGTAGGAAGCTCGGGTTCCATATAACCTTTTCCACTACGAGTGGTGATTGCTTTCATCTCCCCTCTTGGATTTGCAACGGTATTACTCGAAAGAGTACCCGAAGAAGAGGGTTTATTACCTTGGATGAGCGAACCAATCATATCACGAAGGTGAAGAGCTTGATTATTGAAAGAGTTTTGCATGTTGGTATTAATAGCATCGCTATGTTTGGCCATATCATTCCTTAGCTCGGCTCGAATATCACTTCCTTGTTTCACCATGTCATTCTTCAAGTTGACAAATTGACTCTGAAGATTCGTCACCATCTCACGATTGGTCTTCATGAACGACTCGACGTCGGGATTCACTGTCATCGGTTGATTGAGAGGTGGAGCTTGGTAAGCTTGAGAATTTCCTTGAGTTTGGTAGGTATTTCTTTGGGGTTGATATTGATTTTGAGCACGAGGTTGGGATTGGTTGTTTCGGTTATAGTTTTGTTGTTGGGTTTGGTTTGCAGGAGGGAAACCGGGAGGTGCAAGATAATTGTTGGAACGATAACTTAGCAAGCTACGGTCTCCTTGAGGGCGAGCTTGATAGCCTCCCGTGGGATATGTACCGTATGCTGCGTTAACGTTTTCAGAATAATTGCCTTGAGTGGAAGGACAATCATTATAAGAATGAGGACCACCACATGTGTCACAAGACATAGCAACGGCTTTAGCTTGTTGAAAGTGGTTTGTGGCCATGGTCATGAAATTTTTGTTCATTTCAGCAAGTTGTCGAGAAATTTCAGACATTTCCGGATTGGAGGTAGTAGAAGAAACATTGACTCTCGAGTTAGATCTTGAGGATGCGGATGAATCCCAATTCTTGTGGTGAGTAGTCATGTTTTCAATCAACTCTCGACACTCCTCTGGTCTCCTTTTCATAAAAGTACCACCGGCGGCGGCATTGATCGTGTCACGATCACGAAAGGTGAGACCATTATAGAAGGTGTCAATAAGAGTGACGGGGAGCATATTGTGATTAGGACAGCGGTCGATCAAATCATTATAACGTTCCCAAGCATCGAAAAGCGATTCATCATTCTCTTGCATAAATCCACTGATTTGGTTACGAAGACTAGTGACCATGGATGGGGGAAAGTAGCGCGATAAAAAACGTTGAGTCATGTCGTTCCATGTATGAATAGAATTCTTAGGAAGACGGTCAAACCATTTTTCGGCATGGTGAGAAAGCGAGTGTGGAAAAAGTTGGAGGCGAAGGTCATCCATAGAAACACCGGGAGATTTCATGCTTTGGGTAATAGTGATGAATTTGTCGAGGTGTTTGTTGGCATCATCATCCGGAATTCCGCGAAATGGATTCGTTTGTACTTGCTGGATCATGTGATGTTTCAACGAAAACTCCTGAGCCGTGACATGCATCGGTGCAATCGGGCCTCCACGTCCGTTCATTGTGGGTTGACATAGCTCCTCCATGGTTCGTAAGTCGGGTGGATTATTCATATTTGGGTGGGATGGGTTATTATTATTATTGTTGTTTTGGGGGGGTGGAATATTATTGTTGTTGTGTACACCTGCCATGTCTAATTGTTCGAGAGTCTCGGGCTCTGAATAAGACGTGGATCGAGTACGCATACACTAAAAAGAAAATGCAAGAGAAAATATTTTTGGTTTTTATAGGTTTTATATTGTTTTTGTGTTTTTGGAAATTTTATATTTTTATGGATTTTTTGAAAATTTTTGTGCTTGAAAATAACGTTCCCGAAAGAACGGATCCCAAAATCCAATTTTTCTCACAAGAAACCGTTGATCCTTACGAAAAGAGCCGGCAGCGGCGCCATTTTAATAACTGACTTTTGGGTTGGTTAATAAAAGGTTTTTGCTTGCAAGATCTCTCTTTGCGTTGCTCGTACCCAATTGATATATATCGTTGTTTCGTTCTCGGTATCTTCTCGAATCGATCACGGTCAAAAGTGGAATAGTTGTAATTGGTGACTAAAAAGGGGGAGCTTTGGTCTAAATCTACTGAAATGATAAAGGCAAGTGATAATAAAACTAAACTAGAAGCTTTAAATGAAACAGTAGTACCTCATGAAAAATAAATCTGGAATTCTTCTATTCGGAATGTTGGCCTTACTCGGAATACTTGGAAAAATTTCCTATTCGGAATATTCTGGAAATGCCTGATTCGGAAAGTATGCTTATTCGGAATATTGTTCTATGCGGAAAGTTAAGTTCATGCGGAAAAGTCTTCTTACTCGGAATATTAAGCTACTCGGAAAGATATGGTTATTCGGAAAATAATTGCTATGCGGAAAAATGATTTCTATTCGGAAAATTTGGGTTATTCGGAATATGGAAGATATTCCGAATAAAGAAAATGGAAATACTTCCTATGCGGAATAATGAGGGCAATTCGGAAAACAGGGTTATTCGGAAAAAAATTCCGAATAGAGAAACTCAAACAATCCTATGCGGAAAGAATGGACTATTCGGAATATGGAATATTCCGAATAGAGAAATTAGAAATCGGTCTATGCGGAATATTTTTGAACAGAATACTATTCGGAAAAATGGACATGTTCCGAATAACCAAAATATTAAAACCCTTACTCGGAATAAATGAAAGTTCCGAATAGGCAAGAACAGAAAATCCCTATTCGGAATCTTAGAAAATTCCGAATAGACACCACCCCAGATTCCCTATTCGGAATCTGGGCAGAATCAGAAACTTGGAACGAAGAACAGTAAGATACGAAATATACCAAACCAACTCAATCAAGTAAAAAGGTTTTACCAAATCAACCACTAATCATCTACTAACTACAAGGATCAAATCCCAATCATAAAAACACCAATTCAACAACTTTTTAGAATCAAACTAGAACCAAATAGAACTTAAGAACATGAAAGAAAAAGATGAAGAAGAACAAGATGAATCAAAAGATTAAAAGAGGAATTGTATTAATGATTTAAGATTCAAAACAACAAAGATTAACTTACAAGATTGGAAGATAAATCAAACAAAGATTAAAACCACTCCTTAAGGGAGGTGGTTCCTAAAAACTAGGAAGAAGAAAAATAACTGGAAAAAGAAGAAGAGAGAGTATCGTGTGTGTATTGGGAGGAGTATTTATAGGCTTCTCCCTTGGTTGGTGAGTGGGCTTTCTTCCCTTCTTTTTGTCTTCTCGTCTTTTCAGAAAAGTTGACGTTTTCGATTCTGATTCGGGATTTGTTGTCGATTAATTTCAACTCGTCTTTTAATTTCTTCGTTAAATAGACTTGAGTTTCTTCGACTTATGAAAATCTTCCGTCTTTAGTCCTTTTCTTCGATAAATCTTCGAATAGGCCTAGTGACTTCAAATCTTTTGCACCTCTTGGTCAATAGACTTTGTCTTCGGTCTTTTTCCTTTATAAAACCCGTGCAATCCCATGTTTTCTCCAATATTAATCCGGTTGGCTCTGAAAACATAACAAACACACAAACCACGCATAATTCCAAACAAATGACATTAAATACGCGTTTTGGTCTTGTTTTTGCAAGAAATAAGTGGTAGAAAAGATAGGTGTTTACACACCTATCAGGTGGCAGTTCTTTTTTTAACGCATTACGCTACCTACAACAGTGACCACGAGCGACCATGAATTTTTCTGCCACTTCAGATTCTCTCTCCGACGATCTACAAACGATTTGTTTTCACAACAAGACGATCAAGTTAGAAAAGATTTTTATTCAAATAAAATAAAAACATTACAATAATAATTATATTGAAATATTGTTAAAAAAAACTGATTAAATAATGTTTAATTAGAGATAAAGAGTGTAAAACGTATTAACTAAAACTAATTTTAAAAATAGTCAAATTAATATATGTTATGAGTAATTAAACAAAACTCAATATATTAAAATTTAAAAATTTATTACAGATGATATCTAATTAAAACATAATTAAAACTAATTTAATCTAATAAAAAAAAAAGAGAGAGAAGACCGATTGCATGAATGGTTCGAAGATTCTAACAATTTCGAGGGCACAACTGACTCGACTCAGTCGTCGCAACGGGATCGACCATGCCTCGACTGATACCGTTGTGGGAAGCCTTAGTTATGACACGTATCATGGATGCAACTCGTGAATCTCTATGAAATTGAATATCCCGATTTAACTAATTCAAATTAATTTTTGTACTTTAATCCATACTGATAATCATCATATTGGCAACAATATAAATATCACATCCGCCATAAAACTTTTCTTAACATCAAGTTGTATATGTGATGAAAATGTTTTTGTAATTTGGTCGACTAGTTTAGCAAAGAGCTAGAGGCAGGAACATAATTACACTAGCGGTCGGAGAGTCACTAAACTAGTCGACCAAATTACAAAAACATTTTCATCACATATACTAGAGAACTCATTGTTCGAATTGAAAGTGAGTTGGATAGCTTTTTCTTGAGCTTTTTGATCTGTATAAAGATTAATTTCTAAATAGCCAAATAACATAAATAGTAGTTTGATCTACGACTAGGGAGCCGAGCTCGGTTCGAAATAAAAATAGTAGGCTCAAGCTCCGCTCGATAGCTCGTCGAGCTTTTACCGTTAAGGCTTAAGCTCGGCTCGATTAGAATTCAAGCAAAGCTCGACATTATATATATAAAACAAATACATCATTAAGGTTTACACACAATCATAAATTATACGTTTGTCGGAAACTATGATAATGACTATCAATAAATTATTTAATTTTTTATATATTTACTTTTTATAATAAAGCTAATACGCAAATCAACGTTTCCTTACATATATAAAATATATTTATATTAAGACTCGAAAAACTCGATAATGACTCGAGTCGGCTATCAAAAACTCGAGCTTGGCTCATTATATGTTTAGAGTTATGTTATTTGGCTTGAGCTCGAGCTCGAGTTTGGGCTCGCTAAAAACTCGGCTCGATCGAGTCGAACTCGAGCTCGAGTTGTTTGATTAAAGCTTAACTTGTTTGCAACCCTAACTACGACATCTAGGAGTGTAGTGTCGGTTAAAGAGATCCGTAAAGTTGTTCACGTCGTCAATGAAAGAGAAGTGCTTATCACTACGGTTGCATTAATATTGTGACAACATCATGATGAGAAATTCATAGTCAACACTCAACAATGTATCATCAAAATATGAAAACAAAAAAAGGAAGCGAATATACAAAAAGCTAATAGTAATGAAGAAAAATTCAAAAATGAACTTTTGAAAATTATGAAAAACAGAAATTTTTTTATTAAAAAAACATTAGAGGATATTGAGCCGTATCTAAATATCATATTCAGTTAAAAATATCTTATTTTAGGCTTATTTAAGATGCAATTTTTTATTTAATAATTATAATTTATATATTAAAAGAAAATAAATGGATGATCGGTTGCGCCGCTAGTCTATTTTCTAAATAAAATAAAATTTATTAAATACAACGTATGTGTATTTAAGTGTCAAATCACTGTTCATAACATTGTATTTTGGTAAATAGTTTCACGGTCATAAGTGAAAGAAACCAAATATATTAAATGCGAAAAAAATAAACACTTGTTAATTTTCAACACATAATTACTCGTGCTTAGTCACTTTGTACGAATCAAATTTCAAAACAGTCTGATCTAGTGTAAAATCTTAACCGCAGAAGAAAAACTCATGTCAAATCAAAACGCATGCATATTAAATATTAACTAATTTTAATTTTAAGAAGATATATCCATTAATATAGTGACAACATGATGATGGAAAATTCATAGTCAGCAGCACTCAACAATGTCTCATCAAAAGGGAAAAAGACCAATTTGATCAAAATCACCTTTTAAAAGTTAAATCATGGTCAAGTGAAAATATTTTGACAAATTTGGTCATACACAATTGCATAAATGCACAACTCCATTAAATAAACGCCACGTGTCCATCCAAGTACATATTTTAACCAAGGGACCGGACCCATATATGTTCCCATTCACTATGAAAATATTTGTCTTATTATGTTATTAAATGTACAACTGACGGCGTTCAACTTGCAAATGATCAACCTTATGACAATAGTACATATTTTTTTAATTTCCAATAAAAGTGAAACGCAGAAGTTGTGCATTTGAGGGTTGAGCGTCGTCGGTTGATCATTTAAAAAGAATCTTTAGTACGACACTTGTCACATAATGTATGGTGATGACCATATTGGTCTTTTTCTTTCTACTTGACCATGATAAGGTTTTCAAGTGATTAAAATGACCAAATATGTCTTTTCCCTCATCAAAATATGAACGAATATATAAAAAGCTAAAAGTAATGAAGGAAAGTTCAAAAAAGACTTTTGAAACTTATGAAAATAAGAAAAAAAATATTTAAGGAAAAGACATAAGCCAACTTTTGAAATATCACTTTTTTTTCCTTGGGCGGTCACTGCAGAAAGTGATTGTAGAGAGTGTGTGTGTGTTGTGCTGTAACCTTCGTATTTTCCACATCTTGAGTTTGTGGTCGGTTTAATGGTCAAAAGTAAGCATTATATGAATAATGTGTTATCCATTGAATTTGTCTACATAATTTCGACATCCTTTAGGACATCTTTATCATGTTTTCTTTTACAATGTAATGTAAATACTAGGTGGAAAACAATTACGGTTTACAAAATTGACTCGAAAGAAACTAGATCAAAGAATAGGTGGTGTTGGGTCTATAAGGATCGCTAATTCGCTACTCACTCCAACGTGTTCCACATATAAACTCATGAGGTTCAACTTGAGAAGCTGGTTTTACCGTTTTACGATTAAAAAGTTTGTGACATGCAAGTGACGCTTGGCATACGTTTGTGTACAAAGTTTGACCAATGATTGAGACGTTAAATTAACAATTAATCAGCTCGTATAGTACCATGTATATATGGCTGTCTCCCATTTGCATGTTACTCTTCCAAACCCTAAATACATTAACAAAAGGAGCTAAAATGCAATGTTTGAAAACTCGGTTTTTTAATTTATTCAGTCGAGCAATTTGATCACGATTCAACTAATTTTAACTAACGAATTAATCGAGATTTCTGGTCAAAATCAACACAAATTTTAAAACATTTGCTAACAAGTGTATCGTCGATGGACGACACTCTCAAAACACTTCTTTTCTGAAGATCGGTGAGTTAATCAGGATACGGCTTGAGGCGCGAAGGTAGACTAGTCAAGGTTATCACAATAAACCATTTTTGCATCTTTTGTAGCAATTTAATGTATGTGAGAGACTTTAAAGAAGCTAATCAGCCAGTGCGGATGTCAATTGAATCATTTTGCAACTTAACATTACGTACATTTTTTATTACAATTTACATATTAGGAGAAGGCAAACGGACAACAAGCTGCGCCGCTACCCTTTGTCACACACGATTTTACTATACGGAACATTAACAACTACGATGTCTTATACATCAAGAAGCTTTGTCGACTTGTAGCATATATTGGTCGATGAGTCAAGGAAACGCAATTATTGAAACAATTATTCACTCTAAATTCAACTGATTATGTCGTTCTCATGAATAAAATTTTATATAGCAAAGCCTATTTCTTAAACTTATTCGTCAAACCCCGCCAAATTAAGTCAGCACATCATGTCATCTTACTAATTGGTTGAATTCTCAAATTTTATGTTAATCACGAAAATTTTCGAAAACAAAACTCTAATTGTTGACAAATCGATTTTTGCTTCTTACGACTATTAATCTCGTAAATAGTTACAAACAAAAGGTAGAGCAACAAGAGTTTAATCATAATTAACATTGTACTTTTTATGTCATAAAACGATAATAATGAACAAAAACATAGCCAAAACTTTTTTTTTTGAACGGTAATTTTATTAACACAAACTAGCAAGGAGCTATATTACAAGGAAATAAAATACGGATTATTAAGCCAATCGTTCCAACCAAACGATACTTTACATCTAAACTTACACCAATAAAAAGAACTAGAGATAATATTATCATAAATAGTCGCCTTCAAGGTAGCTTTCTCCTCAAACAAAAACTTGTTGCGATAACTCCACACGTACCACCACACCTGCTTGAGCTTAGACTCCATACGACATGCCACCAACCACCTTTTCCGATCTTCATATGACCATACTGTATCAAAATTGAGATTCCACCACCTGGCAATCTTGTTACTTAATTCCCGCACCAAAACACATTTAAAGAACAAATGCTCCGATGTCTCCACACCGTGATCACAAATGGGGCACGAAATTAAATGAATATCAATACCCCACCGCGAGATATTAAACCTAGTTGGAAGCCCATCTCTCCGAATCTTCCAGCGAGGATATTCACTTTGATTGGAACATACTTCACACACCTCGTCCCGTCAATTAGATGCGGAAATATAGCCTCATCGATACGTCTGCGAATAGATGCCACCGAAAATTCGCCCGTGCTCTCCAAATTCCACACCCACCTATCACACATCAAGACAAGAGTTACAGACCGAGCTATTTTCGACAACTTATCCATCTGCTCTTCCTCTACACCCCCTTAACTGGACGCCTAAACGAACTCTCCAGGCTAGACTCATTCAGTTTAGAACTGACATTAATATCCTTATCATTCTCCAAAGCGTAAATCCGAGGCGAAATGACTTTAAAAATACCACCTTCATACCATTTATCCTGCCAAAACTTGACCATGTCCCCTTTACCCAATTTAATTTTCAGAAAATCAAATATATCTAACCCATTCTTCTTCAGCGCACGAATTTTATTAACAATATCTAACCAACATGATCGACCCTTCAACTTACCCTCCGAGAACAGATTGCCATTAACTCCATATATAGACGTAATAACTCTCGTCCATAGAGACTCCTTCTGAGTTAAAAATTTCCACGCCCACTTTATCATCAGCCCTCTATTTAACGCATATAGACTAGGCACTCCAAGATCACCATGACTTCTCACTGTCAAAACGTCATTCCACTTCACCCACGACGCCTTCTTACTTCCTACTTCATGACCATTAAAGAACTTGCCACGAATAGATTCCATCTTCTGAAGCACTTTCAATGGGGCCCTGAAAATAGACATATGAAAAACCGGTATGGATCCAAGAACAGCTTTAAGCAAAGTCAATCTCCCGCCAATAGAAAAAGTTTTCATCTTCCACTTAGAAAGACGACTCTTCACTTTATCAACTACCTTCGTCCATTCTTGTATAAGGGACATATTACCTCCCACTTTTGTACCAAGATAAATAAACGGCTTCTTAAGCACCAAAAAACCTAGTTTAGAAGCTGCTTGATTCACTATAGTGTCATCCACGTAAAGCCCCAAAATCTTACTTTTATTCATATTAAACATGATAAAAACATTCCAATACGTGCACCAAAATGTTAATATTATCTTCACTCTACTTGGCCTACAAAAACTGCATCATCAACATAAAACAAATGCGAAAGACAAACCTCCTTATCTAATTGGATACCCTTAAAATGCCCTGCTTCAATAACCCGTTGAAAGGAAGCATGAAGACTCTCCATTATAAGAATAAACAAGAAAGGAGATAGAGGGTCGCCTTGCTTCAATCCTTTATAACATTGAAATTCCTCCGTTGGACTACCATTAACCAAAATAGAGCTCTTTGACGATTGAAGACAACATTGGATCCACTTGCACCATTTTTTACCAAAACCAAATTTCTTTAACACATCATCTCGAAAATCCCATCTCACTGAATCATACGCCTTCTCGAAATCCACTTTAAAGATAAGCGATTTTTTCTTCCTCTTCGTACACCACTTGATTACTTCATTCAAAATAAAAGGCCCATAGAATATTTGTCTACCACTAATAAACGCCGATTGAACCTCATCAACAATATCACTCAACACCACCACCAAATTATTAGCTAAGATCTTTGCAATAATCTTATAAATACTACCAATAAGACTAATTAGACGAAAATCCTTAGTAATGAAAGATGAGTTACACCCGATGGGAATGTCACTATAATTGAAAAAATACGTCACAAAATCATTCACATCCTTCTCTATAATGGACCAAAACTCCCTATAGAATTCAAATGTAAACCCATCGGGACTGGGAGCTTTATCCATCCCACAATCCTATACAGCCGTCTTTATTTCCTCTCTAGATACCATGCGTTCCATCTCAGTACACTGTTCCTCTAACAACATTTTCGAAAAAGTACTCTCAATAGTAGCTCTTCTATCAGCTGCCTTCTCAAACCTATTTTTAAATTGAAGAAAGCACTCCCTTTTTACATCCACCGGCTGCTCTTTCCATGTCCCATCAACCATAAGACCCCGAATGTGCATATGGTTACGTTTTTTTATTAAGCATGCCATGAAAAAAACTCGACTTTTCGTCCCCTTGAATAGACCACTTGATCTTAGCTTTTTGAGCAAAATCCAAAACTTGCAAATGCTCAATATTATATAAATCTTTCACCACCTGTATGCGTTTTTTTAGCAATCTCGTCATTCCCAATCTCATGATCAGTAATATCGTTTACACTATGCAACTCCTCTTTCATATTCACTAGGGCTTTTGCCCGCGCTTCGTCGCGGCGCAGGGCAGAGTTTTGTGGCAAGGGCTGGTGTGGATAAGCTTCTGCAACAGCTCTTTCTTTTTGTTACGTTACTTGTGCATTACACTTCAATGTACCCGATGTTCATTTCCTGAAAAAGCAAACATCCCACACCTTAATCACTTGTTATGTCAGCAGCCGGTCAAATGGCCAATTCTTTACAACACTCCTAACTTTTACTTACTATTATTATTTATTGGCGCAAATTTAGTTTCGTCTTCACAATTTCAGTTCTTTAAAAAGGATTGCTGATTTGCAGTAGGTTACCAAACCGAAAGAAAACTTGTAAATCACAGAAACTGCAAAAATGGATTATCCAATCTACTGATAGAGATGTCACTGACCCTTTGCCATGCACTGCACCTTCCTCGCATTTCCAGCTCCGCATCACCCATTTGCATAACCACCTAAAGTTACAATCAGCAATAATTAACTACAATCTATATCAATCTTTAAAAAGGTGACCAAATTAATTATTTGCCTACCTTGTAGCTGTAAGATAGTGTATCACCACCTTCGGCAGCTGGATGAATACTAATATAATCTATATCTTGACCTCTTTAAGTTTGCTGCCACAGTTCTAACACATACATCATTCAGAACATTGTCGTGTCTTTAGGCTCAGATAGGGGTACGTTTAGGGAAAAGAGTATACGCCCGCCGTGGCTGCAGTCCTAACAGGAATGCCCCGCCAAGATACAGGCGTTCTAAACTTTGTCCCGACCCGTTCAAGTTCAGCACAACCCCAAACTACCGTGACAAAGTGATATACCAGCTTTACACACCACCCAAAGCACAAAGCACAAAGCAGCTTTACCAGCCCCTCACATTTTTTACACACACAAAAGCACAAAGTAGTTATAAAAACACACACACCACCATCTGTTCAACATGTACGAACTAAAACGGTCTCCAGTTTCAGAACATTGTCGTGTCTTTAGGCTCAGATAGGGGTACGTTAAGGGAAAAGAGTATACGCCCGTCGTGGCTGCAGTCCTAACAGGAATGCCCCGCCAAGATACAGGCGTTCTCAACTTTGTCCCGACCCGGTTAAGTTCATCACATCCCCAAACTACCGTGACAAAGTGATATACTAGCTTTACACACCACCCAAAGCACAAAGCAGCTTTACCAGCCCGTCACATTTTTTACACACACAAAGCACAAAGCAGTTATAAAAACACACATACCACCATCTGTTCGACATGTACGAACTAAAGCGGCCTCCAGTTTCAGAACATTGTCTTGTCTTAAGGCTGAGATAGGGGTACGCTAAGGGAAAAGAGTATACGCCCGCCGTGGCTGCAGTCCTAACAGGAATGCTCCCGACCCGCTTAAGTTCATCACAGACCAAAATTATCGTAATGGTTGTTCCAAAAGCACAAAGCAGTTATAAAAACACACATACCGCCATGGCGCCATCTGTTCGACATGTACGAACTAAAACGGCTTCCAGTTTCAGAACATTGTCGTGTCTTTAGGCTCAGATAGGGGTGTTAAGGGAAAAGAGTATACGCTCGCCGTGGCTGCAGTCCTAACAGGAATGCCCCGCCAAGATACAGGCGTTCTCAACTTTGTCCCTACCCGCTCAAGTTCATCACAGCCCCAAACTATCGTGACAAAGTGATATACCAGCCCAAAGCACAAAGCACAAAGCAGCTTTAGCAGCCCCTCACAATTTTTACACACACAAAGCACAAAGCAGTTATAAAAACGCACATAAGGCAATGGGGGAGCATTTTCATACTCAGTCGGACCTTTACGCATATAAATATTTAGAAAGTTGATCCCGATAGTGGTAGCTTTAATTTTAATTTCTCTACTTTCCTGTTCCCCTAATCCGATATCCTCTCATTTAAAAACCTACACCAACAATAACAATCTTAAACATACAGACCATGAGTAAATAATCCACATACACTGATCACAGCCCGTAACGGAACTCATCTCAGTCAATTGTAACAAATAGCCGTTTGAATCAAACAGCGTATATATGCTGAAAAAAAACACCTGTAGGATTCCAGGGGTAGCCAAAAACGGCATAAAAATTTAGTAACCCATGTAGCAAATACCCAGGCTCAGATAAGTATGTAATCGGAAAAAGCAAAATACGCCCACCATGGCTGCAAACCCATCAAGGGTGCCCCGCCAAGCAGTGTGTAATCCAAAGTTTACGCAAACCCGCCTATAAAGGACTAAATATCATCATCACAACCTATTTATAAAATTTTGATTATCGCTCTAAAATGTGTCAAAATATGACACCATGTATGCGACATAAGCTGTAACCTGAATCAGAAACTATAAGAGGCTGGAAACACATAATAACTTATATTAAACTCATTTACGACCCTATTCATCAATGGCACATCAGAGGAAAATAGTTTGTAGGGTACATAAACAAAATCAGAACCTCTACCCAGCAATAAATAGACCCGGGTCACAGTTAATGGGTTTTGATATCTTCTTGGCCACATTACCAATCATACGTACGGCTACAAACTTAAAAGGTCGTCTAGACATACGTATGGCGGCAACCTTAAAAGGTTGCCTGCACATATTTACGTCGGCAACCTTAAAAGGTCGCCTGGACAAAACCAAACGACATTATCAGAGGTTGATATCGTCGCCCGGAATCAACAGCGGCAACGAAAGACGCGAATGTCAACGTCGCCTGCCATCAACCCGACAACGAAAAAGTTAGGAATCACAACAATGCAAAACCCCCAATGAAGCATATTTAGTTTGCCTAAACATTTTTGCAATCTATTGACTGAAATACTCGGGCCACTTTACCCATACTTGTTACAATCAAGTAACCGGAGAGGGGAATAACGTTCCCCTAGGAACAGTGATCCCCTCTCATACACCCAATATTTTATTAACCCACCTCACATAACCCACCTCACATAAACACATATCACATAAACACATCTCACATACTTATACCCGATCTTTGCCAACATTTTTGAACCAAAACATATTGTATGCATCTCAAATAGGCTCAGATATGGCGCTGCTCTGGGAAAACCGGATAGGCACGCCATGGCTGCAACCTTGTTGCCCCGCCAAGATGCGTGTTATCTCAGCTTTAACCGCGCCGTGACCACTCATCATAGCCCAAGTTATTAGAGTCACAAACACCCTATAAACCACACCCATTGCACCATGGTATCTGGTGACGGTGTTCCAAGAAGATCAGTGATAAGCTCGAACTGATGTACTACGCTTTTGCCAGGAAAGAGTGGCTTTCCGGTCAATATTTCAGCGAATATACATCCAATTCCCCAAATATCAACTGCCGTGGTATACTGCAATTAAGGTAGAAACAGATGTGAGAAAGGTCAGAAGGACGAAAAAACAGCATAACAACAAAAACCCACCACAAATTGAACCACGCCCTCAAAAGATCAGCATAGACATCCGAATCTAAGCAAAGATATGTGAAATCCTTGGTTATGTATAATAAAGCATGTAATTTGGACATTATAGGAGACGACAGACAATATACGCTCGTATGCTATACCTTTATTAACAGAATCACATAGCAAATCCCGAGTAGTTAATAACCTGTGTGCATATATTTCAAAGCCCGTACCATTTGATAGAGGAAAAAACGCTGGTGCTCGTGTGTCAGATTGGTATCTATCCATTCTCAATGGCTCAAAAGCAAAAGCTAAAACCCGCCAATTTTCCATTTATCATTTACTTCTACTTCTTTAATTCCGTAAATAAACATAACACTGCAAAACTTCACATAACAACAACAATTGTATACCTTATAATAGGGTTTCCATCAAAACCCAAATTCGATCCGAGACAAAGTTCTCACTTCTCGTTCCTCTTAAACCTAAGTGAAATAATCGCCTTCAACCGACTAATAACCAAACAATTACTCTATTTTCAACAACTAAACCCCCAAAACACCAAAATTTCCAATCTTTACGGCTACGCTACGATACTACCGGAAATATAAAACATCACAAAAGAACCCTAACAAATTAACAAACTTTATTTGTTTCGGCTTATAATGCCGGCTTATGGCTTTATTTGGTTTTGTGCCTTATTTATGAACTTTTATTTAACAAATTAACCCCCAAAACGCCAAAATTTCCAAACTTTACGCTAGGATACTACCGAAAAAATAAATAGTATACAACAACAAAAGATAAAATCAAAAACATAAAATTAGATATTAATTTGAAAAAGGGTTTCCATCAAAACCCAATTATTTCCTCGATCACATCGATAATATAGATCGTCATCAAAACCCAATTAGGGTTTCCATCAAAACCCAACATCTAAAACTCAAATAAATCCAGTATACAACAACAAAAGATAAAATCAAATAGAAATAGAGCTAGTTAAAACCTTTTTTATTCGATCCTGCTGCTGCATCTCAATTCTCAAACAGAAAATCAAATATTAATTTGAAAAAGGGTTTCCATCAAAACCCAATTATTTCCTCGATTACATCGATAATATAGATCGGCATCAAAACCCAATTAGGGTTTTCATCAAAACCCAATTAGGGTTTCCATCAAAACCCAATCATCAAAACCCAATTCCTCGATTACAACGATAATATAGATCGGCATCAAAACCCAATTAGGGTTTTCATCAAAATCAAAACCCAATTAGGGTTTCCATCAAAACCCAATCATCAAAACCCAATTATTTCCTCGATTACATCGCTAACATAGATCGTCTTAGAGAGAGAAAGTTACACAACGACAGAAAAAAAAGAGAGAGAGGCACAGTATGTGAGATGTGTTTATGTGAGATGTGAGTATGTGAGATGGGTTATGTGAGGTGGGTAATAAAATATTTGGTGTGAGAGGGGATCACTGTTCCTAGGGGAACGTGATTCCCCTCTATTATAAGGATTACATCGCTAACATAGATCGTCTTAGAGAGAGAAAGTTACACAGCGACAGAAAAAAGGGAGAGAGAGGCACAGTATGTGAGACGTGTTTATGTGAGATGTGAGTATGTGAGATGGGTTATGTGAGGTGGGTAATAAAATATTTGGTGTGAGAGGGGATCACTGTTCCTAGGGGAACGTGATTCCCCTCTATTATAAGGTATACAATTGACACTAACTTCCTTTCACACATTTTAGCTTTAACCCACGGACAAACTTTATTTTTTGAAATTTTCAACTTACCCGCCAAATTTTGAATCCCGTTCATCAAATCAACAGGAGCCGCATTCGACATACAAGAAACAAACTCCCTAAAACCATCAATCTAGAACGAGTGGTGAAAAAACACGGAATGGAATTTGGCCATAATCAAAGTACTTCTCATGCAATAAAATCGGTCTATGATCAGATAAATACCTAAAGTGTTAATGCAATAATGCCTAAAAACGTTACTTGCATTTTTCGGTCTCGCTTAGTTTTGATTACGACAATATGTAAAAACAAGCATTTACAAAAACAACGAAAAACAAATTCTTGAGTTCAAGTATTTTTCATTTTACCCATTTTCACTTAAGGTATGAATAAAAAAGTAGTAACCTTAATCAAGTGATCAAGTGATTTAAACTTTTCTTAAAACTCACTTTTTATTAAGTGTGACAAGTTTTTAATTAAACTTTCTTTTTAAGAAAATGTTTTATTAAATTAAATATTTGAAAATTTGAAAATGGCATATTCCCTTTTGATTTGGAATATCCTTTCTGGATATTTTTATAATCAGATATGACCTCCACCACTAAAGGACAAAAAGGGAGCGGAGTCTAGTCCGGCTGTTCCTTAGCGCCTATGCGGTTCCTTATCGATAAGGTACCTCCGGCTAAGATAAGGAACCGCGGGCAGATATAGCCGTTGGCCCTTTGCCCTATAAATAGTAGACCTTTCTCAGATTTTCAATTCACCTCTTTTGCACACAAATTTCCAGATTCAAACACACTTCTTAAATCACTCAAATCCTTGATCATTTGATTGATTACTACTTGTTTAGAAGTAAATCTATCTCATCCATCCCTTTCTCTTCAAGTGCAAAGAGAAGAACACTATCATTGTGAAGTGTTGAGTCCACCACCAAAGATCCTTTGAAGATCAAATTTTATACATTTGTTGTTGTGTAATAGTTGTGAAGATCCAAGTAGTTGTGTCTATTGGAAGTTGTGTATGTACTAAGTATAGTTGTGTAGATTGGTCCTAGCTACGATTAGGGCTCGACTTTTACCTTAGAGTCGGAAATTGGTTAAGCGACGTGTACGGTTTTCTCCACCATAAGGAACTTGTTGTGTAGTGAACTCTCGAGTAAGGAGTACTCGAGGAGTGGAGTAGGAACGAGGAGTGAGCTTCGTTGCCGAACCACTATAAATCCTTGGTGTTTGGTTTGATCTTTCTTTACTCTTAACTCTTTACATTCTTTATTCTTTATGCATATATATTAGTTAGTATTAGTTTTAAATTACACTATCATTGTTCATATTGTGCATAAGAAGATTTCACTTATTTCCTTAAGTCTAAGTTTTTTGAGAAAAGGGATTTTTTGAAAAACATCATTTAACAAGTAAATATAAGAAACTATTCAATCCCCCCCCCCCCCCTTATAGTTTCTACAATTAGTATTAGAGAGGGCTGCTCAAGTATTTTTAAAGTATATTGTATTTTAAAACTTGAATCGATCTATGGATTCCAACAAGTACCTAGAAGGGAAATCTATGCAAAGACCACCACTTTTTAAAACTGATAGTTTTATTTATTGGAAAAATAGATTTGAGACTTATGTGAAATCAAAAGATTTAGATCTTTGGCATGTTATTACCAATGGTGATTTTTTACCTTATCAATTTAATGAAGTTTCTAAAACAAAGGAATTGGTCACTTTTGACAAAGCTAATGATGATACTAAAAAGAAACTTTCGAAAAATAATGAGGCTAAAATGGTGATTTTTAATGCTTTACCTAAAAAAGAGTATGGAAGGATTTTTATGTGTGAAACCGCTAAAGATATTTGGAACACTCTTTTAGTAACCCACCAAGGTAATAGCCAAGTCAAAGAAAGCAAAATCGATCTTCTTGTCCAACAATATGAACAATTTGTCATCTTAGAAGATGAAGCTATTGATAGTGCTTTTGCTAGATTTAACACTATTATTACTAGTCTAAAAGCACTTGATGAAGGTTTTTCTAGAAAGAATAATGTTAGGAAGTTTCTAAGGGCCTTACATCCGAAGTGGAGAGCAAAAGTCACGGCGATCGAAGAATCGAAAGATCTCTCAACTTTATCACTCGATGAACTCATAGGCAACTTGAAGGTTCATGAGATGATAATTTTGAAGGACTCGGAATTGGTAAAGACCAAGAGTGAAATGAAGTCTCTTGCACTCAAAGCCAAGAAGGCACAAAGCGATCATGATAGTTCCTCGGATAGTGATGACGAGGAGTATGCATTGGCGGTGAAAGATTTCAAGAGGTTCTTCAAAAGACGAGGTCAACACGTGAGGCAACCCAACAATGACAAGAAACCATTCTTAAAGAATCGGTTTGCCAAGAACGAAAAGGGTGATAGGAATTTCTTTAGATGTGGTGATCCAAATCATTTCATTAATGAGTGTTCAAAGCCTTCACGCGATAAGAATCACACGGCATTCGTTAGTGGTTCTTGGAGCGATAGCGGTGAAGATGTTGATGACAACCCCAAAGAGGAGAAATGTCTCATGGCTCACACTTCTAAAGAGGTACATTCTGAAACAGAATATTATAGCAATGATAGCTCCACCTTAGATGATATTGAATTAGAAGGCCAATATGACAATTTACACAAACTTAGCCTTAAATTCATAGAAAAGAACAAAACACTAAAATCAACTAAAACTAAGCTTGAAAATGAGATTAATGAACTTAGGGAAAAATTAGGCAAGCTTGAGAAAAATAAAGAAGTTGATATAGGTTGCTTAAGTTGTGAGAAACTTAGGTTAGAGAATGAAGATCTCAAGAGCACCTCCATTAAACTGGAAAAGTTCATGAAAGGTACTAGTGCTCTTAATGATATGTTAAACAAACAAATTCATTCTAAGGAAAGACTTGGTGTAGGTTTTAACTCAGATGAAGCATCAACTAGTGAACCTAAACAAGTCCGATTTTCAGAAAAACTATCTGCTGTACGCGGTCCCAAACTGTATGGGGCGGTTCCTTATCGATATGGAACCGCCGCCATAGATAAGGTACCGCAGGCAGAAAGCATTTTTGATGAAAATCCTGAACTTTCTGAAAAGTCAAATTTAGGTGAACATCCTAAGCATCTTATTGTTAACAAAGTGAAATTACCCATACTTGACGACAATGTCGTTGATAAGTTCTATTAGCCTTTGAGTAAACCTCTAATGGGAAATAGAAGTTTATTAAGACCATCTTCTACTCCACCAAGAGTACGGAATGAGTCTAGGCCTAGAAGTAGAACGACAACACCTAGAAGAGATAGTCAAAACAATTCACGACCTAGAAGTAAAACTCCAACACCTAGAAGGAATGACCATAACTATAAACCAAGATCAAATACACCTAGGAGAAATAATAAACAACAAAATGGATATATGAATTATTATCCTCCTCCCTTTTGTTCCCCATGGGGAAACCCTCCTCCATTCATGCATCCCAACCAAATGCAAGGGATGTTTGGAACTAACAATTTTGGACCCATGAGATATTGGGGACCAAATGTTTGATCGTGTATGTTGTTACCTAGATATGCTTGGGAATTGATTTGGAAACCGACGAGTGGATTAAGGATAGTGGTTGTTCTAAACACATGACGGGTAATCGAAGTTTGTTCTCACGATACAAAGCATATGATAGAGGTAACGTCACATTCACTAGTAGTCTACGTGGTAATATCACTGGCAAAGGTATGGTTTCTCTTGACTCCATGACTATTGAAAATGTTGAGCACGTAGATAATTTAGGATTTAACCTTTTAAGCATAGGTCAAATTTGTGACAATAAGTGCAAGGTCATCTTTTCGGAAAATGATAGTGAAATCGTAAAAGATGGAAAGGTCATTGGAAAAGATGTTAGAAAGCATGGGCTTTATGTCATGAAGGTCAATAAGAAGTCAAAAGACAACATATCTCTTGCGACTATAGATGATAGTTATACTCTTTGGCATAGGAGATTAGGTCACACTAATATGCGTCTAATTCAATCTTTAGTCTCTAAGGAGTTGGTAAGACACCTCCCTAAGATGAAGTTTGATAGTCACTTTTGTGATGCTTGCATAGTTGGAAAGCAAGTTCACTCAAGTCACAAAGCCAAGAATTTGGTTTCAACCTCGCGGTGCTTATAACTCCTACATATGGATCTCTTTGGACCTACCGCCATACGGAGTTATGGAGGTAACCTTTATACCCTAGTTATAGTTGATGACTACTCTAGATTCACTTGGACTAGATTTTTGGCATCTAAGAATGAAGCTTTCGATCATTTTGAAATCTTCAGTCGAAGAATTCAAAATCAACTAGGATGTCCTATTGTCTCTATTAGGACGGATCATGGTAGGGAATTTGATAATGAAGTGCAATTTGGTGCCTTTTGTGAAGCTCATGGTATTACCCATAACTTCTCGGCTCCTCGTACTCCATAATCAAATGGGGTAGTTGAAAGGAAGAATAGTACCATCCAAGAGATGAGTAGGACGATGTTAAACGAACAATCTTTGCCTCAAAAGTTCTGGTGCAATGCCGTGGACACATCGACTTATATTCTCAACCGAATTCTTATTCGACCTTTTCTAGGAAAGACCCCTATGAGATTCTTAAAGGTAAGAAACCCTCATTGGAATACTTTAGGGTGTTTGGAAGCAAGTGCTTTATCCTCAACACCAAAGACTACCTTACCAAGTTCGACCCAAAGTCTTACGAAGGTATCTTTTTAGGTTATTCCCAAACTAGCAAAGCCTACATAGTCCTCAATAGAACCTCGGGCGTAATTGAAGAATCACTTAACGTGACTTTTGATGAAACCCCTCCTTTAACCAAGACACCACCATTGGTTGATGATGACTTGGATGAAGTAGAAGTAGTTAGAGCCAAAGAGGTTAGAAAAATAGGAGTTGAAGACCTTAGTGTTGAAAAGGAAGTAAACATTAAGGAGTCCAAGCATCATACTCTCAATAATATCATTGGTAACTTAAATCAAAGGACCCTGAGATCTCAAGTCCAAAACCAAAGTAACTTCTTTTGTTTCTTCTCCTTGAGTGAACCAAAGAATGTTAAAGAAGCTTTGACGGATGAGAGTTGGGTCATTGCAATGCAAGATGAATTGAATCAATTCGTTGCTAACGATGTTTGGGAACTTGTTCCTCCACCTAGAAGTTCTACCATTATAGGAACCAAATGGGTATATAGGAATAAGCTAGATGAAAATAGTGTTGTGTCTCGTAACAAAGCTAGACTTGTAGCACAAGGCTATAATCAACAAGAAGGGATTGATTATGACGAGACATATGCACCGGTAGCTAGATTAGAATCCATTAGAATCCTTTTAGCATACGCTTGTGCTTTAGATATTAAGCTTCAACAAATGGATGTAAAGAGTGTGTTTCTTAATGGTTTGATAAATGAGGAGGTATATGTGGCTCAATCTCCCGGCTTCATTGATTTTGAGAAACTAGATCATGTTTACAAGCTTAAGAAGGCACTTTATGGTCTTAAACAAGCACCCAAATCTTGGTATGATAGACTTAAAGTGTTTCTTGTTAAACATGAGTATACCATGGGAATGGTAGACAACACTCTCTTTACAAAGAAGAAAGGTTCTCACCTCATAATCGTGCAAATATATGTTGATGACATTATATTTGGCTCAACTTGTCAAGAATTGTGTGATGACTTTGCCAAAATCATGCATGATGAGTTTGAAATGAGTATGATGGGAGAACTTAACTTCTTTTTAGGACTCCAAATTAAACAAATGGATGATGGTATTTTCTTTAGTCAATCTAAGTACGCTAAAGAAATGCTAAAGAAATTTGGATTAGAAGAATCTAGACCAATGAAGACCCCTATGGCCTCGGATACTAAACTCACCGTAGATGATGATTGTGAGTCGGTAGACAAAACCAAATATAGAGGTATGATTGGTAGTTTGTTGTACCTAACGGCAAGTCGACCGGATATCATGTTTAGTGTTTGCCTTTGTGCTCGCTTCCAAGAGGCTCCCAAAACCTCTCACCTTGAAGCGGTTAAGCGTATCTTCCGATACATTAAGGGCACTATACATTTAGTATTATGGTATCCTAAAGGGACCGGCGTAGAAACCATTGTCTACGCAGACTTGGATCATGCGGGAGACTATGTGGACCGGAAAAGCACTAGTGGTGTTTGTACCTTCATGGGTTGTTGTTTAACTTCTTGGTTCTCCAAGAAACAAACCGCTCTTGCGATATCCACCACGGAAGCCGAGTATGTGAGTGCCGGAAAAGCATGCCAACAAGCTCTATGGATGAAGCAAGCGCTTGTTGATTACGGGATTTGTCTTGATGATGTTCCCATCATGTGTGACAATAAGGGTGCTATAGACATTAGCAAGAATCCCGTGCAACATTCGCGAACCAAGCACATAGAAATTCGTCACCATTTTCTTAGGGATAATGTTCAAAAGGGTAACATTTCAATTGAGAAGGTACCCTCCGAGGATAACTTAGCCGACATCTTCACTAAGCCACTTAAGAGGGAACCTTTTAATTACTTGCGTCTAGGTCTAGGATTAATGGAACATATTCCTTAATTACTTTCCTTTATTGAGTCTCTTACTTTCCCTTGAGTCTTTTATCACTTTGAGTCTTTGAGTCTCCTAAACTCTTCTTGAAAGTCTTCTCTTCTCCTTTTCAAAATCCTCAAAGTCTCTTTCGAAAATGGTTAAGAAATGTTTTGACATTGTTAATATAATCTAAAAACGTTTTTCATAGATTCTTGCTATTAATCTCGAGTTTACATAATTCATATGTATGATTCTCTCAAACATAGAAAGAACAAGATAGAATCATGGAGGATCATTGTGTCATGACTTAAGGTCTTGTCTTACACACCTCCTACATCGATTTTTAAAATCCATGTATTTTGGTCAATCTCTATTTGGTGAGTTAGTATGTGTTCTCTTTGTCTATCTTTGCTTTTAAGCATATTGTAGAAACTAGAAGAGGGGGGGGGGGGGGGGGGGGGTTGAATAGTTTCTTATAATTTACTTGTTAAAATATGGTTTCCAAAAATCTTTTTTCAAAAAACTTAGGCTTGAAGAAATATGTGAAATCTTCTTATGCACAATATGAACAATGATAGTGTAGCTAAACTAATACTAACAAAAATATATCCACAAAGAATAAAGAATGATAGTGTAGCTAATCTAATATTAATACATGTATATGCAAAAAGAATAAAGAATGTAAAGAGTTACGGGTAAAGAAAGATCAAACCGAACACCAAGGATTTATAGTGGTTCGGCAACGAAGCTCACTCCTCGTTCCTACTCCACTCCTCGAGTACTCCTTACTCGAGAGTTCACTACACAACAAGCTCCTTATGGTGGAGAAAACCGTACACGTCGCTTAACCAATTTCCGACTCTAAGCTAAAAGTCGAGCCCTAATCGTAGCTAGGACCAATCTACACAACTATACTTAGTACATACACAACTTCCAAATAGACACAACTACTTGGATCTTCACAACTATGACACAACTACAAGTATATAAAAATTGATCTACAATGGATCTTTGGTGATGGACTCAACACTTCACTAGGATAGTGTTCTTCTCTTTGCACTTGGAGAGGAAGGGATGGAAGAACAAGATTCACTTCTTAAACAAGTAATAATCAAACAAATGATCAAAGATTTGAGTGATTAAAGAAGGGGTTTGAATCTGGAAATAAATGTGCAAAAGAGGTGAGGTGAAAAGCTGAGAATGGTCCACTATTTAAAGGATAAAGAAGCCAACGGCTATATCTGCCCGCGGTACCTTATCACAGCCCGCAGTACCTTATCGATAAGGTACCGCCTAGGCGCTAAGGTACCGCCGGACTAGACTCCGCTCCTTTTTGTCTTTTAGTGGTGGAGGTCTTATCTGGGTATAAAAATATCCTGAAAGGATATTCTTAACAGAATAAGAATATGCCATTTTCAAATTTCAAATAATTAATTTAATAAAACATTTTCTTAAAAATAAAGTTTAATAAAAACTTGTCATATTTAATAAAAAGTGAGTTTTAAGAAAAGATTAAATCACTTGATCACTTGATTAAGGTTAGTACTTGTTTATCCATACCTTAAGTGAAAATGGGTAAAATGAAAAATACTTGAACTCAAGAATTCGTTTTTCGTTGTTTTCGTAAATGCTTGTTTTTACATATTGTCGTAATCAAAACTAAGCGAGACCGAAAAATGCAACTAAAGTTTTTAGTCATTATTGCAATAACAATCTCCCCCTTTTTGATTCCGACAATACATAAACTCAATCACACAAAAACAAGATTTTCGAAGACGAGTTTATTCATTTCTCCCCCTTTGTCGAAGCAAAAAGGTTGCGTAAGCCGGTGTTGAAGAAACGGACTTTGCAAAGACTCCCCCTTGGTGCTTACTCCCCCTAGCTTGGGGCACCGGGGAATCGAGATATGGTGACAAGCTACATAGAAGGGTTAGTTGAACAAAAGAAACAACCAACAATATATAGCAATAGGTCACAAAAAAAATTAAAAGAGAAGACAAAGATCCAAGATAGGTTACTAAAGAAACATCATACAAAGAAGTATAAAAAAAAGAAACAAGCCAAAAGCATAAATCTAATCCTAGTTATTCTAGAATTCTAAGATTTGCTTGAATTTGGTGTCTTGAGGATAAGCAATCAATGCTTATATGAAAGACAAGGTAATAGCGGAGGGTGGTGGTGGTGGCTTGTTGGAGATCTCATAATCAAAATGAAGAGGAGGCTTGATTAAGAGACTCTTAATGTAGCTCAACTCCTCATAGATGTGTGCCATAGCAAGATGTTGATATTGACAACAATGACAATATGTTCCATGGTGCACATTATCATGAGAAGGAGGAAGAACACTAAAGGGTGGTGGTGGAAGAAAGGAAGTTCCACAATCAACATTCTTGGTAGGAGAAATGTGATTAAGAGTGTTCTTGGGTAGGTTTGGATTGAAAGCAATTGGAGAAAATGGAGGAGATTCAAGGCTTTCATTGGGAGAATAAGAAATTTTGGATGTGAAGTAATGCAAAATGCTTATGGTTTAAATAGGGAAGGCTTAGGGTATTTTTGGGGTGGTCAAAGGGTTTGAAACAAAGATTCTCAAAAAGGTTGGAGCAAATCTGGAGTTTCAGACAAAAACCCGAAAAAGAAGGCCACTGTAGGCGGTTCCTTATATATGGTGGCGGTACCTTATCAATAAGGTACCGCGGCTCACTTATGGAACCGCCTGCAGAAGCAGGGTTTGGTGTTTGGAGAAAGATTTTTCAGCAAATCTTATTTTTCTAGTCTAACTTATCATAGGGATGTGCTTAAAAGCAAAGATAGACAAAGAAAATGTATGCAAACTTACCAAATAGAGATTTGACCAAAATACATGGATAAAAAAAATCAATGTAGGAGGTGTGTAAGACAAGACCTTAAGTCATGACACAATGATCCTCCATGATTCAATCTTGTTCTTGCTATGTTTGAGAGAATCATACATATGAATTATGTAAGCTCTATATTAATAGCGAGAATCTATGAAAAATCGTTTTTAGATTGAATTAACAATGTCAAACGAGTTTCTCAACCATTTTCAAAAGAGACTTTGAGAGTTTTGAAAAGGAGATGAGAAGATTTTTCAAAAGAATCTTAAAAGACTCAAGGACTCAAGGTGGTAAGAGAAAACACACAAGAAGAAAAGAATTTAAGGAAGATGTTCCATTAATCCTAGACCTAGACGCAAGTAATTAAAAGGTTCCCTCTTAAGTGGCTTAGTGAAGATATCGGATAAGTTGTCCTCGGAGGGCACCTTTTCGATAGTAATGTTCCCCTTTTGAACATTATCCCTAAGGAAATGGTGTCTAATTTATATGTGTTTGGTTCGCGAATGTTGCACGGGATTCTTGCTTAGGTCTATAGCGCCTTTATTATTGCACATGATGGGAACATCATCAAGAGAAATCCCGTAATCAACAAGCGCTTGCTTCATCCATAGAGCTTGTTGGCATGCTTTACCGGCACTCACATACTCGGCTTCCGTGGTGGATATCGCAAGAGCGGTTTGTTTCTTGGAGAACCAAGAAGTTAAACAACAACCCATGAAGGTACAAACTCCACTAGTGCTTTTCCGGTCCACATAGTCTCCCGCATGATCCGAGTCCGCGTAGACAATGGTTTCTACGCCGGTCCCTTTAGGATACCATAATCCTAAATGTATAGTGCCTTTAATGTATCGGAAGATACGCTTAACCGCTTCAAGGTGAGAGGTTTTGGGATCCTCTTGGAAGCGAGTACAAAGGTAAACACTAAACATGATATCCGGTCGACTTGCCGTTAGGTACAACAAACTACCAATCATACCTCTATATTTGGTGTTGTCTACCGACTCACAATCATCATATACGGTGAGTTTAGTATCCGAGGCCATAGGGGTCTTCATTGGTCTAGATTCTTCTAATCCAAATTTCTTTAGCATTTCTTTAGCGTACTTAGATTGACTAAAGAAAATACCATCGTCCATTTGTTTAATTTGGAGTCCTAAAAAGAAGTTAAGTTCTCCCATCATACTCATTTCAAACTCATCATACATGATTTTGGCAAAGTCATCACACAATTCTTGACAAGTTGAGCCAAATATAATGTCATCAACATATATTTGTACGATTATGAGGTGAGGACCTTTCTTCTTTGTAAAGAGTGTATTGTCTACCATACCCATGGTATACTCATGTTTAACAAGAAACGCTTTAAGTCTATCATACCAAGCTTTGGGTGCTTGTTTGAGTCCATAAAGTGCTTTCTTAAGCTTGTAAACATGGTCCGGTTTCTCAAAATCAATGAAGCCGGGAGATTGAGCCACATATACCTCCTCATTGATCAAACCGTTAAGAAATGCACTCTTTACATCCATTTGTTGAAGCTTAATGTCTAAGGCACAAGCGTAGGCTAAAAGGATTCTAATTTATTCTAATCTAGCTACCGGTGCATATGTCTCGTCATAATCAATCCCTTCTTGTTGATTATAGCCTTGAGCTACAAGTATAGCCTTGTTACGAGACACAACACCATTCTCATATAGCTTATTCCTAAATACCCATTTGGTTCCTATAATGGTAGAACTTCTAGGTGGAGTAACAAGTTCCCAAACATCATTGGCAACGAATTGATTCAATTCTTCTTGCATCGCAATGACCCAACTCTCATCCGTCAAAGCTTCTTTAGCATTCTTAGGTTCAATCAAGGAGACAAAACAAAAGAAGTTGCTTTGGTTTTGGACTTGAGATCTTAGGGTCCTTTGATTTAAGTCACCAATGACATTATTGAGAGTATGATCCCTAGACTCCTTAATGTTTACTTCCTTTTCAACACTAAGGTCTTCAACTCCTATTTTTCTAACCTCTTTGGCTTTAACTACTTCTATTTCATCCAAGTCATCATCAACCAATGGTGGTGTCTTGGGTGAAGGAGGGGTTTCATCAAAGGTTACGTTGAGTGATTCTTTAATAACCCCTGAGGTTCTATTTAGGACTATATAGGCCTTTCTAGTTTGGGAATAACCTAAAAGGATACCTTCGTAAGACTTTGGGTCAAACTTTGTAAGGTAGTCTTTGGTGTTGAGGATAAAGCACTTGCTTCCAAACACCCTAAAGTATTCTAATGAGGGTTTCTTACCTTTAAGAATCTCATAGGGGGTCTTTCCTAGGAAAGGTCGAATAAGAATTCGGTTGAGAATATAAGTCGATGTATCCATGGCATTGCACCAAAACTTTTGAGGCAAAGATTGCTCGTTTAACATCGTCCTACTCATCTCTTGGAGAGTCCTATTCTTCCTTTCAACTACCCCATTTGATTGTGGGGTGCGAGGAGCTGAGAAGTTATGGGTAATACCATGAGCTTCACAAAAGGCACCAAATTGCACTTCATTATCAAATTCCCTACCATGATCTGTCCTAATAGAAACAATTGAACATCCTAGTTGATTTTGAATTCTTTGACTAAAGATTTCGAAGTGATCGAAAGCTTCATTCTTAGATGCCAAAAATCTAGTCCAAGTGAATCTAGAATAGTCATTAACTATAACTAGGGTATAAAGGTTACCTCCATAACTCCGTATGGCGGAAGGTCCAAAGAGATCCATATGTAGGAGCTCTAAGAACCGAGAGGTTGAAACCAAATTCTTGGCTTTGTGACTTGAGTGAACTTGCTTTCCAATTTTGCAAGCATCACAAAAGTGACTATCAAACTTAATCTTGGGGAGGTGTCTTACCAACTCCTTAGAGACTAAAGATTGAATTAAACGCATATTAGCGTGACCTAATCTCCTATGCCAAAGAGTAGAACTATCATCTATAGTCGCAAGACATATGTTGTCTTTTGACTTCTTATTAACCTTCATGACATAAAGCCCATGCTTTCTAACACCTTTTCTAATGACTTTTCCATCTTTTACGATTTCACTGTCATGTTCCGAAAAGATGACCTTACACTTATTATCACAAATTTGACCTATACTTAAAAGGTTAAAACCTAAGTTATCTACGTGCTCAACACTTTCAATGGTCATGGAGTCAAGAGAAACCGTACCTTTGCCAATGATATTACCACATAGACTACTAGCGAATGTGACGTTACCTCCATCATATGCTTTGTAATGCGAGAACAAACTTCGATTACCCGTCATGTGTTTAGAACATCCACTATCCTTAATCCACTCATCGGGCTCCAAATCAATTCCCAAGCATATCTAGGTAACAATACACAAGATCAAACATTTGGTCCCCAATATCTCATGGGTCCAAAATTGTTAGTTCCAAACATCCCTTGCATTTGGTTGGGATGTATGAATGAGGTGGGGATTCCCCATGGAGAACAAAATGGAGGAGGGTAGTAATTCATGTAACCATTTTGTTGTTCATTTCTTCTCCTAGGTGTGTTTGATCTAGGTTTAGAGTTATTATTATTCTTTCTAGGTGTCGGAGTTTTACTTCTAGGTCGTGAGTTGTTTTGATTATCTCTTGTAGGTGTTGTCGTTCTACTTCCAGGCTTAGACTCATTCCGTACTCTAGGTGGAGTAGAAGATAGTCTAGATAAACTTCTATTTCCCATGAGAGGTTTACTTAACGGCTTATAGAACTTACTAATAGCATTGTCGTCAAGTATGGGTAATTGAACCTTATTAACAGTAAGATGCTTTGGTTTTTCATTTAACTTAGATTTTTCAGAAAGTTTAGAATTTTCACAAAAATCAACTTCTAACCGCGGTACCTTATCTATGGCCACGGTTCCATAGTGATAAGGAACCGCGCCATACAATGTAGAACCGCGTCCAGAAGGTGTTTTCTGTGAAAACCTGACTTGTTTTGGTTCACTAGTTGAGGCTTCATTTGAGTTAAAACCCAGACCAAGTTTTTCCTTAGAATGAACTTGTTTGTTTAACATATCATCAAGAGCACTAGTACCTTTCATGAACTTTTCCAATTTAATGGAGGTGCTCTTGAGATCATCATTCTCTAATCTAAGTTTCTCACAACTTAAGCAACCTAAATCAACCTCTTTGTTTTTCTCAAGTTTAGCCAATTTCTCCCTAAGTTCATTGGATCTCATTTTCAAGCTTAGTTTTGGTTGATTTTAAGGTTTTATTCTTTTCTATGAATTTAAGACTAAGTTTGTGTAAGCTATCATATTTGCCTTCAAATTCAATATCATGTAAAGTGGAACTATCATTGCTATAATATTCGGTTTCGGAATGTACCTCTTTAGAAGTGTGAGCCATAAGACATTTCTCCTCTTTGGGGTTGTCATCATCATCTTCACCGCTATCGCTCCAAGCGCCACTAACGAATGCCGTGTGGTTCTTATCACGAGCGGGCTTTGGACAATCACCAATGAAGTGATTTGGATCACCACATCTAAAGCAACTCCTATCACCTTTTTCGTTCTTGACAAACCGATTCTTTGACAATGGTTTCTTGTCATAGTTTGGTTGCCTAACGTGTTGACCTCGTCTCTTGAAGAACTTCTTGAAATCTCTCACCGCCAATGCATACTCCTCGTCATCACTTTCCGAGGAACTATCATGGTCACTTTGTGCCTTCTTGGCTTTAAGTGCAAGAGATTTCCTTTCACTCTTGGTTTTTACTAATTCCGAGTCCTTCAAAATTATCATCTCATGAACCTTCAAGTTTCCTATGAGTTCATCGAGTGATAAAGTTGAGAGATCTTTCGACTCTTCAATAGCCGTGACTTTTGCTCTCCACTTTGGATGTAAGGCCCTTAGAAACTTCCTAACATTGTTCTTGCTAGAAAAACCTTCATCAAGTACTTTTAGACTAGTAATAATGGTGTTAAACCTAGCAAATGCACTATCAATAGTTTCATCTTCTAAGATGACAAATTGTTCATATTGTTGGACAAGAAGATCGATTTTACTTTCTTTGACTTGGCTATTACCTTGGTGGGTTACTAAAAGAGTGTTCCAAATATCTTTAGCGGTTTCACACATAAAAATTCTTTCATACTCTTTCTTAGGCAAAGCATTATAAATCACCATTTTAGCCTCATTATTTTTTGAAAGTTTCTTTTTAGTATCATCATTAGCTTTGTCAAAAGTGACTAATTCTTTTGTTTTAGAAACTTCATTAAATTGAAAGGGTAAAAAATCACCATTGGTAATAACATGCCAAAGATCTAAATCTTTTGATTTTACATAAGTTTCAAATCTATTTTTCCAATAAATAAAACTATCGGTTTCAAAAAGTGGTGGTCTTTGCATAGATTGCCCTTCTAGGTACTTGTTGGAATCCATAGATCGATTCAAGTTTTAAAATACAATATACTTTAAAAATTCTTGAGCAACCCGCTCTGATACCAATTGTAGAAACTAGAAGGAGGGGTTGAATAGTTTCTTATAATTTACTTGTTAAAATATGGTTTCCAAAAATCCTTTTTCAAAAAACTTAGGCTTGAGGAAATATGTGAAATCTTCTTATGCACAATATGAACAATGATAGTGTAGCTAAACTAATACTAACAAAAATATATCCACAAAGAATAAAGAATGATAGTGTAGCTAATCTAATATTAACACATGTATATGCAAAAAGAATAAAGAATGTAAAGAGTTAAGGGTAAAGAAAGATCAAACCGAACACCAAGGATTTATAGTGGTTCGGCAACGAAGCTCACTCCTCGTTCCTAATCCACTCCTCGAGTACTCCTTACTCGAGAGTTCACTACACAACAAGCTCCTTATGGTGGAGAAAACCGTACACGTCGCTTAACCAATTTCCGACTCTAAGCTAAAAGTCGAGCCCTAATCGTAGCTAGGACCAATCTACACAACTATACTTAGTACATACACAACTTCCAAATAGACACAACTACTTGGATCTTCACAACTATGACACAACTACAAGTATATAAAAATTGATCTTCAATGGATCTTTGGTGATGGACTCAACACTTCACTAGGATAGTGTTCTTCTCTTTGCACTTGGAGAGGAAGGGATGGAAGAACAAGATTCACTTCTTAAACAAGTAATAATCAAACAAATGATCAAAGATTTGAGTGATTAAAGAAGGGGTTTGAATCTGGAAATAAATGTGCAAAAGAGGTGAGGTGAAAAGCTGAGAATGGTCCACTATTTAAAGGATAAAGAAGCCAACGGCTATATCTGCCCACGGTACCTTATCACAGCCCGCGGTTCCTTATCGATAAGGTACCGCCTAGGCGCTAAGGTACCGCCGGACTAGACTCCGCTCCTTTTTGTCCTTTAGTGGTGGAGGTCTTATCTGGGTATAAAAAATATCCTGAAAGGATATTCTTAACAGAATAAGAATATGCCATTTTCAAATTTCAAATAATTAATTTAATAAAACATTTTCTTAAAAATAAGGTTTAATAAAAACTTGTCACGTTTAATAAAAAGTGAGTTTTAAGAAAAGATTAAATCACTTGATCACTTGATTAAGGTTAGTACTTGTTTATCCATACCTTAAGTGAAAATGGGTAAAATGAAAAATACTTGAACTCAAGAATTCGTTTTTCGTTGTTCTCGTAAATGCTTGTTTTTACATATTGTCGTAATCAAAACTAAGCGAGACCGAAAAATGCAAGTAACGTTTTTAGTCATTATTGCATTAACACATATCCCTATGATAAGTTAGACTAGAAAAATAAGATTCGCTGAAAAATCTTCCTTCACCACCAAAACTCAACCACTGTAGGCGGTTCCATATATGAACCGCGGTCCCTTATCAATAACGAACCGCCGGAAGCAATAAGGAACCGCGTACAGTGCTTTCTTTTTTCCGGGTATTTCTGAAATTCCAAATTTGTTCCAACATTTTTGAGAATCTTTGCTTCAACCCTTTGACCATCCCAAAAATACCTTGAGCCTTCCCTATTAAACCTTAAGCATTTTTGCCTTTCTTCACATCCCAAATGTCTTACTCTCCTAATGAAAGCCTTGATTCTCCTCCATTCTCCCCAATTGCTTTCAATCCCAACTCACCCAAGAACATTTTCAATCCAAATTCACCCAAGAACACTCTTAATCACATCTCTCCTACCAAGAATGTTGATTGTGGAACATCTTTTCTTCCACCACCACCCTTTAGTGTTCTTCCTCCTTCTCATGATAATGTCATGCACCATGGGACATATTGTCATTGTTGCCAATATCAACATCTTGCTATGGCACACATCTATGAGGAGTTGAGCTACATCAAGAGTCTCTTAATCAAGCCTCCTCTTCACTTTGATTATGAGATCTCCATCAAGCCACCACCACCACATTCTGCCACTACCTTGTCTTTCATATAAGCATTGGTTGCTTATCCACAAGACACTTTATTCAAGCAAATCTTAGAATTCTAGATTAACTAGGATTAGATTTATGCTTTTGGCTTGTTTCCTCTTTCATACATCTTTGTATGACTCTTTTTATTTTATATGACTTCACTTGGATCTTAGTCTTTGTGTTTTCTTCTCTTTTATTTTTTTTGTGTCCTTTAGCTATATCTTGTTGGTTGTTTCTTTTGTTCAACTAACCCTTCTATGTAGCTTGTCACCATATCTCGATTCCTCGGTGCCCCAAGCAAGGAGGAGTAAGCACCAAGGGGGAGTCTTTGCAAAGTCCGTCTCTTCAACACCGACTTGTGCAACCTTTTTGCTTCGACAAAGGGGGAGAAATGAATAAACTCGTCTTTGAAAATCTTGTTTTTTGTGTGATTGAGTTTATGTATTGTCGGAATCAAAAAGGGGGAGATTGTTAATGCAATAATGCCTAAAAACGTTACTTGCATTTTTCGGTCTCACTTAGTTTTGATTACGACAATATGTAAAAACAAGCATTTACAAAAACAACGAAAAACGAATTCTTGAGTTCAAGTATTTTTCATTTTACCCATTTTTACTTAAGGTATGAATAAACAAGTACCAACCTTAATCAAGTGATCAAGTGATTTAATCTTTTCTTAAAACTCACTTTTTATTAAGTGTGACAAGTTTTTAATTAAACTTTCTTTTTAAGAGAATGTTTTATTAAATTAAATATTTGAAAATTTGAAAATGGCATATTCCCTTTTGATTTGGAATATCCTTTCTGGATATTTTTATAATCAGATATGACCTCCACCACTAAAGGACAAAAAGGGAGCGGAGTCTAGTCCAGCGGTTTCTTAGCGCCTAGGCGGTTCCTTATCGATAAGGTACCGCCGGCTAAGATAAGGAACCGCGGGCAGATATAGCCGTTGGCCCTTTGTCCTATAAATAGTAGACATTTCTCAGATTTTCAATTCACCTCTTTTGCACACAAATTTCCAGATTCAAACATACTTCTTAAATCACTCAAATCCTTGATCATTTGATTGATTACTACTTGTTTAGAAGTGAATCTATCTCATCCATCCCTTCCTCTTCAAGTGCAAAGAGAAGAACACTATCAATGTGAAGTGTTGAGTCCACCACCAAAGATCCTTTGAAGATCAAATTTTATACATTTGTTGTTGTGTAATAGTTGTGAAGATTCAAGTAGTTGTGTCTATTTGGAAGTTGTGTATGTACTAAGTATAGTTGTGTAGATTGGTCCTAGCTACGATTAGGCTCGACTTTTAGCTTAGAGTCGGAAATTGGTTAAGCGACGTGTACGGTTTTCTCCACCATAAGGAGCTTGTTGTGTAGTGAACTCTCGAGTAAGGAGTACTCGAGGAGTGGAGTAGGAACGAGGAGTGAGCTTCGTTGCCGAACCACTATAAAATCCTTGGTGTTTGGTTTGATCTTTCTTTACCCTTAACTCTTTACATTCTTTATTCTTTATGTATATATATTAGTTAGTATTAGTTTTAAATTACACTATCATTGTTCATATTGTGCATAAGAAGATTTTACTTATTTCCTTACGTCTAAGTTTTTTGAGAAAAAGGATTTTTTGAAAACCATCATTTAACAAGTAAATATAAGGAACTATTCAACCCCCCCTTTCTAGTTTCTACATAAAGTAATAGCACTAATAAACAGGCAATTGCTAAATAAGTAATTAGACACAAAAAGTCTGTCTAATTTACTCATTTTAGCCGCAGACTTATGACACCATGTATAAGAACTACCACCAAGCGAGATCTCTTCCAAACCCGCGTTAATAATAAAGGAATGAAAAACATCCGCTCCATGCACATTAAAATTCGATCCGAACCTATCAGATTTATACCGAACCTCAGAAGACACCCATAATCACGACCTCACCACGTCATTGATTCACAACACTCACTAAGTACTCCCATAGCATACGTTTATGTTTCGCATCATGAGGAGCATACACTGCGACAATTATCTAGTCATTACATGTCAGATTCCAAACACCTCTAATAATAACAAAAAAATCAGAAATAGTATGACTTATTTCCCGAAACGCATTCGAATCCCACACACATAAGACCCATCCCGAGTTACCTACTAAATCACTATGCATAAATTCAAACTCCAAGTTCCCCCAACATCTACGCACACTAAACACATCAACCTTCTCCATTTTAGTTTCCAGTATCGCCAAAAAATTCACCTTATTAGTAACACACATCTCCCTTACCCAGTATGTCTTGGCCTTTTGGGCTAGGCCTTGAATATTGATAGACAAGAAATTCATCGATGAACCATCGACTCCTCATGCGATTCTATGATCTCCGATAAATTATGCATCACACCCTTCATATTATACCCCATAGTTTCCCCTACCTTTATAACTTCCTCCACAAGACCTAAAAACGACCCACCCGAATGCGGAGCACCAGACTTTTTAAATTTGCCAGAACTCACAGACTCCTCCTGATGTATGGCTTTCGTCCTCTCAGATCCCCCCCCCCCTTCTCCAATCTTCTCCTCATCATTGCCAGTACCATTCCTAGAGTTCTCCCCCATCTCATCACTAACATTTGTCTTCTTATCAGGTGTATACCCCGGTGGATGAGGCTTACTAGAATCCACACTGTTCTCCTTTTCCCTCATGTCTTCCAACTTCTTGTCTTTATCCAACATCGGGTAAATCTCAAACGGGTCATCCGATTCACACACCTTCTACCCAACTGAGTTCTAAAATTCAGTTTCAGGACCTACATCCTCACCACCTTTACCTCTGTTGTTCGCTTCACTTCCATTCCTATCACTTTCCATATAACCATCGAACGATTCTTCGTCTTCATCACTCTCATCCTGCAGGTCAGGAACCCAACCAGGTACCTCCTTAGCACGAATCCAATACACTTTTTCTTTAAATATTATCTTAAACGATTCAAAAATATTGGTGGACCATTTCGTGATCAAGCACAACCATTTAGAATGTAAACAATTCTCCTCGGGATCATCCAGATCAATCAATTCCCCCCATTTATTAACAATTCTTCTAAACGAGTTCATAGACCATAGCTTCAATGAATTCCTTCCACCTCAACCCACACAATACGCCCTTCATGATTGATTTCCAAAGACGCTTGTCTAATCTTCGAAAACCACGAACTAACCCCTACATTATCCCTAAAAGCCTCCTTTGACTCAACCAAACCAAATTCAAAAAATAACCAAAGCTCACCAAGGTACTTAATCCTTAAGTTCTCAAAACCTTCATTTTTTAGTGCTATATTGATATTCTGAATTGAGGCGAAGTCTTTGACCCTTCCCATCAAAGCATTAGATATGTCTTTATCACAAACACATTCCTCACCTAAAACAACAAAAGGATAATCCGTACTACCACCCACATTGGCATCTTTAACAACATTATTGTATGTCCTCCCACTGCACCCTCTACCAGAAACCTGACTTGGCACCTTATCTGTATCCCGAGGTAACGCACCAGTACTCTTAACAAGTATCTGACGTTCTTTCCTAGGTTACCGTTGAAACCTTGAAAAATTCGCCTGAAGTTTAAAACGACCCACCCAAACAGTGCACAAATTATTCACCAACCGCTCCACATTAAACACCTTAATAAATCGAACAAACCCAAACCCTTTTCCCTCTCTCGTCCGTTTCACAGGAATAAACGCATCCACCACCTGCCCATACTGCTTACAAGCTTGAAATAAGTTCTTCGCCTTAATTGATTCAAGAAAATTGGTAATAAAATTGATGTAGAGATCTGGTCTACATCATCCTCTTTGGATCTACGAGAATCCATAACCTTTGGATTGAAGGGAGATCTAACAGAAAATGAACAAAATCAACAATCACGTCGAGCCAAATAAAACAAAATTAATGTAGACAAACCAATAATCACCCCAATCCTCCAGGACTAACCGATCACAACGAATGTAGATAGTAACCAAGATTACATAGCCTACACTGACTCACAAGAAAGCTATGAACGAGAAGGGATAATCAAAGGAATACCCAAAAAATCAAATTTTATTCAGCAAATGATGAAACCATCAACCAGATCTGACAAGAAAAATAAAAACAGAGACACACGATTAATCAAAAACAAGAAAACAAAATCCCTATGGCTAATTGTATTTGTAACATGTAATCAAGCTCGTTCTTGGACATCAAATCTCAAGGATGACATCACATGACTACAGGTTGTTACAGATATGCACAACAAAAAGGGTAGTAGATCATGTTCTGTTATGAAGAATCAGAATGAAACTGATCAAAGAGATGGCCGCCATTGATGTTTTAGGTTTTGGTAAATATTTTTAAAAAACATAGCCAAAACTGTGTGGTGGCGCGTGACATCAAAGCTACTAAGTTGCTCTCATTACTAAAAAAATCAGTTGATAGCTAGGTTATTTTGGATTACAAAACATGAACTTGTTAAACTCGATTGTAGAATCCTTATAATGTTGTTTTCATTACGAGGATTAAGCTTCTACAGGACTGTTGTGGCCTATGGTCCCATATTATCGATCTCTTGGGCACTTGGCCTGGTAACATCATCCGAGAATACACTTGTGAAGAAGTCAAGTGCCACTCGTGCACTTTTGATTACTGCTTTCTCCATCTTAAAACTACCGTCTTTAACAAAAAAAAACACACGATTTAAGAAAAATATATTTATTATTGCGGTTCTAAATTGCTTTCACTTTTTTTTCTGTTCACCCAAAATCTAAATCTCAAAATTCTTACCTTTCACCCATGTTTTTCTTTAAAGATCAGCGCCCGAAGTTGTGCATGGTCCAATAAGTGTATATGTTCTTATATACTATGTATTTGCAACTATTGGGTATGTTTGATGAAATAGACTCGGGTTGAGGCTTGTGTTGAAGATAGAATTTATATTATAAGTAAATGTTAAAATTTGTATTTTTTTAAAACTTGTCTTGCAATTAAGTTGAGGACGAGGCTTATCATTAAAATATTGCTAAAATGTCTTAATAAAAAGTTTATTGATATATGTTAAATACTTTTGTATGTAACCAATTCATGGTTAAAAAGTCATGGTGCTAAACGCTAAAACTTTTAGGGTGTGTTTAGTTAGAGAAAAATCTCTCACTTTTCTAGAAAAAATTTCATTTGAAAATGGAAAAATAAAAAATTTGTTTAGTTCCATCTTTTTTCCATATTTTTCAAAAATCAAGAAATTTTCATTTTCTAATTTTATATAGAAAACTAGAAAACTTCATATTACACTTTTCTATTTCTTTTCGCAAATAATAATAAAACAGATTTCCGTATCTTTTTCTAACCCTATTTTACGTTTCCGTAACATTTTTACGTTTCATCAGTATTTTTACGTTTTCTTCACTAAATTTACATTTTCGTCAGTATTTTTACGCTTTTAACAGTATTTTTACGTTTTCGCTAGTAAACTTAGTTTTCGTCAGTAATTTTACGTTTTCGTCAGTAAACTTACGTTTTTGTCAGTAAGTTAACATTTTCGTCAGTAAACTTACGTTTTCGTCAGTAATTTTACGTTTACATAACTAAATTTACGTTTTCGTCAGTAAACTTACGCTTGCGTCAGTAAACTTACGCTTTCCCATATAATTTACGTTTTCGCCAGTAATTTTACGTTTTCGTCAGTAAACTTACGTTTTCGTCAGTAAACTTACGTTTTCGTTAGTAAACTTACGTTTTCGTCAGTAAACTTACGTTTTCGTCAGTAAACTTACGTTTTTGCCAGTACACTTACGTTTTTGTCAGTAAACTTACGTTTTCATCAGTAAACTTACGTTTTCGTCAGTAAACTTACGTTTTCGCCAGTAAACTTACGTTTTCGTCAGTAATTTTAAATTTTTGTCAGTAAATTTACGTTTTTGTCATTATTTTTACGTTTTCGTTAGTAAACTTACGTTTTCGTCAGTAAACTTACGTTTTCGCGAATAATTTACGTTTTTCTCAGTATACTTACGTTTTCGGCAGTAAACTTACGTTTTAGCCAGTAATTTTACATTTTCGTCAGTAAACTTACGTTTTCGTCGGTAAACTTACGTTTACGTCGGCAAACTTACGTTTTTGTCAGTAAACTTACGTTTTCCTCAGTAAACTTACGTTTTCCTCAGTAAACTTACGTTTTCGTCAATAAACTTACGTTTTCGCTAGTAAACTTACGTTTTCACTAGTAAACTTACGTTTTCACTAGTAAACTTACGTTTTCGTCACTAATTTTACATTTTTGTCAGTAAATTTACGTTTTTGTCATTATTTTTACGTTTTCGTCAGTAAACTTACGTTGTCGTCAGTAACTTACGTTTTTTACAGTAAACATACGTTTTCGTCAGTAATTGTAAGTTTTTGTCAGTAATTTTAAATTTTCGTCAGTAATTTTACGTTTTCGTCAGGAATTTTACGTTTTCTTTAGTTACTGAAGAAAAAGTAAAATTACTGACGAAAACGTAAAATTACTTACGAAAACGTAAAAATAATGACGAAAACGTAAAATTGCTGACAAAACGTAACTTTACTGACAAAAACGTAAAAATACTGAGTAAACCATAAATCTACTGACATAATCGTAAATTTACTGACGAAAACGTAGTATTACTGACGAAAACGTAGTATTACTTACGAAAACGTAAATTACTGACGAAAACCTAAAAGTACTAACGAAAACCTAAAAGTACTAACAAAAACCTAAAATTATTGACGAAAACGTTAAAATAATGACTAAAACGTAAAATTACTGACAAAAACGTAAATTTAAGTTTCCTTAGTTATTTACGTCGTCGTCAGTTTTTTACGTTCTCGTAATTTTTTTACGTTTTCCTCAATTTTTTAAGTTTTCGTCAATTATTCGCTTACCTAGAAATGAAATAAAATTTGAAAAATGAAAATTACAATTCATCTAAACAACTTTTCAAAATTTTCAACTCTTCTCTAGAAAAGAAAACTCTTTCCTTTTCTAGAAAATTAGAAATAGAAAAATATGAAAAAATTTTCACAACTAAACAACCCCTTAGCTTTTTTGTTCTTTTTATAAAAATAAGGCTTATAGTTTTAAAAACCTATCACAAAATGTTACACCAAATAAAATTATTATACAAATCGATTTATTTTAAAGTTTAAACTCTCATAAAAGCATCCATAATGCATAGTTTTTCAATAGTTTTTTATTATTTGGTTAAGTCTTTTTTATGGTATTTTGTATTATGGTAAAGATTTTTGTATTTTTTTAAAAATAACTTGTTAAACTTTATGCTTTTGTTAAAAGCTTTTTACCCTCTATCAATATTATTTTATTATATTTATTCAGTTATTACCCAGCTTTTAAATAACTTGATATCATTGAACTAATGACTTTTAGATAACTTTTATTATTACGAAAAAGTAAGTAATTAAATGAAAAGTTTCCGAAAGATATGATCATTGTGATGCTCTAAGGCTGGTGGGAGTGGGAGGTATCCCACGAGCGAGCGCCAATAACTCGCGCGCAACCCTTATTCCCCCACCGAAACTCGCGCGCGACTTTGTCGCAGTAACGAAAAAACAAGGGCACACTCACCCTGGGTGAGTTACTACAAAAGGGACCCACATGTTTATATATCCGTTATTTTAAAATTTAAAAAAAAAACTTTTCTCAATGCACCTTTTTACTTATAAATACCTAACAAAAACTCTTATTTTTCAAACACACATTCACATTTCATACACATTTCATACACATTTCACACATTCTCCCTAAATCACTAAAAAAATGTAAAATATCGACGAATACGAGTTATTTTTTGCCACTGAAAATCCAGAAGTCGCAACGAAACGCAAGTGGGTTTTATTAAAAAAGCGTTGAAGTTTATTAAGAGACGACACATTGCTAATCGATTATCAAGTGTAGTAATTTCGACTACAACCTGGTCACTAGATGCGGAAACAACGATCTAAGAAGTCATCGACAGAAAAAGAACACACAAGGTACGAATCCCTAATCTTTCCGATTAGTTTATTTATAAAGAATTCATTGTGAATCTCGTCCCCCCTCACCTCCTTTTATAGAGATGAGGGGGAACCGACTGTGCTAATAAAGACTAAATACATATTAATTTCCACCTTAGGCTTATATTAGCCTATCCTAACACTCAGCAGCTCCAAGCAGCGTTGTATCTTGCGTCTAGGTATCACCTTCATCACGGCATCCGCAACATTGTGTTCAGCACCCACCTTCAGAACATCAACTGTGTTTGCATCCAAGACTCTTCTGATAAAGTGATAACGCACATTGATGTGCTTAGTCCTATCATGAAAAACATGATTCCTCGATAAATATATCGCGCCCTGATTATCAAAATTAACCGCAACAGTGTTAAGCTTCACGCCTAACTCTTCCAAGAATCCCCTTAGCCAAATAGCTCCTTTCACAACCTTCGTAAGTGTCATATACTCCGCTTTAGTTGTCCACACAGCCTCCGTGTGCTGCAACTTAGCTTCCCCGCTCCTCGCACATCCATGTATCAGCAACCCGTACTCTGTGATTGATCTACCCATGACAGTGATCGATCTACCCATGGTGTAGTCAAAATCTACAAAAACCTGTACGTAAGTCTGTAATCCACGATCAAACCTATCCAACATACCCACATCGGCCGATGCTATGTCCGGTCTCGTGCAGACCATCTGATACTCCTGGCTTCCAACTGCATATATATATGACCACTTACTATTCTTTTCCACATCACAATCCCCTAATAGACTATCCTCCAACGACAGTATGGAGTGTCCCTTCAACAAAGTCTGTATCAACTTTCTGTTGTAAAACCTGGACTGTGACACCCTCAGAGTATTTCCACTCTGATTCCTGATGATCTTAATACCAAGTATATTTCCTTTTGATTTTACCAGCAAACCCTTAGTAACCGAGATCTCAGCCTTGCATCCGCAAGAAAATACCATACAATCTATATAGAGAACTAGATGTATGAACATACCTGGTGTATAGTCCCAGTAATAATTGTATCTGTCGTCACTGCTTTTTCTGCAACCGTTGCTGAGCACATGCACATCTAACCGAGTATCCATTTTTTCTTTCAATCCAGCCATCCACTTGGAAAAACCCTCACAAGCAACTGTATCATTGAAAGTCAATGACTCATGTGCATTCATCTTCTCCACTGCAGCAACTGCAAAAGCAGACTCATTACTGTCTTCTCTATACTTGAATAGTTCCCGTGCTAAGTGTTGCTCCATATCACGTGCTAGATGATAATATATCAAATCTTGAGTTTGTACTTTCTTTGAAACATCTACATGATCAACATTCCCCTGAGGTTCCACCTCAAATGCATGATCCTCCCGATATTCCACCTCAAACTCAACTCCTTACAACACCTGCAATGAAATTGTACATACACCAGAACCAATAAAAGTTTTCTTGTATTGCCCACTTTCATTGAAACCCATATTCCCATAAAGCACTCCCTTAAAAGTAACATCACCTAACCTACAAAGTTGATCAACATTCATACCTTTACGGTATCCCAGGAATATGCACTTGAACTTAACCGGTTCAAGTATCCCATGCTCAATACTAGTAAGCCAACCAAAAACCCCAAACATATCTATAGTCTTCTTGAATCCAATCTCTGCTGATGGTGACTGATAGGTGTGAAAACACCCATCCTTTTACCACTTATTTCTTGCTAAAACGAGACCAAAACGCGTATTTAATATCATTTGTTTGGAATTATGCGTGGTTTTTGTGTTTATTGTGTTTTCAGAGTCAAGCGATGAATATTGAAGAAAACATGGGATTGCACGGGTTTTATCGAAGAAAAAGACTCAAGACGAAGTCTATTGTCCAAGAGATGCAAAAGATTTGAAGTCAATGGGCCTATTTGAAGATTTATCGAAGAAAAGGACCAAAGACGGAAGATTTACATATGTCGAAGAACTCAAGTCTATTAATCGAAGAAATTAAAAGACGAGTTGAATTTATTCGTCGACAAATCCCGAATCAGAATCGAAAACGTCGACTTTACTGAAAAGACGAGAAGACGAAAAGAAAGAAGAGAGCCCACTCACCAACCAACCACTTGGCCTATATAAAGAAATCCCTTCACACTTTTTGAGCTAGTTTTCATTTTCCAGTTCCTTTCTTTTCTTTCGTAGGAAGCCAACACCATTAAGGTGTTGGTGATTTTTCATTCTTGTTGAATCTTTGATTTTGTAAGTTTTTAATCTTTTCTTTTGTTTACTCTACCTTAATCAATCAATATAATCCTTCCATTAATCTTGTTCATCTTCATCTTTTTGATTTAAAGCTTAAAGTTTTTAAACCGTGCTCCCGTGTTATCCGAAATCCGGTTCTATCTCTCAACTATCGTGATTCAATTTTCTTCATAATCACATTTGAAATTGATCACTTTAGTCGTCTCTTCCTTAGCTTGATTTAACCAACGTGCATAATGTCATAAGTGTAGGGGAGACTTTTCCCACATGCTTAAACATTGAGGACAATGTTTATATTAAGTGTAGGGGAGACTTCTATCGAAGTTTTAAGTGGACTTTTCCATTAAAATGCCTTCATTTAACCGGAAAATCATCTTTTTCAGCATTTTTCAAATTTTTAATTAACTTTGGCCCTTTAGTCGTAATTTTTAAATTTTTATCGTTGCTTTCATATGTATATATCCCGCAATAAAGTAAAAAATATTAATAAAGTGGTGTAGCTAGTTTTGAAGTCTTCGACATATTAGGCCCGTTGCGATTATTTTGACTCAACCCGAATAGACTTATCCAAGTGTATTCTAGCTAGTATCCTTAACCATGTAAACCTTAATTGGTTTATTAGGCTAAGCTTCCACAAGTCTCATTACTTGAGATTTTAAAATGTGGAGAACGAGAAATGATAGAGTCAATTATAAGTCGGTATTCTTACACAAGCACACTTGGTGTGATTATTTGCCTATTCTCCCATCACTTGCTAATAATTCATCTACAATAAGTAAGGTAGTACGATTTGAAAGGTTACTTAGCTTCTAGCCCAAGATCGCTTAAAAGTTGCTCGGTAATGATAAGAGTTCATAGCCAAGGCATAACTAATGAAGAGGGGCACGAAGATTGGCGAGTCCGGAAAGGCCCTAACAAGGCATGAGGATTCCATTTTATTGCTAAAGATCCAAGGTGATGTGAAAAGCATTATTCACAAAATTATGAAGGATCAAGACTCATGACGAAAAGCAATCAACTCCCATAAAGATCATGGAGAAGTCTATCCGAAAAGACCCTAACAAGGTATGAGGATAAATAGATCCAAGTCCGAAAAGGAAGCGGATCGTTGTATCTCAAAATCCCAATTAGCGATTGAAGAAATAATGATGAAGTCGTGGTCAACAAAGTTGGAGTACTGAGTAAAACATAAATCTACTGACATAATCGTAAATTTACTGACGAAAACGTAGTATTACTGATGAAACGTAGTATTACTTACGAAAACGTAAATTACTGACGAAAACCTAAAAGTACTAACGAAAACCTAAAAGTACTAACAAAAACCTAAAATTATTGACGAAAACGTTAAAATAATGACTAAAACGTAAAATTACTGACAAAAACGTAAATTTAAGTTTCCTTAGTTATTTACGTCGTCGTCATTTTTTTACGTTCTCGTAAATTTTTTACGTTTTCCTCAGTTTTTTAAGTTTTCGTCAATTATTCGCTTATCTAGAAATGAAATAAAATTTGGAAAATGAAAATTACAATTCATCTAAACAACTTTTCAAAATTTTCAACTCTTCTCTAGAAAAGAAAACTCTTTCCTTTTCTAGAAAATTAGAAATAGAAAAATATGAAAAGTTTTTCACAACTAAACAACCCCTTAGCTTTTTTGTTCTTTTTATAAAAATAAGGCTTATAGTTTTAAAAGCTATCATAAAACGTTACACCAAATAAAATTATTATACAAATCGATTTATTTTAAAGTTTAAACTCTCATAAAAGCATCCATAATGCATAGTTTTTCAATAGTTTTTTATTATTTGGTTAAGTCTTTTTTTATGGTATTTTGTATTATGGTAAGATTTTTGTATTTTTTTTAAAATAACTTGTTAAATTTATGCTTTTGTTAAAAGCCTTTTACCATCTATCAATATTATTTTATTATATTTATTCAGTTATTACTCAGCTTTTAAATAACTTGATATCATTGAACTAATGACTTTTAGATAACTTTTATTATTACGAAAAAGTAAGTAATTAAATGAAAAGTTTTCGAAAGAGATGATCATTGTGATGCTCTAAGGCTGGTGGGAGTGGGAGGTATCCCACGAGCGAGCGCCAATAACTCGCGCGCAGCCCTCATTCCCCCACCTAAACTCGCGCGCGACTTTGTCGCAGTAACGAAAAAACAAGGGCACACTCACCCTGGGTGAGTTCTACAAAAGGGACCCACATGTTTATATATCCATTATTTTTAAAATTTAAAAAAAAACTTTTCTCAATGCACCTTTTTACTTATAAATACCTAACAAAAACTCTTATTTTTCAAACACACATTCACATTTCATACACATTTCATACACATTTCACACATTCTCCCTAAATCACTAAAAAATGTAAAATATCGACGAATACGAGTTATTTTTTGCCACTGAAAATCCGGAAGTCGCAACGAAACGCAAGTGGGTTTTATTAAAAAAGCGTTGAAGTTTATTAAGAGACGACGCATTGCTAATCGATTACCAAGTGTAGTAATTTCGACTACAACCTGGTCACTAGATGCGGAAACAACGATCTAAGAAGTCATCGACAGAAAAAGAACACACAAGGTACGAATCCCTAATCTTTCCGATTAGTTTATTTATAAAGAATTCATTGTGAATCTCGTCCCCCCTCACCTCCTTTTATAGAGATGAGGGGGAACCGACTGTGCTAATAAAGACTAAATACATATTAATTTCCACCTTAGGCTTATATTAGCCTATCCTAACACTCAGCAGCTCCAAGCAGCGTTGTATCTTGCGTCTAGGTATCACCTTCATCACGGCATCCGCAACATTGTGTTCAGCACCCACCTTCAGAACATCAACCGTGTTTGCATCCAAGACTCTTCTGATAAAGTGATAACGCACATTGATGTGCTTAGTCCTATCATGAAAAACACGATTCCGCGATAAATATATCGCGCCCTGATTATCAAAATTAACCGCAACAGTGTTAAGCTTCACGCCTAACTCTTCCAAGAATCCCCTTAGCCAAATAGCTCCTTTCACAACCTTCGTAAGTGTCATATACTCCGCTTTAGTTGTCCACACAGCCTCCGTGTGCTGCAACTTAGCTTCCCCGCTCCTCGCACATCCATGTATCAGCAACCCGTACTCTGTGATTGATCTACCCATGACAGTGATCGATCTACCCATGGTGTAGTCAAAATCTACAAAAACCTGTACGTAAGTCTGTAATCCACGATCAAACCTATCCAACATACCCACATCGGCCGATGCTATGTCCGGTCTCGTGCAGACCATCTGATACTCCTGGCTTCCAACTGCATATATATATATGACCACTTACTATTCTTTTCCACATCACAATCCCCTAATAGACTATCCTCCAACGACAGTATGGAGTGTCCCTTCAACAAAGTCTGTATCAACTTTCCGTTGTAAAACCTGGACTGTGACACCCTCAGAGTATTTCCACTCTGATTCCTGATGATCTTAATACCAAGTATATTTCCATTTGATTTTACCAGCAAACCCTTAGTAACCGAGATCTCAGCCTTGCATCCGCAAGAAAATACCATACAATCTATATAGAGAACTAGATGTATGAACATACCTGGTGTATACTCCCAGTAATAACTGTATCTGTCGTCACTGCTTTTTCTGCAACCGTTGCTGAGCACATGCACATCTAACCGAGTATCCATTTTTTCTTTCAATCCAGCCATCCACTTGGAAAAACCCTCACAAGAAACTGTATCATTGAAAGTCAATGACTCATGTGCATTCATCTTCTCTACTGCAGCAACTGCAAAAGCAGACTTATTACTGTCTTCTCTATACTTGAATAGTTCCCGTGCTAAGTGTTGCTCCATATCACGTGCTAGATGATAGTATATCAAATCTTGAGTTTGTACTTTCTTTGAAACATCTACATGATCAACATTCCCCTGAGGTTCCACCTCAAATGCATGATCCTCTCGATATTCCACCTCAAACTCAACTCCTTGCAACACCTGCAATGAAATTGTACATACACCAGAACCAATAACAGTTTTCTTGTATTGCCCACTTACATTGAAACCCATATTCCCGTAAAGCACTCCCTTTCAAGTAACGTCATCTAACCTCCAAAGTTGATCAACATTCATACCTTTACGGTATCCCAGGAATATGCACTTGAACTTAACCGGTTCAAGCATCCCATGCTCAATACTAGCAAGCCAACCAAAAACCCCAAACATATCTATAGTCTTCTTGAATCCAATCTCTGCTGATGGTGACTGATAGGTGTGAAAACACCCATCCTTTTACCACTTATTTCTTGCTAAAACGAGACCAAAACGCGTATTTAATATCATTTGTTTGGAATTATGTGTGGTTTTTGTGTTTATTGTGTTTTCAGAGTCAAGCGATGAATATTGAAGAAAACAAGGGATTGCACGGGTTTTATCGAAGAAAAAGACTCAAGACGAAGTCTATTGTCCAAGAGATGCAAAAGATTTGAAGTCAATGGGCCTATTTGAAGATTTATCGAAGAAAAGGACCAAAGACGGAAGATTTACATATGTCGAAGAACTCAAGTCTATTAATCGAAGAAATTAAAAGACGAGTTGAATTTATTCGTCGACAAATCCCGAATCAGAATCGAGAACGTCGACTTTACTGAAAAGATGAGAAGACGAAAAGAAAGAAGAAAGCCCACTCACCAACCAACCACTTGGCCTATATAAAGAAATCCCTTCACACTTTTTGAGCTAGTTTTCATTTTCCAGTTCCTTTCTTTTCTTTCGTAGGAAGCCAACACCATTAAGGTGTTGGTGATTTTTCATTCTTGTTGAATCTTTGATTTTGTAAGTTTTTAATCTTTCCTTTTGTTTACTCTACCTTAATCAATCAATATAATCCTTCCATTAATCTTGTTCATCTTCATCTTTTTGATTTAAAGCTTAAAGTTCTTATCTGGTTGATTTTAATCTTCTAAAGTAAGTGGGTTTTATGTTTTTAGTGTTTTGATTTGATGTTTACCATTAGTAGATGATTCGTGGTTAGTTACGTTAAAAGTTTTGGTTAAAAACTTGGTGATTTTAGTCAAAATCGTCCTTTCTGTTACCTACTGTTCTTTGTCTTCAAAACATTCCCCAGATTCCGAATCAAGATTGTTCATCCGGAATATTTTATATTCCGGATCAAAGCCCTTCATCCGGAATAATCAATTATTCCGGATCAACCCTTTTATTCCGAATCAATCGTTTCTTATTATTTATTCCGGATCAAGTCCCTTCGTTCGGAATATTTGTCATTCCGTATCAATCTCTTTATTCGGAATACTTCACTATTCCGGATCAGCATCTTCATTCGGAATATTGGATATTCCGGATCAGTCATTTCCTTCAAAACATTCCGAATCAACCTTTATTCCGGATCACCAATTTTATTCCGGATCAATTCGTTCATCCGGAATAATCAATATTCCGGATGAGTAGAAACATTCCGCATCAAGGTTTTTCCCCATTTATTCCGAGTCAGCAAAGATATTCCGCATGAGTAGGATTTTCCGAATGAAGGATTTTTGTCTGATTTATTCCGAATAAAAGTTATATTCCGGATCAAGGTCTACATTCCGAATCAAGCTTAAATTTTAGTAAGGGTATTTACTGTCACTGTTCTATTTTAACTCAAGTTTTATTTTAATTCAAGTTCTATTTTTATTAATTGCTTTTAGTTCATCTTTATTTACTTTACGCATTTAATCATTTTAAGTAGATTAGAAAACCAACCCCTTTTAGTAACCAAAAACAACTATTCCACTTTGAACCGTGATCAATTCGAGAAGATTCTGAGAATATAATCTGAACCCCATCCAAAATTCTAGTATCAGTGACCTATTATCCAGATATGTAGACATGGTTGTATCCTCTGTCCAAAAAACCTTGGACAGACCAAAGTTAATCAGAAAACAACGTACCTTATCCAAGAGTGTCACGTTTGTCTTCTCAACCAACCCATTCTACTGCTGTAACCATGCAACATCCAAATGTTTGGTGACCCCACTCTTCATACATTGTTGTGTAGACTTCTGATTACAAGAATCAAGAACATCACCTGTCTTGATCTTCCACCCAGTCTGAAATTTTCCTAACTGCTTCATACCCTTCATTGTCTTCTCGGTCATAGCCTGACCGTTCAAGGTATATACGCAATTAGCCCTTCTGGTTCCTGATAGTACCACCAGTGAACCCTTTATAACCTTGATCTTTCCCGACTGCATCTTCACGATAAAACCCTCTTTTTCAAGAGTGCCCAGCGATATCAAGTTTCGTCTTAATTCTGGAACATACTTGAGGTTGTCCAACACGAAACATGTTCCATCCCTCTTCGTACTCGAATCTTACCTGTCCCCCGTACACGACATTCCCTGCCATCACCTAGCAGTACATTACCACCGTCATACTCTTTAAAATCAATCAAGTAACCTCTCCTATGTGTCATATGGTATGAGCCCCCTGAATCCATGATCCAGTCCAAAAGTTCATCAACACTCATAGCCATCATAACATCAGCATTGCCATACCCATCAGATCCATAACCGGACACCTGATTTTTACTCCTGACAAAACCTTGAGATTTCTTGTGATTATACCTAGGACAATCCCTTTTCAAATGATCCTCAGACTGGCATATATAACACATGAGTCTGTTGCTCCTTTCTTGTGACCTTGACCATGAACTATTTTCACCCTGCTCCATATCTCTCAGATTAGATCTCTCCCTCACATACAACCCTTCACCACCATCACCCTTTGCTTCCGTCATATTCTGAAGTTCCCTAGAATTAAGTGTCGCGAGCACGTCTTCTAGCTTCAAAGTATCCCGACCATATAGCAAAGTCTCCACGAGATTATCGTAAGACGATGGTAAAGATGTGAGTAATAATAATGTCTGATCCTCATCCGATATAGCAGTATCTATAGCCGCTAAGTCACCCACGAGCTTGTGAAACTCATCAATATGTTCAAACTGACTCCTACCTTGATGCATTTGAAAAGTATATAAATTTTTCTTCAAGTACAAACGATTAGCTAAAGACTTTGTCATGTATAAAGTCTCTAACTTTTTCCAAATCCCTGCTGCAGTCGTCTCCTTGGTGATCTCCCGTAGGACCCGATCATCCAAACACAAGATCGATGCGCTGTAAGCCTTTTTCTGAATGACGTTATCGTAAGCCACTATTGTGGTGGCGGGTAATTCCTCCAATGCTGCATCTAATTCCAGATGTTCCAGCAAAGCCTTCATCCTTACCTGCCATATCCCAAAGTCATTCGTCCCATTGAATTTCTCGACGCCAAATTTGCTCAGCGTCATCATATTTTAACCCTTTGCTAACCGTTTAACCTTTTGTGAATCTACCTACACAAAAACACGATCTAGCAAAGTATCCCGTGTGTAAAACACCCTTACTTTATCGATATAACCCTAAGATAAAAATCTTATAAAATCGATCAAAACAAGTAACCCTTCAAAAGAAAAAACCCTTTCTTACTTAAATATCGACTAAACCTTGGAAATTAACCTATCCAATAAATCGACAATCCTTGAATCAAGAAAGTACCCAACGCCTTTTGAAGTAACCCTTGTCGTACTTTAATTTTTGCAAACCGATTTCTAATAACCTAAGAAATCTTGCAACCTCGACAAGTCTTGAACGCTTCTTTATCCCTTTGTTGATTTGCTAAACCTTGTGAAAAACCTCACAATCACAAACCGACAAATCCCCTTCGATTATTCGCTAAACCTTGTGATATATCCCTAATAATCACGAACTACGAAGCCCCCTTGTGTAAAATACCCGAAGTAATAATACTACCTTTTTGTTTTTTTTAAAAAAACAAAAATATTAATCCGAATCCTTCTTATTAAACCTTGACCCAATAAAAACAAGCCTTCCTAGCCAAAACTCTTGGCCCAAAAGTGATAAAAAGAAAACAGTCTTCCGTATTACTTACTTTTTATATGTTGACTCCTAGAAAAACTAAAATCAACAATATCTTCTTCTTCCCTGTGTATCAATGGCGGCAAAACCAAACAAACACCACCTGCAACTTTGTCGACCTAAAATCGACAAACCTTCGATGTCGATACTTTCAACAATCGAACCCCACAAGAAGAAGTCGAGATACCCAGCTGCTCCGATTTCTTGATCGATTCCTAGTAACCAGAACCTCGAGACCTAGGCTCTTGATACCACTTGTAGTAATTTCGACTACAACCTGGTCACTAGATGCGGAAACTACGATCTAAGAAGTCATCGACAGAAAAAGAACACACAAGGTACGAATCCCTAATCTTCCCGATTAGTTTATTGATAAAGAATGCGTTATGAATCTCGTCCCCCCTCACCTCCTTTTATAGTGATGCGGGGGAACCGACTGTTAGATAGTCCTACGGGTCAGGTTGGGCTGCGACACCACCAACCGACCTTTATTGCTATAGGCTATTTAGGAAACTCGATAACTATCCCCTAGACACGACTTAGGCTAATAAAGACTAAATTCATAACACCAAGAAACGTCATAACTCGAGACCGAATAGATGCTCATGATCGGTTAGTTGCGTCTTTTTTTCGGCGACCCAAGATACGATGCGAAAGAGTTCAGAAAGGTTTTTCGAATGGGCCGCCCCCTTCTCAACTGGATAGTTAGTGAAGTGACTCACCATTCTGCATAATTTGGTCGAGCATTTGTATGTCAATGCTTAATTTATTATGTTTTTTTTATATTTATGTTTTTTTAAATGTTGTTTTTAAATTTCCTATGTATTTTCTTTTAATTTCGTACTGTGTTTTAATTTTTTATGTACACGTTTTTAATAAAATGTATGAATACAAAATATTTAATAAAAAAATAAAAGTAATGTGGAATGAGTTTGGGTGAGTGTCATTACCTACTATGAAGAATTTGAGTGAATTTGTTAAAAAGTTAAAGTGACGCTGACGTGACGGTGAATAACTTACACTCGCACTCCTATAAACTTATCAATAAACTTACTCGTGTCCTCTTAGATCTTGTGGATATGTTACTTTGTCCTAACCTAATAAGTGTCGATTTACTGGGTGAGGAAAACCGGGACACGGATGTTTCACAGCCAATCCACAACAAATGTCCTAATCAAAAAGTTATAGGGGTCCATGTGAAATCAACACAAAAGTATAAGAGGGTCCACAATATCAATCATTAAGAACACGTGTCTTATTTGCTTACATAGCTTGTTTAAGATCTTCTCATAAGCTAGCTGCCACGTGCAGTTGTAACAATTAAGGAAAAGCTCATTTTTTCACATGTTTCAAAGAAGACACAACCTTGTCAACCAGTAGCAACATGACACGTGTCTCTATGTTACCTTATTCAGTAAGTTGAACTGTTAACCCCCTTCAACTTATGGTTCTTGACATTGTTGACATTTATACATTTTTGGTTAAGCTTTTTTCCCTATACAAGCAAATGTATTAGGTGTGTACTAATTAAGACAATTCCTTTTTTAAGCAAGAAAAGGTGTTAAAAGGATACTTTGTTCTTGCTATGTATCTAATATCCATCGAGCTTTCACTAGAGAATCCTGTGGCTCGTCAAACTTAAATGGAAAATGTAAGCTTAAGGTCGCTAATATGCCAAGTCTAACACTTTCACAAGTTTATATGTTGCATAAATAGTCATGCTACAAATCATTCAATATTTGCATAACTAAATGACTTGTGTCTCAACAAAGCCTCATGTTGTGTGAGAAGCTCTTCAACAAAATGGTTTCAAATGCGAATCCTACTTAGGATATATGAGAGTAATTTGTGGATCTTCAGATAGTTAAAATTGTCATTAGTTTAATAATTTAAATAATGTTTATATCATTTATGTTTTTCTATTTTTTATAATTCAATTTAAACATTACCTCAACCATTTTGACTCATAATTCCGACAGGTTAGTAAATCATCGTATCAATTTAATTATTAGCTACTTGATCAAAAGATATATATAGTTTTTTAGTAACCATGATTTCTAATCTTTTGGCTGATTGATTTACGAGATTAATCTATTGTTACAAAAATTCAAACTAGATAAAACTTTTATTTTTAGAAGGTGGGCGTTGCATCTATCGAAAATTGAACTTTAAACCTCACATCCTTTCGTGTGATAGTCACAAGCTCTTACGAAACAATGACACCCTAAAATGGTAAATGCTTGTTTTTTTAGTACAAGGACCGAAAGCATCATTTACCTTATTCACAAGTGCATGCAAAGCAATATTCACTTAAAAATACACATGAGAAAGTAATATCTCGTTACCTTTTCAATCTTGACGTACAAAAACAGTAACCTTAAAAGAGGACAGGTGTAATGAATACGTGTCCGGCCTGTGGCCGATGGTACGGTGCCAAATCGCCGGAGAAATTTGACTGTTGGGAAATAAGAAACCAAATTTATAATTATTTTAATTTGTTTATGTGTGAATTCCCATTTGGGTAATATAATGTTTTTAAAAAGGAAAATGTTGGAGTGTTGTGAATTGTGATCATTGTTTACTTTACCACTTCTTCTATGAAATTATACCTTTTTTTTTTCAAGTGATCACAAAGTCTTATGATGTGATAATTTGGGTTTTCCACTTTTCCAACCCAATTTGAACAAACAAAAGTTGCCAACCCGACTCGAGCGATCTTAGCGAGAAATTATCGTTCTTCGGTCGACGTGTGTGAATATATCGGTAACGAGGTCGGTTATCAAGGTTTTCGGAAATCTTATTACCGGAACACAACTTATCCACTTTGATCATTTGGATATCTCTTAGGCCGGACAAACTCCGGATTTAGGGTGCACATACTAGAAAATGAGACTCTTGAAAAACTTAAGATTTGTGACTTGAAACTAGACATGTTCTACTCTTTTTTATATGTACAATGTACGTATAATGAAATGATACGGTTTGACAAAACCAAGCTTTTAAATTGGACATTTATTAACCTAAGAACATATAGCTAAGTTCATATGATGCTACGTTTTCAAGTTCTATTCGTTGTTGGTGTTGTGAACGATTTTTCCTTAAACATATACTATAATATAACATCAGACGTGTCGGCTAGCTACAGGGGCTACAGGGGTGGAGCTAGTAGGGGGACTAGCGGGTGTTGAGCCTCCCATAATCGGCCTATTTCGCTTATTATTTATGTGTATTACAAACCATTTTTCTACTATTTGCTACATTCAGCCTCCCCAACACTATAGACTTTTGCCTTAAGTATAGTTAGCCTCCCTTAACTAAAAATCTTGGCTCCACCCTGACTAGCTAGGTTTAATTTCTCTATAAGATTGTCAATTTCCAATTCAAAAAAACCTCACAAAGATTAGCATGATCTGTACAAATTACTAAAATTAATTTGTTTATATATCTGATATGAAATAAATACATATATACGTGCATGTAAACATGACTTATACTTGAGTTGATCTAAACAATAAAATAAACGATTTTAAACATTATTTAATACAGACGAATAAGAGTTGAAATAATTCAAATTACGTTAGCTTTTTCTGGAAGCAAAATTGTATTTTAATCATCTTTTAGTCAAATGAACTGGACTTAGTTTAAAGTGTGCCAACATTAAAATAAATTAAAAAAAAATAGTTTTTGTTTTTTCATTTACGAAAACCCTGCTCTAGATTTTAAAAATAACTACCTAAATATTAGTTTAACCTAATATTCATAAAAAGTATTAGTTTCTTGTTTTCATTTAAGAAAAGTATTACAAATCATTATTTTTTAGATTTTAAAAATAACTACATAAATATTAGTTTAACCTAATATTCATAAAAAGTATTAGTTTTTTATTTTCCAATTAAGAAAAGTATTACAAATCATTATTTTTTAGATTTTAAAAATAACTACATAAATATAATTTTAAGCTAATATTCGCACTATTAATATATTTTTGGCATGTTCAATTTTTTTTTTTTGGCGGAATAAGTGTTTTTTAAGATATATAATTTGGTTGTGATGTGTAAGTTTGAAATAAAAACATAAAAATTGATAGATAATAAAAATATATGTCATATTTTAGAGATATGATTGCCATGAGAATATAATCGTATAATATGTGAACGTACATCTGTCAAGATCGCCATGCATAGTCAACTCTCTAAGGATACAGACATTGGTCTATTTACAATTATTTTTTTCTTCCAAAATTGATTTCTTTATTGGGGATTTTATTATTTTATTTGGAATTAGCATATATGAGCTTACTATATTTGACAAGGCACTCAATCAGAAATAGTTCAAACTAATGACATCAATAATGGAAACATTGAAAAAAAATACTACTAATAATGAACTTGATTAAAAAAGAAAAGAACCTTTAGATTATGCTCATATAGATGGATCCAAATTACAATATATATTCATAAGATTACATAAAGATATTAGAATCCAAGATATCTTGATATTCATATTTGAACAAGTTGTTTCCGCAATAGCTGATTTCTCTTTCGTCTTCCGTGCTGCTTCCGTTGATGTAATTAGTCGAATTCGAGTTTGAGTTTAGAGGAGCTGGACTTGATGAAGGTGTTGATAGGTTCGATATTTGTGAGGGGAAATCGTAGTCACTCGAAGTCAAATTCGATTGGTAACCATAGTTCTCCATTGCGATAAAGTTGTCAAGACTGTTTTGCCAATCATTTAATTGGCAAGTTTGTGTGTTGAAATTGGAATAACTTGAAGGAAGTTGATGTACATTTGGTTCCATAAGTTGGGCAGGTTCACTCGAAAATGGAACACAACTCGGGTCGCTCAACGGGGCACAACTAGGTATTTCTTGAATTAGGGTTTGGTGGTCTTGATTTTGAAGTTGGACTAGATGATTTTCTTGAACTTGCTGAGGGTTTCCAAATTGGTTTTCTTGACCATTTTGTTGAGCATAATTAGGGTTTGGATTGCGTTGGGACGAGAGGAGTGAAGCAGCTAACCTCAACAGCTCGGGGTTCACCATGGGCTGAACCCCGAACATGTTTGAGTGAGACGAGCTATAAAACGATGAGCTCAAAATGGATGAGATATCAAGTAGATCAAGTCTAGGATTGTGAGTGACTGGATCAATTCCCATCCGAAGAAGTCTTTTCCTAATGTGAGTGTTCCAATAATTCTTGATTTCGTTATCAGTCCTTCCAGGTAAACGAGCTGCAATAGCGGACCATCTGTCGATACAATAAAAAACCAAATGGTTAGAAAACCCGAAACCAAAACTTAAAACCTTCAACTAAACTTATTTATAGTAATATGTTAAACAAATCTTTAAAATAAGAATCAATCAAAAGAAGTTGGCTTACTTGTTCCCCAAAACACTGTGTAGTTGAATTATTGTTTCCTCCTCTTCAAAAGAAAACCTTCCTCTTTTAATATCAGGCCTAAGATAATTAGTCCATCTTAACCTGCAACTCTTTCCACACCTTTGCAAACCTACACACCATCAAATATAACCGAAAAACGATTAGTACTAGTCGAAAAAAAATTCCGCTTATTCGTACACCAAACTTTCACCAAGAACTTACCAGCATTCTTGGGGAGAGTTCTCCAGTTTCCATAACCATTCTTTTGAATGTAATCAATAAGCTTTTGATCTTCTTCAGCAGTCCATGGACCTTTTTTCAAGCCATTCTTTTCACAACAAGGTGATCTTCCCATGATAAAAAGTTCAAGGTGTGTATGTAGTATGTATAAAGCTTCTTTCTAAAAATAGATTATAGAGAGAGTATATATGTTTGTGTGTGTGCTATAAAGAGAGATGTAGGTCCATAGAAATGGGAGTTAGTTCTATTTATATAGAGTGAGAAATAGAGAAGTGAAAGAAGACAAGAAACAAAAGAGGAAGTCAATGGGATTCGGTGGCCGTCCTGTGTTAATCTCCATGCAACGTGTCCCTTCTTTAATAGCTATGCAAAAAAATACACGTAAAACACATACTAAAACACGCACTTGGGTGTGTACACACAACAAAAGTTCAGATTTTACAAAGTCAAATGTGCTTTGAGCTAGCTAGCTTCTAGTAACTTTACATTATATGTTGCCAATTTTCACTTTTTGCTATATGATAAGTGATAAGTGATGGGCTATCAAGATGAGATGATACAATTTCAACTATTTTGAGAATTGCAATTTGATCCAACTTTTTATCAATGAGTTTTTCAACCTATCTTATGAACAAAACTAACTTTTATCGATCATCTTAGACTTTTTTTTCTCTTCCAAAATATTTTCCACAATGAATACACATATTGTTCATTGTTAAACGACTAACTGATATGCTACTTTTCGTTTGGTAACTATCCTTTTCGATTGTACCGTATCGACTAATTGATCGATCACACGGTTTGCGCTCACTACATCCCACTTACTTGAACCAGATGAAGCTCACCTGCTTAAAGAAGTTGGCGCGACCACTTACTTAAACGTTGTTTACTAAATATAGTTAGTAAGTAAACCTTCCACATTTATTTGCAAGGGGACGATGATATTGAAACTGAGGACCACTTATTCGCCTTGTGTATAATTGTTAAAAGATATTTGGAAAGAAGTCACGGCTTGGTGGAAGGTTTCGGGTGTCCTTGCTACATGTGTTGCGACCTGGTCGAGTCCTAATTTTGCCTAATTTCAAAAAGGATTTTAATTAACGTTGTTGTAAACACCACTTTATGGCACCTCTGGAAGTTCAGCAACAATGCATATTCTCTTTGCCAAGCGTTTGAGAAAAGAGCTGCTCTTAAATGACATCAAGCTTCCGTCATTCACTTGGTTCTCGATTAGAAATAGGAAAGTTTTTATAAATTGAATAGAGTAGTTTAATAATCCATGTAACATTCTATCCGTCTATTTGTAATTGCTTCTCTAGCATCTTACTAGTCTTTAATCAAATCGCCGTTAAAAAAGAACTTTCACATTTATGTAATTAGAGTCACAAATTTGTCACTTCCTAGTTGGTTATTAATATGATAGAAAGGAAATGCTGCAAAAAGAAAACAAAGCAAAGTTCTAATTGGCATTTAAATGATTTTTGAAAAACGAAAGAATACCACTATAAGCAAAATATAGCCACATTTAATATATTAACTCTCATATTCACAAACATAAATTTCCGGCGTGGTGGTCAATGATCCATCAATAGCTTTCCGTGACGATTATTTTCATCTTAGCTGTCCTCCAACGTTTAACACCCACGTATACTATATCTTTTCATAGCCAACTTTTCTAATTTATTGTCCAATTAATAATCGTGTTAATGAATTAGTATAAGTTTTCAATAGGAAAATAAATATAGAAAGGGTTTGCAATCAATATATATTTTGTAAGTTAAAAATATCATATTTAAATCTTTAATAGCAAAACTAATTTTAAACTGTATAACTCAAATGTTAAGTGTCATTACAAAAAATGTAAAAGATTTTTCAGAGTTTTCTTAGAACATAAATAATAGATGGAGAAAATTTTAAAATCGTAAATATACAAGGTATTATATGTGAATTCATACAACCATCCTTTGATTCACTTATAATCAATTGAACTTAAAAAAAACAAAAAAAAATGATCAATCAATATAAGACTTATATCACTAACAGACCAAACACTTGATCTTTACAATACTAGAAGAGAAAAATGACATCGTTTTAGGAAAGTGAAACATAACGTAACGAATAGTAAGATGATAGAAAGCCTACCCGGACTTCAGCTTAAATACCTATAGTTGTATTATAAGCTGACATACAAATATAGCCAAATTTAAGGGTTAGATATAAAAGAATTTCAGGGTTGACATAATGAGTTCCTCAACTTCCATTGAGAAACTTGAACACTTAACACCATATTTTAAGTTCTTTAACTTGAAATAAGTCCAACATACCAACTTTACAACCCAACTCATTGTGTTGTTCAGAACCAAGAGCTCTTGTAAGCACGTCAGCAATCTGCTGAAAAGTAAGAATATTCTCAGTTTTGATTATTCCACGAGCAAGTTTTTTCTCTTACAGGATGTACATCAATCTCCAAGTCCTTACGTTTCTCATGAAACACTGGATTAGCGGCAATATGTAAACCAGAACTGTTATCACATTATAGAACTAACGAAAACAAGTCTTTTAAGCCCACGTCACCAAATTGGTTAGACAACCAAATGACTTCACAAGTAGCAGAACCCATATCTCTTTACCCAGATTCAGCAAATGACCTGAATAATGTTGTTTGCTTATTACTTTTCCTGGTCACCGAAGAATCTCGCAGAAACACCCTATAACTAGAAACATACTTTCTGGTTGTTGGACATCTTGCTTGGACATAATTTGCCTAAGCTTTAAGCTTAAGGTTACCATCACAATCATTCTGAATACAACTCTCTAGAGATTTTTTAAGATATCTTAAAACTCTCACAACATCATCTTGATGTGAGGTAAGAGGAGCATGCATATACTGACTAAGAAAGTAAAAGATATAAGAAATATCAAGCCTGGTATTAGTAAAATAGGTTTACGTATACGTATATGTATTATAGAAAATCGTATTTTTACGATTTGCGGTTTAGCATTTTGAGGTCTCGGATGAGGTATTTCGTCACGGGAATAATTTACGGGATGGTTTTAAGTCCTTTATGACTTAGTTATAAAGTTTATTTCAAAATTTAAGATTTTTTTTAAAACTGTATATTTTTACGGTATACGCGTAAAACTGACTAGTTTTACGGTTTTGAGGTTCGGGAGGTCTTAAAGGCTGAAATAAATTAAGTAAATTTAAGAAAATATTAGTAAAGTAGTAATAATAAATAAAAATAAAAAAAATAAAAAAAGGGGTGTAGGTCGGTTTGGGACGAATCAAGGGAGGAAGGGGAAAAGGAAAGGGGAGTTTGGGCTTGGGTTGGACTAGGACTCCCCCATACTCTATATAAAGAGTTTTAGTTAATAAAAAAAACACATTATTTTCTCCTGGAACAATTACAGACGCGGCATAATCAAGAGAATTAGGGTGGGGGTTTTCATAAATCAAAGGTAAAATCTTTAAACCCTTTTTAATTAAAGTGTTTTAATTCTTTCTCAATCATCTTATGATGGATTTAGGTTAGGGTTTAAATTAAAATCTATATATTAATGATATTATAATGATTAGGTGAATTAGGGCTTGTAATTAGTGGAATTATGGGTAAATAATTAGGTTAATTTAATTGAATCCGTTTTTAAAAACTGGGCAGAATTTAGGGTCAATTGTTTTGATCATATAGGGAGTTCTACAAACTCTTATTTTGCGATCCAAGTATCCCTGGAAAGGTTATTGAAGTGGCATTCAAATAAAAGAAACGAGAACTAAATTGGAGGTTGGGAAGTGGGTCAAAAACAGGTTACAACAGTCGGAGGTCAAAACAGTTTTGAAATCAGCCTGTTTTCTTTTTATGTTTTGGGTTGTTTGAGGTACTTAGGGTTGTATTGGGACTTTCAAACGAACATGGGAGTTGGTTTATATATTATAGGAAGTATCTGCATTGGGGCTAAGAATGTGGTTTAGGGTAAGACCCCCTAATCATAACAAACTTTTTGTATGTTCAAAATCAGTAAAATCCGGATAGACGAAAGTATATATATATATATATATATCGGGGCCTTAGCAGTATCTTTAAGGTTGGGGCAAAAAGGAGGATTTAACTAACATATGTAAGGGCATAGGATTTCCTTTACAGAGGTCATGGGTATGGTTAGGTGGGCGTTTGGCTTATAGTTTAGAGACCTAAAAACCCAGACAGTTTTGGGTAAAATGTTAACGGGATGGGTTATGAAGTAAACTAAGTTAAGGACTTTATAAAGGGGTGTAATGAGATGCTTAGAGCATATGAATGAGGTATATATATGGGAGAAGGCTAGATGTCCATCATAGGTTGATGAGCCATTTTTAGAGTTTGGTTCATGTTTTGATTGTGTGCTTTTGTTTGTTAGCTTTTTGCTAGTGCGCGGGTTTTTAGAGAAGCTCAATCAGGAGAGTTTCATAGTCCCATGTCTTTTAATGATTTTGACTTTTAGATGGGATGGAAGAGACACTGTTTGGTTTTATAACTTATGCTGTGAATGTTTTATGATTGGTAATGGACTTGTGTGTACACTTATGTGTCTTAATTGCTATGTGATTCTTGATTGTGTTTATGATTTGGATCGGGGGACACGTACCGTCTCAGTTATTATGGTTTGACTTGGTACCAAGGGGATGTTGACAAGGCGGGGCCTTGGGGAGGTACATAGATGTGTGAGCATCTATGGGACCAATGGGTAATGACAAGGCGGGGCCTTGGGATTGGTACATAGGTGTATGGGCGCCTATGGTACCATGGTGTTTGGTAAGGCTGAGAGCCTTGGATTTGGTTTGGTTTGTTATATCTTGAATATTAGTTGTTAATGCATGTTTGTATCACATTGTCCATATGTTCATTTGTTAGTGGTTGTTGTTCACAGCTGATGGTTTGATTTTGGCGTTGGAGTCTAAACCTATGACTCTCACCAACTTTATGTTGACGTGTTTTGGTGTCTCTTTCAGGTGAGAGTGTGGTTAAGCTTGAGAATAGAAGTGTCTAGTTTCGGAGGCATTAGGATGCATTTAGAAGGAGATCCCCGTTCCTTCTTAGTTTCTTTTGATTGTTTAATAAGTGATACTGTTGACACCTATATGTTTGCTTTGTTTATGTTAATTGTTTGTCTTGGGTAAGTGGTAGGACTGTTACCTACTTACCTAGACTCCTGCATTGTTGAGATATTGTCATGACTTTTGTGTCATCATTTTATGACATTTCTTATTTCATTTAGTTATCTCTATAGACACGCCATGTTGTGATGATATCCATACGTCACGTCCCATATTCCGCCATGGTGGGGTGTGACAGGGCCGAAGTCCAGGTACTCTACTTATGACTTGGAGTTTTATGCACTGGCCCAAGCTGTGAAGCATTGGCGCCATTATTTGTTTCATAAGGAGTTTGTTTTGTTCATCGATCATGATTTTTTAAGGCATATCCGTACTCAAGATAAGGTATTACATAAGCATGGGCGTTGGTTGACTTGTCTTGAGAAATTTACTTTTGTGGTGAAACATACAACAAGTGCTTCAAATCCTACTGTTTATGCCATAAACAGGAGGAGTAGTTTAATTATAACCATGCAGGTTGATGTTCAGGACTTGATGTCATTCGTGACATGGTGACTCAGGACCATACTTTTCAGTTGTTTTGAAGGATTTTTAATCTCGAGAGAAAACATATTTTGTTATGCATAATGGGTTCCTATTCAATGGGAATCAACTTTTTATTCTTGATTCAAGTCTTCACTATTAAGGAGTTGCATGGTGAAGGACATGTTGGTCGTGATCGCACTTTACAGTTGGTTCAAGTTTCTTATTTTTAGCCTACTATGCGGAAGGAAGTGGGTCGTTACGTCAAGAGGTGTCATATTTGTCAAGTTTCAAAAGGCACGACTAGTAATGCAGGACTTTATACGCCTTTGCCTGTTCTTTTGCAGCTTTGGATTGATATTAGCATGGATTTTGTGTTAGGGCACCTCGTACTCAAAGGGGTAATGATTTAATATTTGTTATTGTTGATCGTTTTTCTAAGATGGTTAATTTCATTCCTTGCAAGAAGACAACATATGCAGTTAATTTAGCCTAATTTTTCTATAGGGATGTGTATCGTTTACATGGTTTACCTTTCTCCATTGTTTCTGACCAGGACACTAGGTTTTTGGGTAATCTTTGGAGGGAAGCCTAAAAATTTTCCCCAGCGACATGTCGTTGGGGAAAAGTTTGGACATAAATTAAACAACGCATTAACCACTAATCACTTGGATTAGACGTGGAAGAAAGTTTCCACAGCGACATGTCGCTGGGGAAAAGTTGGCGGGTTAATCTCCCGCTTGCATTTTTTGTGAAATAGTTTGGTCAAAATTCAGTCAACTTTTCCCCAGCGACATGTCGCTGGGGAAACTTTTCTTTATTTTTTGGTCAAAATTTTTACGAGAAAGTTTGCCACGTCAGAAAGTTTTTGTCGTTTAGCGTCTTTTCCCCAGTGACATGATGTCGCTGGGGAAAACCCCGATGGGTGTAGTGTAACCACGGATATCTAAAAATGAAAACCGTAACCAAACCGTTATAAGCGGGGTTTTTCGGTTTCGAATTGAGCGGTTCGGCTCGGTTCGTCGGTTTCTCGGTTTTTTTGAACACGCCTAACGAGCCCAGACAACTAGGTTAAGTTCAACCAAAAAGGTAATGACATCTTTCTTTTTACACACGCGGAGAAAAACTCTTATCGTCCTAGACAAGACCCTAACTTAAAACCTTATCTAGAAATGAAAAATCGTCATACCGTAATTAGACTAGAAGTTCTTTGGTTATGCATGTCTTAATGACATTATTCTAACAATGTCTTCAAATTAAACGATTTCTAATTAGACTAGAAGTTCTTGTGAAATTATACTTGTGTGTTACTATATTCCCTTTTCACAATCACCAACAACCATCTACTGATTGAGATGTACTGTTTTAAGAAAGAATTTCAAGATTAAATCAATTGACAATTATTAATTTGGATTGAATTTTTTTCTAAAGAAACACTGATCAATTATTGGTGTATCTTAATAAACTCAAATGACATCATCTGTGCCATCACTACAAACACAATAATTTTCCAACATTCAGTATTAGAATCTAGAGTTACAAGTTATTTCTTTCATAATAATGCATGACAACAACAAAATAGACAATCGAGCATTCTTTCGGTTTGTGTACGGTATGATGCATACAAAATTTATGTTTATATCACCTCAAGATAAAACTACATTTGTTTGTATCACTAGCTTTAAGTAAGACGCCATTGCTAGTCATTGTAGTTTTCACAAAATACAAAGATCTAGGGTTTTATAATAATGTGATGTTTGATTAAACTGGCTATCAAGAAACACATATTCTTGTCTATTATAAATGATTGGTTTGAATGAGACTAAACTCGAATGAACTTACAAACAAATCAAGGTTATCATTAGACATAGTTCATAACTTCATATAGACAAATTGAATATTCGAAGTGTTACGTAAAATGCATGTAGTTTTCTACACAATTAATATGCCAAACTTTTTCCTTAGTATACAATGATTAATCTTGATTTTGATCAACTAAAAATTAAAAAAATGAAGAAAATGCATGTAATATGTCATAGTTCTTCTGTTCTTATCATATCTTATGATATAAAACCAGTTTTAAATTTAAAATACTTTAAGTTATACGTATTTTCTGTAATAAAATATATTTTTTTAAATAATGTAATAAAATACTCTAAAATGATTAATTTAATACTATACGTGTCATGAACTAACACGTTAACTTCTTTGAAGGGGACCATGCCATGCAGCCAATAATATTTTCCCACGTCGTCTTAATACACCTGATATAAGGTTTCTCTGGTGTGACATTCACTATCACTGCCTTAAACCTTATTTGCTCATCTTTAATTAAATTTAAGTATTTAACAACTTCAGAAAACTTGCATAGAGTTTATTTTTATTATCTTTTTATTTTTTAAGATGGCACTACACTTTAAATCTGACTCTCCAGTTAAATCATTCAAATAAGTAAGTTTCAGAACTCGAATTATTAGGAGAGATCCGCGAAGTGAAACCTTTAGACAGGGACGAAGCTTGAAACCTTTTATTTGGGAGTCAAAAATGCAACTTCTTGATTTTGGAGGGACAGAATTGTTAAATAGTAATTTTTTACACTAGCAAAGTTTACAAATTACACGAAGGACAAGAAGTTTTTAGGGGCCACGACCCACCCCTGCCCCTAAGAAGCTTCGTCTATGTTCCTAATACTCATGGCTACACACGATGAAAAAAATCCAAATATTTTGTCTTTTGCAAGACTTGAGCTTTGGACGAAACTTTTTTTTTTCTAAATTCTAGAAGGAACTCAAATGACCAACTGAATTAAGTCGTTTGATTGAGAAAAAAACTTGCATACCCTAAATCTTGTTTGAAAAATTTCTTTATATATAGCAAGATGCACCCATGTCTTTCATTTACATATATAATAACTATTTTATAAACCTTGAGACTCACTAATTATAAACTTAAACTATGTGATTTGGGCATTTGGCTACCAAGTTTTAAAATAAGAGACATATATGATATGTGCTATCCACTAGCAAGGACCACAAATTCTTAAAAGTATGTCAATTTACAGCTAAAAAAACCTTTTAGAATGCAAATTTTTTCTTCAAAAGATGCAGTTTTTAAGGACTTTAATAAATTTATTATTGTAGTTTAAATGGAAATAAGCAAGGGGCATGTGAACCCTTGTTGAGACATTGAAAAGCTGTGTCTCAAAAGTCTTACTCCCCATCTAGGTCAAATAATTTTTTATTCATCACTCAAGAAAATCATCGATACGATTATTATTTGTAAAATTAAAGGTGACACTCGTCACCTATTAAAGAAGTTATCATTTTAGTGAAACGAAACTTATTACACATGTTACATGCATGTTATCTGAAAATTTACCTAATTACGAGTACATTGACATTTTATTGACCAAATAAGCATTCTTAATATTATATAGTTAAGAATAGTAAGACCATAATCTTAGCTTAATGTCTCCTATCATAAAGGCATCCAGTAACATATAATAATCCCAAAGTAGCATGAGTAAGCATATTAGTCACTAGTTAGTACTAATTGTTTAATCTTAGGCTAAGATTTCTTACTCGAACCGGATAGTGCCAGCAACGAGTCGCATTGGTGTACGATCACGAAACTGGTCCCTACGAATAGATGGCATTAGGTGGATTATCGCGACGAATTGTTAATTAGTATATTCGTTAATCTAACAACTATTGAATTTTCTAGGAAATCTAAATATACTTAGTTAATATGGATGCTAATCTGTACGTATATAGGAAGCAATAGTTTAATGCAAATTCTAGATTCGAGATTGAGACCATGTGAGGTGAGCAATGCAGATTAGTACTATTTTAAGCAGTGTGCATGCAATGTGTGTGGATATGATTATGCTATTTGTGGGAGTTGCTAATTAGTCTATGATCATCGAGTCCATTTTATAATCCCATGCATAATTGCTTTTGTGGATATCCATCGAAGATATGTATATGTGGAATCTAACATATATAATATTGTGTACTTTAGTATGACAAAGCTTATTGTATGATCATTAAGTAAACCCTATATGTTAAATATTAGTATCAAATAGTCACTGTTACAAATCAATCTAGCGTATCTTTGACTGACAGAAATATTTACACGTACTCTTAGAAAATTACTAAATTTTCTGGTTGATCCATCTCAAATTACTGATTCAAGTATGGAAATCGGAAATTGTATGAATTTGCAACCAGGAGCAGGGTACTTAAGATAGAGGGTACGGATGAGCATCAACGTTATCACGAACGCGTAGACGGAATTTGAGTAAAATCATTGAGAGGCAGAGTGGTGTATCTATATCATTTAACTTTTGCTAGCCAAAATTGTATTTCCTAAACCAAATATAAGTAATGCAAATTTTTGGGAGGGTCGCGTGGCTTTTCCTGGTCTCCACTAAATTCTGTCTTTGCACTAATGTGAAATCAAAAATTTTCTTTGCATATTTTAAAAAGAAATAAGAGAGATGACTAACTCACATGATTAATAAAGAGTGCAATCCTTTGGTAAGTTACCACGTGTTTTATACACTTACGTTACTTTTAGTCAGTGCATGCATCCACCATTGACTAGAGGTAATTAAGTGTATAAAACACGTTGTAGAAATAGAGATGATTATATTGTTCGACACTTCCAACATACAAAAGTTTATTCGTGAACCACCATGACTTATTCCAGAAACAAGTTTTATAGACTCGCAATTATTAACAAAAATACGATAACTATCGGATCAAATGAATACATGCCAAGGATCAAACCAAACTAAAAACTAATATATGCTAAATTTGGTGAAAAGTTTGAACTGAGCATTAAACAAAGTAAATATGCTCAAGTTAAAATATGAATTTGCATATACCTTAACTTCCAGTCTATAGCGCAGCTCATGTTAAAGCTAGAGTAGCATTTAAGTTAATTAGGTTTTAACTTTTAAGTTATAACTAATCAAATTAACTCAAGAATTATACAGTTGGATTAGTCTATTACACCAAGAATATATTGGGAAAGTTATGAAATTAACCAACCAATGAACAATACGTGGCTAAAAATGATTGAGTGCAACACTTTTAGAATACCTTATTGGTGTGTGTAATATTATAAAGGTTAGATGAGCCACTAAGATTCAAGATAGCTTTGTAGCTGTCTCATTTTATTGCATAATAATCTCAGTTTGCGGCCACCTGCACCAGTAAGATGTTTGCTATTTTATACCATATTTTTGTGTCAATAATTTCTGCATGATTTCATGCAATTCAAATAAACAATCCAACAGAGCAGATCTAATGGCTAGATAACTTAAAATATATGCCAAACCAGTTCTGGAAAGATCCATAACTAAGCTAAGAATACTTTTCACGTTGTTTGAGAATGTGTTGGTTAATTCCTTTTATATGATAATTTGAGTTATACAGTTATACTAATTAGTTATTTTGAAAAAACTTAGTTTTGCTAGACAAACTATTATAATTTCTGTCCGAAACTGTCAATACTAAGATCCCTTCGTAGGGCCGAAACTCAGTATTAAAGGTAAAGCAAGATCGGTCGAAATATATGATGACATACTGAAACGGCTTGTGCAAAGTTTCGGTACCGACTACCTAAAAAGGAAAACAAATGATCAACAATGAGGGTTTTCACCCAAAATCTAAATACACCAAAACATGGCCATATGATTAAAACGAAACCTAGATATGCGTACCCTAAATAAACATCATACTACCCAACACCTTGTACATTAGTTTTAGCCCATTTACTTTTATGGCCCAATAAACAAATCTCAACCAGCCCACAAACGATAAACATGAATTGACACATTTTGGTTTACTTTGGAGAGTTTTGGAGGTAACAAATATCACTGCGACAACAGAAATCGATTATAATCCAGGTTAGGGTTCCATTGCATTAATAAACTGTATTTAATGATTATTATTTTGGTTTACTTTGGTAATATGTCAAGGCTAAATCGATTGTGTGTTTGCCTAGTGGGCTTAAAACCTGATTTTCGAAGATCAAACTAGTTGTTCGACAGTATTAGTATATAATTTAAGAATTGAGCTCTTTATATGCACGAATAGTTATCTTCAAGCTTAGCTTATTACTGTAAATAATTATGGCTTGATATAAAGCTTATGCTTGAGCGATTTGAAAGTTAAGTAGACTTGTTTGCATGAACAAAATTAGGTTAAGAAGCTTCTTTTGATGCAAAACTTAGCTGGCATGAACACAGTATCTGAACTAAATAATACATACAGTGATAATCTTATCTGGTTTTTAATGAAATTTATCTATGATTTAGGAGGTTTTAAATCTAAGTTGTCTAACATCCCCTAATCACATATCAAATTAAAAGTCTCTTGCTCTATTCACTCGATGTTAACTAATGAAGTCATACATTGTTTTACATATGATTGTTTTCTTAAGATGTTGGGTTTGGATTGGATATATAAACAGTGTTGAGATGATTATGAATTTGTGTGTTTATATCATCAGGGCAAAAAGATGAGTTCCAAAAATAAAAGAACGAATGAAGATAGGCTTAGCAACTTGCCTGAAGATATTCTTACAAATGTACTATCTTTACTGGCTTTGAAAGAGGCCGCACGAACTAGCATTGTATCTAAAAGATGGAGATACATCTGGATGATGGTCTATAATCTTAAATTTGATAATGTTAACCCGTATGAATCTGTGAGTCGGGTCCTTGAGCTTCGCAAATCCAAAGTTGAAATCTTAGGGTTTCATTTTTCCGAGGTGATTGTTCCAAAGCCAACTGTGTCAAAGTGGATTAGTGAAGCTATTAGGTTAAATGTTAGTGAGCTAGATATACTAGTTAATCAAGTTGATTTGCCTTTGAGTTTGTTCACTTGCAAGACACTCACAACCTTTAGATTAAAGTTTTATTCACGAAATTAGCCGTTGTGGGCGTGTCCATCTCAAGTCATTCTCCCTTGTCTTAAAACTCTTGACATAGTTGTTTATTCCAACCTTTAGATAACGCATTTAGACTCATCCATGGTTGCCCGATACTTGAAAACTTATCTCTAGAAATAAGGAACTGTGAATCTGAAGAAAACTACAATTTTGAGATACCTACTTTGAAGCGTTTGACATTAATCTTACATTCCACGGAAACTAACAAGAAGGTTGAACTAAACCTTCCTAATCTTGCATACCTCTCTATTAGGCAGCGTTGGTTGCACTCGCGTTTCGTGATAAACGATTTGTCCTCTTTGGTTGAGGCAAAAGTTTCATGCTCTACATCGTATGATAATTTGTGGTATGCGCTTATAAAAGGAATAAGTAGAGCCAAATGTCTTTCTACAGATATCTATGTAAGTTTTTCTTTTATTGCTTTTTTATGTACATCTTATGGTATGCGCTTATTCCTTTTATAAGAGCCTCAGTTTTTGATATTTAGCCTTTCAAAAAAAAAAATTGTGAAAAAGTTAAATTTCTATCATTCAGGTTATGGAAAGGTGTATCAGTTTGAAAAACTTTAAAAATTGATAATACTTAAAAAATTGACCATTTTATAAACTTATTAAAAGCTTTATTTATAATGAGAATATATTCATAGTATGTAAATGTTTGTAATAACTTTTTATGATGTGACAATTTTATAAAAATTATAATCTGTTCATTACAGTGGATGCCTTTAAATTTATTTCCCGAGTTTCCATATACGAAGCAATTGGAGTTAAGGGTTTTTACTCATGCATGTTGCTAGTCCCTAAATTTCTCGAAAGATGCTCAGAGTTGGAGCATTTTTTGATTGATGAGGTATTATTTTGGTTTTCTAAAATCTATTCTAAAATTTTAAATACTTTTATTGATGTGTTTTTTCTGTGATGTTTGTACTTGAAGTCAAATGGAGAATTCTTGAGCAAGGCCGTCTCGTGGATTTCGGTGGCCCTGTGCCGCAACTATATAGAGGCCTCATCAATCACGAAAACTTTCGATAGTTGTTACATATATTCATTAACGATGCACAAGTAGTTACAAAACTTGATTTGTGAAATTTCAATGATTAATCAGATAGCTAATTTCTTTTTTTTGGACATAACTAATTACCATATTAATTGTCGTATTTATTTTCAATGATTAGTTACCACACTACAACAAAATATGTGATTGTTCACACTTATTTTAGCTTATTTTCACATATTAAAATGTGAAGAATTTAAAAGTTCACACTTACTTATGTGTGAACAATATTGGTGTAACAAATAATTTCACACTCTTAAATGTGAAGATTTATAAAAAACTTCACACTTTAAAGTGTGAAGATTTTTAAAAGAATTCATCGCACTTTAAAGTGTGATAATTTTAATACATTTCTTCACGCTCTTAAGTGTGAGGTTTTAAATCTTCACACTTTTAAGTGCGAAGATTTTGAAACAATTCTTTATAATTTAAAAGAAAATCTTCACACTTTTAAGTGTGAACTTTTATTTCTTCACACTTTTAAGCGTGAAGTTTTTGAACCAATAATAATAAAAAAAAATTGTGTTTAGTGACGACCAGGCTCGTCGCTAACAACCCAAATGTCGTCACCCGTTTCACATTATAAGCAGTCTCAGCTAACCTGTTATACCATATAAACCATCCATATTCGTAAAATGAATACACAAGGAAAATCAGTAAAATGAATTATGCATACATGTTTAAATTTGATTATCAGAAAGTGATAACATTCAAATCCACACGATAAATAATTCTGTGCAGCTTATGACACTATTCGTGTTTTCACATACTTCTAGTTCAGATTAACAAAGAACAATTATTTTTCTGGCTTGGGAATCCAAAGCTCGTGAACCAATCTCGACCTGCAAAAAACTGCAGAAGTATTAGAAAACAATAATCGCACACTTGAGGTACTTATACAGAATCATACAGTAATATGCTTACATCGAATTACAAACATTACTGACGTTTAAAAGGCATGGGACTAAAAGGCGCGACATTCAAATTCAAGTTCAGGACCTCTTTCCCAGAAGAGCAAACTTGCAAATCAAAAGTCCACAAAAGTAGCAAACACAGTAATATGCTTACATCGAATTACAAACATTACTGACATTAATACGCCTACTTATTTGCATACAGCAACTGACTAGCCCTAATGGTTGTTGGTCTCGAGGCTGCAATTGAAGACACTACTTCTAAGAATGTATCAGTAGCCTAATAGCCATAATGACACACCTCACTTATATCACTTATGCATCAGTAGCCTAATCAACCATGACATCAAGCTTCCATGACCATAATAAAACACCTCACAAGAAATTGGTCATTTCAATGCAACCACGTAGATGTTTATAAAATTTGGTCCAAGATCCCGATTATCCTAATATGTGCATATGTCCTAAAAATTTTAATTTCTTTAGTTTCAAAAAATTAACCTGATAACTCTAAGTTCCAGGCGTTCACAACTTAATAAAATAATACTTGTTTTTTTATATGGCCAAATATATTAAAAAGACTCTAGCAAGACGCTAGGGACGAACAAGAAAACATATCACAAATTACACGGAATTGCAACAAGTTTTGACTTGATCATATGATATAACCAATCCATCCAGTTTCACTCAACAGTAATGCTCCTAATAGAGATCCAAGTGTACGATTCATTCATACGAGTGTCATTATCTGTCTGAACACATCACCTATCAGTTTCGCTCAACAATATTCCTCCTTATGTTTCATAATCTCACTTTTTATGGCTTATTTTAAAACTTTCCGCCTTATATAAGTTGTCATTATGCCATAATGTTTATCTGCCTAAAGCGTATATGTTTACAGCTAAGCTCCCATAGGGTGAAAAAGATTCTATTCATTGAGTTTCTATAATGCTCCTAAGCACTACAGAATAATGTTTAATCTTAAAAAATATCAGTACAAAGAGAACGATTATCTGAAATTACTGCTAGATTGCTTAATCAGTAGTGTTGGATCATTTCGTGTCACGTGTCTAGAAGAATGAAAAGGAGTACATGAACTTAACATGTAAGAGTCGTGTTATTAGATAGTGTGAAAGCCTATACGCCTAAAAAACTTGCTTCAAACTCGAAAGGCAAGAGTTTATATGAATATGACCATAAACTTTTAGTAAAGAAACCATAACAAGCTCTTGGCTTTAAGTTGGTTAATGTCACCGACAAAAAAACACAGAGAAAGGGAACCTCTAGACTAGGAAAGAAGGTGAGTAGCGGTTTAAACAGCATGACTGCCATTATAGACTTTGGCTCGTTTTCATTACAGGGGTGCATGTACTTTATGGTCAATAGATATGAAGGGTTTCAAGGGTTTTAAAGTGTTGGATAACAGAGGGAATGAAAATAAAACGGCAAGTGGTGTTCAATTTTGTTAAAGTCATTCAAGCTTTCAGTCTAATGCGTCATATGAACTTGACCGCTTTGACACGACACCAAACTTGCAAACACACAAAAACTAGAGAACAGATTTTCACTATATGACACTAATAGAAGGAATATTTTTTTTATAGAAAGGACACCGCCAACAAAAATGGTAAAAGAAGTAGAAGGAATCTTTAGCTTTATTCTGTTATTGTTTCAATTTGTTTAATCTTGTTCAACTCTATAAATTTTGTTGCTGTAAGCCAGTCTCGTAATTGATACAACAGAATATTACATGATCTGTTAGTACTAGTATAATAGAACTGTAAGACTGCGTATAAAAATCTGCATTTGGTTAGTATAGTACCATAAAAACTGCATATTGTATTCCACTGTAGGGTTGCGTGTAGTAAGAAACAAAAGTGTTTTTAGCACATATTGGGCCTATGCATTCGTTAGCCAATTGTACTTTGATTTAGTTAAGCAGTGATATTAGTATCATAAGATTTAGAGATATTGCCCATTAGTAGCATAACTAATTTTGGTTTTCAGTTGATTCGTAGATTAGAGTCATTTGAATTCAATTTCATTAATTTAATTTGTTTTTAAATTTTCCTTTAGTTTATTAGTTGAATAGTAATAATATTAGTATGATAATAATAGTATAGCAATATAATATTAGTATAATTTCTCGTTTTAATTTCTCGTTTTGCGCGTTAAGTAGTATAAGTACCAAAAGTCGTTTTATTAACCAAAAACAAATTAAGTCGAAATGATAAAATCGGATTTCAATTCGACACGATATCTAGACAAAACGATATACTAAAACGGATATTAAGGGTATAGCGTCCATGGCTGCAAACTTGGTGAGCTTGCTCTGCCAGGAGGCGCTTATTCAAAATTATAATCGAATATGGTTAGAATTGCTCACATATTATCATAATGCTGACAAATCGGACGGGAAAAAATCGACGGAAAAAATAATAAATGTTTATAATCGGACAGAGCTCATGTTGTTGGTTTTCCTGTTGTTGATTTTTAGTGGCTGACCCTTATATGTGTAACAACGCCTGATGAAAAAAATAACAAAAATAAAACTAACAGAATTGGCAATAATCACAACAAATAAAACGACTTCTACTTGGTTGTCTAGCTATTAATTTCATTAAATTGTTAGACTTCTACTTTTTTCGATAGGGTAAGCCTATGCCTATCTAGTATCTGCATCATTTCATCAAGGAGTATGTGTACCATAACAGTTTCAAATGGAATTCAAATTAAACACTACATCACAACAATGTCACTTAATCTTTAATTTGAAGATCAAATAAACTACACATGCAGTAGTCGAGTTTCACGACCTTGAATAGTACCTAAATCTCTTGCTATAAAACCGACAAAAAAACAAGTGCATAACTCACCGTAAACACTACATTATACCAATTTACTATAGAAAGAACAATTATACACTTTCAATTAAACTACACATCTGTAACTCTAACAATTGCAAATACTTCCTATATCGCTTATGCAAAAGCAGATGAACAAAAACAGTAAACTGAAATTCTACGGCTCAAATAAACTACACAAGAATAAGTCGACTTTAACGATTGCGGATAGTATCTATATCACAACTAATGAACATAAACAATAATTTAAGGCCTAAGCGAATGCAACGCTGGCAAAAGGTACCTAAATCTCTTCGTATAAAGCTGGCCGATGAGAAATACTTCATCATAAACTATAGTTATAGGCTTCTAATAAGCTATATACGCATAAGTCGACTTTAACAATCGCAAATAGTATCTATATCACAAATACTACATCACAACAGATGAACATAAAGAATAATTTCTAGGCCTAAATATCTTCGTATAAAGCCAGGCGATGAGAAACAATAATCATCATAAACTATAGTTGTTATAGGCTTCTAATAAGCTACATACGCATAAGTTGACTTTAACGGTTGCAAAAATAGTACCTATATACGCAAAAAGAATAGTAGCAAAATCGTTGAATTAGAAAGTAATCGAGCTTAACGATACCTAAAACTGTTACGCATCACAGATAGAATCTACGCCATCCATAACAGAATCTACGCCATCCATAAAACTGTTAACTAAATCACCATTATGTATCAATGAGTTGCAATAACAGAATCTACACCATTAACTAAAATCAAAATAAACTCGTACCCTTCGAGTTGTTTAGGTAAGGTTTAGCTCAAAAGTTAGAAAATCACATAATCAACTCGCATAAGGATAGAAAATCTCAAATTAGCTATTTATCACACAAATTAGCTTTACAAATCCATTAATCGCAGCTAAAATCACATAATCAACTCGCATAAGGATAGAAAATCTCAAATTATTTACCTGTGAGCGTGTGCGATGATGGAAACAACCGCAAAACAACCGCACTAGCTACCGTAAAATAACCACACCTGTCGTAAAACAACCGTACCTAGCTACCGTAAAAGAACCACGCCTGCCGTAAAAGAACCACGCCTCGCTACCGTAAACAACCGCACCTGTCGTAAAACAACCGCAACAACCTCACCTAGCTACCGTACTTTCATGATTTTAACTGTTTATGGATCGATTGAATTGGATTGATTTCGATTTGATGATTTAGGGATTGAATTGGATTGATTTAATTGTTTACAAATTATGGATTAAGGGATTGAACTGGATTGAATTGGATCGATTTAATTGTTTATGGATTAAGGGATTGAACTGGATTTGATGACTGTGAATAAATGAGTATTTGTTTTATATCCGAATGAATAAATGAGTATCTGATTTTTGGATTTTTGGATTTGTTAATATGGGTGGGTATCATTATAAAATATGGGTGGGTATCGTTATAATAATTAATTATGGATTTGTTTCATATCCGGATAAAGTATGTGGATAAAAAATGTGTTTTTTTAAGTAACATTAATATAGTAAATAAATCGGACATTTTTTCAAAATTAGATAGTTTTTAAACCGGTTCGATTTAAGTCAATCAGTTAATTAATCAAATCAATTTGAAATTGTTTTAACCCGTTTTTAAACAGGTCCAACTATGTTATTAAACAAGTTATGAACCGTTGAATCAGATTGAGAAAAATCGGTTTTAAAAAGAAGGTTTTTTAAAAACCGGTTTCGGTTTTTTTTCTCAAATCGATCATAAACCGATTTTTTTGCCCACGTCTAAGTAACACTAATTTTTACATTTTAAACTATGACTTTTTTCACATTCTAGTGTGTGAAGTTTATTTTATTTGTTCACATTCTAAAGTGTGAAGTTTATTTTATTATAAAAAAATTTGTATACTTCACACTTTTAAATGTGAGCTTTTATTTTCACAATAAAAAGTGTGAAGTTTTTTGTAGCACTTAATGTTTATCACACTTATTAGTGTGAACATTATTTGCACACTTATAAGTGAACATTATAAAAAAAAGTTCACAATTTATAAAGTGCGAAGAAAAAAGCGTGAACAATGACCTAATTTGTTGTAGTGCCATATTAGTTGCCTATTAGTATTTATTACACGGAGTAAAAGATTGTGCATGCTCTCATTAAGCAAAATAGTATAGTGAATACATTATTTTATAGGCCTTTAATATATGGGCCTTCAACATATGTAACTCCGTAATTAGTATATATCAACAGCAGTAACACAGAAAATGTGGCCCTTTATATTTGGAGGCCCTGTGCACCCGCACGGGCTGCACTCCCTCTGGGCCGGCCCTGTTCTTGAGTAAGAGCAAAGGCCAGTTCCTAGTTGTATGCTTGCAAACCTTAAAACCATAAAAGTAACTAATTCAAGGGGGAACAAGAGAATTTTACGGTTCGTCAAGTTCATGTTGGCTAATTCAAAATATTGGAGTCACTAACAATTGAATTTGAACATGGGTTATCCCCAAACAAAGTAGGCGCATTGAGTCGACATATGTCAATGCTCTATAGGGCTTCAAAGGTTTGTGAGCTTCATTTTGTACGTAGCTAGGGAGATGGCCTCATGCGAGACAACTACTTGGTAATGTTTGAAAACAAATTTTTCGTCTTTAATGCAGTAAATTGTGATGTGTGGTAGACAACCATATGAACATTCTATACAGAAATTTGATACTATGTAAAATTTGCATTTATTATGCAATATAATTTGATCGTCGTTGATCATTGTTTTGTTGTTGTGGTGTATAGACTAGAGCGGTTGTGTCTGCAAAGTGTTATGACATTTTTTTTGTTTTGTGTAGTTGTCAATATGTGTGTTCATGAGTTTCATTCGAAATTTGAAATAAAACACCAAAACAAGCCATAAAATCCATATTTGTGTAGTTTCTATATTGGTTTATATAGATTTGACTTTTGAGTATTGGTAAAAAATTTCTGTAAAGAATCTGAAGATAACCTGTTGTCCAGGCTGTAGCAAAAAAAAATGCTGAGTTATGCCGCCGGAATAACTTAGCCAAGACTCAATGGCAGACTTATCAATGTCGCCCAAGAAAACACTACCAAAGTTAACTCGGGCGTTGACAAGTCAACGTATAAGGAAAAGTATCCCGAGCGACATGTTGTCCAGGACTACCCTACCTAAACGCCAAAAGTAACTCGGGTGTTGACAACACATAAGGAAACATATCGTGGGCGACATGTCGCCAGAGGTGGAGGGAAGGGGGTTAGGGGGTAAAGAGGGTCATGTGACCCTTCTAGCGAAAATATCGTAGTGTAAATTTTCAAAAATTTTTGAGTTTTTTTATATTTAACCCCCTTAAGATACATTTTATAGTGCAGTTTATAAACAATATCAAAATTTGACCCTCCTAAGCCGAACTTTCTTGCATGTCGCCCGAGAAAATCCTTCACCATGACACTCATAAATGATTAACTAATATAAGATGATAATTGACGAGACTTTTCCTGGACGACATGTCGCTAGAGAAAACCTTCCACCGTGGCATTTAAACCTTTGACTGAAATTACGTGAGTCCGGCGTTGTCGTCCAGGAAAGAAACCCAACGAGTTTTTCCGGTCAAGTTTTTCCGGACATGTCGATCAGAAAATTCGTATCTCAGCGACAAGTCGCTCGAAAAACGTCTGATTTGTCAATAGAGACAAATGTTGTAGTGTGGACACCACGTAACTATTAAGTTTTAGCTAAAAGAAGCCCAAGGGATCTGTTATTAGAGGCGCAATATTCAACTGACCCATCTTCTTCTACTCAATGGTGGGAAATTATTTGGCTAATCCAAATTATAAGATATGTTTAAAAAAAGAGTCGTGGCCCACTAAAAAAGCTGTCAAGCAGCCCATAAGTTATTTTATTTTCTCTCGACATTTCTATTTTGCGATTTCAAGACTTTTGGAGCTATCAATATCACCACAGTCCACAACAACGCAAAACGATTGTTATCCAGGTTAGAATCCATTACATTAATAACATGTTCAACATAATTGCTTAATAATTGCACGATATTTTGGTAGCTAAATCCATTCTGTGTTTGGGGAAAAGGTACAAACCCTAATTTTGGATAAATTACATTGGTTGGTAGTATCAAATAGATCACTGGTGTCCATAATCTAAGTCCCACAAAAACCAAAAAAACATAACTTAATTGAAACCGAACTAGAATCAAACCGAACATAAAATTCGGGTTGAATATGATGGGTTAATAATCGCAACCGAAAATCAAAATTATATAAATAAATATATTTTTACATATTTATATATAAAAATCATTATTATAATTTAATCCTAACATAAAAAGTACTTCAATTATATTTTTGTTACTAAAAAATGTCGACATAATTACATATATGTATTTTTAAAAATAGTGTAAGTCGAGATATTTGGGTCAACCTGAAAATCGAGACGAATTTGAATTCGGTTTTCGGGTAGACCCAACCCATCAACCCGAGAACCGAACCGATAAACATCCCTAATATAATAATATAGATGATTTGCTTGCTTATAATCGCAGACCTGTTTACATGATTGTATGAAAGCATTATTACTAGTAATTCTTGTAGTGAATTGTAATATCTGCAACTTTAGTGCTGATTTGTCGCTTGATATTAAAACTTATGCTTGCGAAATTTTCTTATTAAGTAGATTTAGTTGCGTGAACAATGGGCAGCGCTCCGATCCCAGGTTAACACTCATGGCCTCTCTTTGATCATAGATTTAAAAGCTGTGAAACTGTGAACACATAATCTAAAAATGGATATGCTTTTGAACGGCAAAGATAACTTTAATAGAATTAGCATATTTAAGTTAACAAGATTTACATGGGTTTAGAAAGAGTAGTACAAGGGTTACAGCACTCAATCCAGATTGGTTTGGTTTTCTTTTGCTAGAAAGTGATCCAGTTGTGCTAGGAGAGTTTGATATTACTTACAACAGGCTATTTGTCGGGCCGTTATGAGCAAAAACCATGTCGTTGCGGAATCTCCATAAGACAAATAATCAAATCTAGTTTCTTATCACGAATAGTTAAGTTTCTTGCTTTATTATTTAGTGCAGAAAACTTTCAACTCTAAAACTCAAACCTTAAAATTTTACATAGGTTTTTCTATTCTTAACCCCACAAGCCGAGACCCTTATGACAACCTCATACAATGTATCACATGTCGTATTGGAAAAGTGTTAAGAATTTGAGATTAATTTTGCGTGCTTATATTATCAGGGCTAGAAGATGACATCCACAAAAAAAAGAAAGAAGGAAGACGGACTTAGTAACTTGCCTGAAGATATTCTTACGAATGTACTATCTTTACTACCATTTAAAGAGGGAGTACAATCTAGTATTTTATCTAAAAGATGGAGATACATTTGGATGATGGTCCCTAATCTTAAATTTGATAATGTTAACCCATATGAATCTGTGAGTCGGGTCCTTGAGCTTCGCAAATCCAAAGTTGAAATATTACAGTTGCATTTTCCCAAGTTGAAGGTTCCAAAGTCAGCTGTGTCAAAGTGGATTAGTGAAGCAATTAGGTTAAATGTCAGTGAACTCGACATAATGGTTAAACAAGTTGATTTGCCTTTGAGTTTGTTCACTTGCAAGACACTCACAACCTTTAGATTGAAGTTTCATTCGCGAAATAAGCCGTTGTGGACTTGTCCATCTCTAGTTATTCTCCCTTGTCTTAAAACTCTTGACATTGTTCTTTATTCCAACCCTTTAGATAACGCATTTAGACTCATTCATGGTTGCCCGATACTTGAAAACTTATCTCTAGAAATAAGGAGCCGTGAATCTGAAGAAAACTACTATTTTGAGATACCTACTTTGAAGCGCTTGACATTATCAATCTTCCTATCCATAGAAACTAACCACAAGTTTGAACTAAACCTTCCCAATCTTGAATACCTCTCTATTGTTAGGCAGAGTTTTCTGCAATCGCATTTCGTGATAAAAGATTTGTCGTCTTTGGTTGAGGCAAAAGCTTCATGCTCTGTAGTGAATTACCATTGGTGGTATGAGCTTCTAATAGGAATAAGCAATGCCAAATGCATTTCTTTAAATATCCTTGTAAGTCTCTTAACTTTATGTACAACTTACATTAGTTTTGAATTTAATAATCTGTCTCGTTCATTACAGTACTTTAATGTCGAATTCAACAACCCATCAAGTTTATATTTGCCCGAGTTTCCAAATGTGAAGCATTTGGAGTTGGGGAGTTTTTATGGTCGTGCATGGTTGCTAGTCCCAAAAATTCTTGAAAGATGTTCACAATTGGAACATTTTTGCATCAAAGAGGTACTTCAACTATTTAAGTTTTCTTAACTTTTCACTACAATTTTTATGTCCAGCTTTAATGATGTGTTTTTCCTGTGTTGTTTATGCTAAAAGCCGTTTACAGTTAGCATGAATGAAATGACAGAATCAGTTCCTAGTTGCATGCTTACAAACCTTAAAACCATGAAGTTAACTAACTCGAGGGGGAACAACAACGTTTTTCAGTTCCTCAAGTTCATGCTGGCTAATTCAAATGTATTTGTTGGATAATCTTGATAGTTACCTAGTCTTTAGGATATTTTACATAGTTGGTTTTACTAGTTCATGGCTGACCTATTATTAAGGAGAACATGGGAGTGTGTATACCCACGTTCCTTCTATGCAAGTTATGTGCATTTTAGTCTACAAATAGGGCACTAGGTTTCACAGTATGTAAGTAGTCAGTTTCCTTATTAATAAACAGAAGCTTTGAAAACCCATATTGCCGTTTTGATTGGCGTGGTCATGGGTGTGAGTCCGAGGTTGTAAGGGACTGATTCCTTCATTTGGTATCAGAGCTTGGATGGGCTCATACCTGGTGGGTGGCAAGAAAGAAGGACTGATTACATGACGCAGCAAGAGAACTCATCATGATAGCAAGAAAACGCGGCAGAAAGATACTAAGAACTGTGTTTTTGGAATGCAAGAAAGTAGCATCAAATCACAGCAAGAAGAATGAAAAAAAAAAAAAGGAAGACCAGAAAGAAGAAAGAAGGCAAGCAGCAAGGTAGATCACATGGTGATCAAAAGAAAGAAAGCAAGAGCAAGTCATGGTATTGTCTGTAGCAAGTAGCAGACAAAACAACGATAGCAAGTAGCAAGCAAGAAAATAATCGACAAGCAAGGGTCGATAAGCAAGGATCGACAAGCAAGGGTCGATAAGCAAGAGTCGACAAGCAAGGGTCGACAAGTAAGGATCGACAAGCAAGGGTCGATAAGCAAGAGTCGACAAGCAAGGGTCGACAAGCAAGGATCGACAAGCAAGGGTCGATAAGCAAGAGTCGACAAGCAAGGGTCGGCAAGCAAGAGTCGACAAGCAAGGGTCGACAAGCAAGGGTCGACAAGCAAGGGTCGACTAGGAAGAATCGATTAGCATGTAGCAAGAACGAGAAAGACACCATGTAGATTAACGACGAGTAGCAGGAGCAAGAAAACACACAAATCGAGTTTTGTCTCAAAGGGGTGCTGGAGAACAAGCTAGTGAGCAGTGAGCATTGTTGTGTTGGAAGCTTAAACCGAGATGGTTTTGATTTGACTGAGAAAGACAACCGTGGAAGAGGCGCAGGTGGAGATCATCAAGATTATGGGGGTGATTGTTGGATAATCTTGATAGTTACCTAGTCTTTAGGATATTTTACATAGTTGGTTTTACTAGTTCATGGCTGACCTATTATTAAGGAGAACATGGGAGTGTGTATACCCACGTTCCTTCTATGCAAGTTATGTGCATTTTAGTCTACAAATAGGGCACTAGGTTTCACAGTATGTAAGTAGTCAGTTTCCTTATTAATAAACAGAAGCTTTGAAAACCCATATTGCCGTTTTGATTGGCGTGGTCATGGGTGTGAGTCCGAGGTTGTAAGGGACTGATTCCTTCAGTATTGAAGACGCTAACTGTCACCTTCGATAATAAGGTACCCCTAAACGAGGAAGGCTCGATGACTAAAGTTATATCTAGGCTTCCAAGGGCTTCAGAAGATTGCAAGTTTCATTTTGTGGGGAAATGGCCTCATGCAACAACTCCTTGGCATTTCTAAAACTATAATTAGATCTTTTATGCGGTGGCCATGTGATGTGTGGTTTTTCGATGACCATTTGTATACGGTTGAGATTATGTGAAAACTGTGCAACATGTCCAGGAATTTGATTTTTATTTCATCTCTTTTTGTTGTTGTGTATACTTGAGCGGTTGTTGAACGTTTGTTTGCAACCAAACTTTGATGATACGCCAAGATCAGGAAAAGAACTCAAACGTGAACGTGCGCCCTACCTAAAAAGACATCAAAACAACACAACACATCGGCATACACCTTGCTAGAATCACCCCTAAGTGTTACACTTCTGCGGTTATGATTTTTGATGTAGTAACCAGAATGTCTGTTCCTCAATATATGACCCATGAACCCATAAAGAACTTTCACCCAAAATTTGAAAATACACCAAAACAAAGCCTTTTAACAGAATAGGCGCACACAATTTCTTGCTCAACAAAGTACAGTGATGTGTTTTGTACGCCAAAACTACGCCTTTGAGCTTCCGCGAGCTGCCTAACTTTACTCAAAGATAGTGTGATGGCAAAACATTTGACCTTCGCACAAAATTTGTAAGGTTCGAACCTTATTCGGTTCACACGTGTGGGGTGGCCTGGTAAACGATCAGAAACAACACCATTCACGACCTCTTATATTAACTAATTCTCTCTGCATCTAAACCGTCCATTTTGACGCTCGTAAGAATCATGTGGTCTTGTAGATTGTTTTTATAAGAGGAAGGTAACATTTTCGTGAAAAAGTCGATTCCCTTGTACATTTAATTATACTCCTGTAAGTTATGTTTGTCATAGTGGACTGCTATTTTGTATTGTACATTAAAAAACCCAAACTAGGCCCATCACGCGACTTCAAAATGCTGTTTTTCTTTATAGAACAAGTACCATTCAAATTTCCTCTTCGCTCACTAAATTCACTTTTGATTAGTTGAGATTAGAGATGAGTATCGGGCTCGGATCGAATTAGATCAGTTAAAATCGAATTAGACTGAATATCGAAATGGTCCAAAACTCTGAATCGAAATTGTCCGACCTGGCTCGGTCCGGTCTTCGATTCAATCTACTTTTGATATAATCGAATCGAACCAGACTAACCAGACCAGACCAAAGAATAAATTAATCCAAAACCTCGGACCGAGGATCACCGGGTCCCTGGTCTGATCGACGGTTTAAAATATTCACCCCTAGTTCGAGACAAGGAGAGGAGACATCTATTATTTCCGGTAATCTTAAACATAAAAGTTGAGATTATAATTATGAAAGGAAGAAGTACTATATCGTCTTATCATAAGTCATAATCAAAATTATTGAAGTATACTTAATAATAATTTATAAGACTATCATGCAATCTGTTTAATTATCTCACATACATGATTCAATGTTCTTATCTTCACTAGATATGTTAAAATATGATACTCCAATATTGAAATTGATCATGCATGGGGGTACGGATTGCTTAATTTAATGAATATGATAAATTATTTCGAAGTGAGAAAAAACGAATTTGATTAAAATCTGTTTTTTTTTTTAATTTAATTTTTGATTACGTGGAAAGAATTTAACGAATTTAGTCATTTAACGAATTTAGTCATTAGTCATATATAATTACTCAACTAAAAAAAAAAAAAACCCTAATGCCGTCTCTCCCAATGGGTGGCGGCTACAACCCAAAATCAAATCTCAATAACCTAAAAAATGTCACTGCAACAATCTACATCACCAATTTCCCACCCCACGTTGAATCAAAAGATCTATGGAATCAATGCAATAATCATGGTACCGTGGCAGATGTTTACATCGCTAAGAAATTATCTAAGGCTGGTCGAAGATTTGCGTTTGTTAGATTCCTAAAAACTAGCAATAACGAATCACTGATCAGAGATCTTAATAAGATCTGGATTGGTTCCTATCATCTTTTCGCTGCTGCGGCTAAGTTTGATCAAAACCCTAACAATACCCATTTTAATCCTAACCCTAAACCAAATCATGCAAACCCTAAACCTAATCATGAAAACCCTAAACCCAATCCCTCACGGAATCATGCAAACCCTGATAAGACCTACGCCAATATTCTTAATGGAAACGAACCAAAAAAACCTGTGACTCAAAATACCATTCTCAAATCTGTAACATTAGAGGATTCGGATTTAATTGACACCTCGGGTGTTAAAAACTCGATCCTTGCTAAGGTAAGAGACTTTCACCTCATTGATAACGTTAATATTGTGTTGAATAAGGAGGGTTTCTCTAATTTTCAATGCAAATATATCGGTGGATTATGGTTATGGATCGAATTTGAATCCCATGAGGCCTGCCTCTCTTTTCATCAGAATCATGAAATTTCATGGTACTTTACTCAAGTTAAACCTATTCATCAACACTTTGTTATTGATGAACGGGTTGTGTGGATTGAAATTTGCGGCCTCCCTCTCAATGCTTGGAACCATAAAGCATTTAAGAAGGTCGCTAACATTTGGGGCTCTCCTCTTCTTGTTGATGAAGACCCTAATGAAACGGTTTCTATCGGTAAAGTGTGCATTAAAACCAAGATACTTGGGCACATCAAAGAAACATGTAAAGTGACTGTCCGTGGCAAGACATTTAATGTTTGTGTCAATGAATTCGCGGACTGGAGCCCTGGCATTAAAGATTCTGAATCAGTGTCGAGTTTCAACTCTGACAAGGATCAACCTGAGAACCAAGAGGATGGCTTGGATAACTTTGAAGACTCAGATAAGGAAGATGGCGAAATCCCTAATTCTGATGATATTGATCCTGTTAATTCTCAACAAAAGAAAAACGATGTTGAGATTCCTGACAAGGTGCCTGAGACTCCTTTAGAAGACTCAAAATCTATATCCAAACCCCCTGGTATTGAAGCTTTTAAATCCAACAACAGTAACTCATGTTCCAAGAAATCGTTTGGACACAAACACTCATCTCACTGCTCTTCGGCTCCTGTCAAGTCCTCTCGCATCAATAATTCTCTCAATAACACTACTAGCAAACATGGTTCAATGATCGAAGCGCTTGTATCTCAAATTGAAATGGGCAAAGTCTTAGGATACGATATGGAAGGCTGCAAAAATGATCTTCAGAAATTCATTGATGGTCTTGGTGTTAATGAAGGTCATAAATGAATGTGCTCTCGTTCAACTCTTGTGGTCTAGGAGCGAATAAATGCAAGTCCATCGCAAAACTTTGCATCAAACATAAAATCTCTTTCCTTGGCATTCAAGAAACGCATATCCCCAAATTGAACCCTTTTAAGGTTAAAAGCATTTGGGGAAACTCTCAATTTGACTTCGTGGAAGGCCCGTCTTTTGGCAGATCTGGAGGCCTTGTTTCTGTTTGGGACCCGAACGAGTTTTTAATGAAAAATGTTTTTCAGTTTGATTACTTCATTGTTGTTGAAGGTACTTGGATTTCTTCTCAAATCCATTGTTTCATGATTAATGTCTACGCTCCGCAAGATGCCAATAAAAAATCTACCCTATGGAACGAGCTTCATAACTTTATGTCTTCTAATATAGGCAAGCATTTGATCTTTGGTGATTTTAATGAGGTCAGATTTTCTTCTGAGAGAATTGGTACGGTGTTTAACGTCTCCACTGCTAATTCTTTTAATAGCTTTATTTCGGATAACAATCTTTGGGACATTCCTCTTGGTGGTCATTTGTTCACTCGCCTTAATAAGCGTGGTGATAAATTAAGCAAGCTCGATCGTTTTCTTGCTTCCGACACGTTTATTCCCTGCCTTCAGAATCACACTGGCCTTGTTTTGGATTGTCACATCTCTGATCATAGGCCCATTCTTCTTACTCGGTTTGCTAATGATTTTGGGCCTACTCCGTTCAAGTTTTATAACTCATGGCTTTTGGATAAAAATCTGCATGATTGTGTTGCTGAATTTTGGAACAACTACAATTGTAGTCCTAATGCGAACCCCATCATTCATTTCAAGAACAAGATGAAAGCGCTCAAGGGTATCATTAAAGAGTGGTCTGTTAATCATAGGCATGCTCAAAGTCATGAAAAGGAGGAAATCATCAGAAAGATTAAGAGTTTTGACGCCTCCATAAGCTCCAACTCTTCCTCCTTTGTTGCTGATAACCAAAGATCCACTTGGATTGACAGGATCCGTCAAATCGAGGCTAATGAGTCCCTTGATTTCTCTCAAAAAGCCAAAATCAAATGGTGCGCTGAGGCTGATGAGAACACTAAATTTTTTCATGCCACTGTCAATCAAAAACGTAGATATCTTGCTATCAAAGGTATTAAAGTTGACGGTCAATGGATTGATGATCCCATTCAGGTAAAAGACGCTTTTTCTTCCTTCTTTGAACATAAGTTTAGTTATAAAGAGGTTCTAAAGGTTGTCAACAGAAGTCCGTTCTATAAAGCGTTGTCTAATGATCAATCTGAGCTCATGGACTCTCCTATTTCGGCCAATGAGATCAAAGCGGCTATCTGGGATTGTGGTTCGGATAAATCCCCGGGTCCGGATGGTTTTACTTTCGCCTTCTATAAGGAGTTTTGGGAAACTATAAAAGATGAGGTTGTCGCTTTTGTTCATCATTTTTTCTCTTCTGGTTCGTTGCATAGAGGTTGTAATAGTTCTTTTATTACTCTCATTCCCAAAGTCCATAACCCTATGGTTGCTAGCGATTTTCGTCCCATTAGCCTCATTGGGGCTCAATACAAAATTATTGCTAAAGTGTTGGCGAATCGGCTTGCTGGTGTCATTGATTCGATCATAAGTCAGGAACAGTCGGCTTTTATAAAAAACCGACAGATTCTCGATGGGCCCTTGATGGTTAACGAGGTGATTCAGTGGTGTAAAAAGAAAAAATCTAAGCTCATGGTGTTTAAAGTTGACTTTGAAAAAGCCTTTGATTCCGTTTCTTGGGATTTTTTGTTTCGGATTCTTCACTTCATGGGATTCAGTGATAATTGGATCAAATGGATATCAGGGTGCCTCTCTTCTGCTTCTACCTCGGTTCTGATTAATGGTAGCCCTTCTCGTGAATTTGGTATTCATCGTGGCCTTCGGCAAGGGGATCCGCTCTCTCCTTTTTTATTTATCATTGCCATGGAAGGTCTCCACGTGGCTATGGAAGATGCTATGGCTGCTAATCTTTACTTTGGGTTCAACATCAATAACTTGAATCTCTCTCACCTTTTCTTTGCAGACGATGCCCTCTTCATTGGTGATTGGTCGAGTAAAAACATTAAATGTCTCGTTGCTATTCTCGATTGCTTTCATAAAGTTTCGGGTTTAAAGATTAATTATCATAAATCAAAGCTTTATGGGGTTGGATTTTCCCCTAATGAGATATCGGCTCTTGCTTCTACTACCGGATGCTGCCCTTTGAATTCTTCTTTCAAATATTTGGGCCTTCCTGTTGATTGCAATATGTCTCGTGTCAATAGTTGGGATTGCATGGTTGATAAGTTTTCCAGCCGTTTATCGAGATGGAAAGCTTCTCTTCTTTCCATTGGTGGAAGAGCGACCCTTGTTTCCTCCGTTTTGGGTGCGCTTGGTACTTATTTTTTCTCCCTTTTCCCGATGCCGTCCCTGGTTGATAAGAAGTTGGAAGCTATTCGTGCAAATTTTTTCTGGGGCAGTTCTGATCAATTGCATAAGGTTCATTGGATCCGTTGGAAGGAGATTCTTCTCCTAAAGACAAGGGGGGCCTCGGTATTGGCAGTTTATTTGCTTTGAATCAAGCTCTTATTCTTAAATGGCGTTGGAGATTTATTACTAATCCTCACGCTCTTTGGGCTCGCTTGATAATCGCTATTCATGGTCACAATCCTGATCCTGCCAGCTTCTTCAGTCGCATCAAGTGTAAAGGTGTTTGGTCTCGCATTGTTGGCTCTATTAACCGGTTACATGAGAAGAATTTCATTCATCTTTCTGCTATGAAGCGTCAAGTTAACAACGGTGCTACCACTTCCTTTTGGTATGATTCTTGGGCTGATTCAGCTCCTTTAAAATCTTTGTTTCCACGTCTTTTTCACCTAGCTTCTAATAAAGACAGCTCGGTTCAAGAGAATTGGCATAACGGTTGGAATATTTCTTGGGTTCGTACCTCTTTTTCGGGGAGAAATGCTACGCAGCTTGTTATTCTCCAGAATTTGATCAATCCTATTATTCTCAATGATTCTGAAGATGTGTGGATTTGGTCTCTAGGTGGTAATTTTTCTGTTCGAAGCGCTCGTTGTCACATTGACACGGCCTATTTGCCTATCCAAAGCTATGCTACTCGTTGGAATCAAATCCTCCCTAAGAAGGTTAATATTTTCGTTTGGAGAGCATGTCGTGACCGGCTCCCTACTAGATGGAATCTCAGTCGTCGTGGTATAGAGATTAATTCGTTGATTTGTCCGACTTGTGATGCAAGCACCGAAACTTCTTTTCACACGTTATGGGCCTGCTCTCTCGCTTCACTTGTTTGGATTCGTGTTTTCAAGTGGATAAACCTCATTGTTCCTGATATTGCAAGTCTGCCTGATCTTTTTAACTGGATTGACGATTCATCTTTGCCGGGTATTCACAAAAAGATCATCGATGTCATTTGCTCTGCTAGTTTGTGGTCTTTATGGTGTTATCGTAACGATTCTATTTTTGGCGATGAGGCTCCTAAACGTAGCCTTCTTTTTGATAAGATTATAGACTTTTCTTTTAGATGGTTTTCTTCTAGATGTAAGTCGAATTCCATCTCTTGGAACAATTGGATTCAAAACCCTTTAGTGGTTTACTCTTTGTAATTTTCTAGCATCTTGCTAGTGTTGAATAAAATTTTGCCGTTCAAAAAAAAAATAATTACTCAACTTCAATATATGATTGTCATATGTCTTTTGTAGATACACTTTTTAATAATGTCCGGTTCTACATATGTCCTTTCTAACAACAACAATATTTGTCCTATTATGTTGCCAAATAATCAACTGACGGCGCTCAATCACTAAATGATCAACTTGTCAATACTTTTTTAATTTCTAATAAAAATACATTGACAAGTTGAGCATTTGATAGTTGAAGAACGTCGGTTGATCATTTAAAAATTAGTTTTTATTAGACACTTTTCACATTTTAAGTGATAATGATCAAATCTGTCAAATTTATTTCACGTGATCAATAATTGATTATAAGATGTTTAAAATGCGTAAATCTGTCTTTATACTTTACAAAGGGGAAAAGGACGAAAATGTCATATCCTATATATACTTTTGGTTTATTAAATTGTTAAGCCAAAAAATTTTAACATATATGTCATTCACAAATGCACAACTGCTCAACCCCATTATATTTATAACACGTTTCTTATTGTAAATGCTCGACTTACGGTGCTCAACCCCAAGTGCTCAACTTTGAAAAAAAAATGTTCAAGTTTGCAAAGTTGAGTATTTTATGGTGTAAAGTTGAGTATTTTATGGTTGAGTACCGTAAGTTGATCACTTGCTGTAAAGTTAAGCATTTATGATGATGTTCATATTTGTCAAAATCTTTTAACTTAACCATTTATTAGATGGTAAGTGCTCAACTTGACTAAATTCGTCCATTTCCATTTAATAAAGTTAACACTTGAAGATTGCCCTCTTGTCTTTATCCAAAAATCCAATATGGATGAAACTGGCAGGTGGCTGTTTGAGCTCCTAGAATGGAACCCACCCCGGTTTCTTTAACCATTCCCCCGGTTACCTTTAACTACAGCCGGTGGTTTTCTTGAAACCTTTGTCTTCAGTCCACAGTTTCCAATTTGTCACATTCATGCAATCTAGCATAAACCAAGTGGCAACTTGACTCTTTTGAACCCTTACAGTTTTAATTTAGTACAAACAGTCCTCCACAATAATTCACCCGTGTTTGTTATGTTCCATCGGAGAGCGGCGACTAGCCGTTTAGGCCGATTCGTACATTTTTGTCTTAGCTCTTTCTTTCTACTGTCGCTTATGTGAAGAATCAGCATTCGTAGTATGACATTAGTTAGAGATCGATTAACGTGATAAAATGATAAAGAAAAATCTTTAAACAGCTTACGCTGTCAAGTCTCACAACCAACATTAAGAAGTTATTAAACATATATATGCTAAAGATGCAAATAGATAAAACTACAAGTGACTAAGAGAAAAGTTCTTAAAATGGGCCAACTTTTGCTATATATAGCATCCCCAAAACACCAAAATTCATTCATCCTTTTTACTCATCACATTATAATTAAACACACCTTCATTATCTCATTTAGCTACACACATACAACATTATAAGCAGCAACAACAAGAACACAAAGAGGTTGTATACATACATAGATGATCTTGAGGTGTATCAAACATGAAACAAAGAGAACATTTTTCATCAAAGTGTGAGAGTGTCATAATCAAGAACTTTAGGAACTTGACTGCAAGGAATGTAAAGCATGCACCAACAATGGCTGATTCCACAACTGGTTTCAAGAAGCTGGAAGACAAAACAAAGCAAACTGAAGAGTCTCTTAGGACTGTCATGTATTTGAGCTCTTGGGGACTCAATTGATCACTATCCATCAAGATCTCATGAGCAACAACAACGATACTCAATCTCGCAACGGCTCTTTCAATGGTTCGATTGTCGTCGAAGAATTATGTGATGTATTTTGTATATATTTTGTTCATATATAATACAAAGTTTGATCGTATATGTTATAAAAGTAAAGCCAATTTTTTAGGTTAAAAAGGATGTGCTATATGCCTATATATGCTGTAAAACTCTATAAACGATACATATTCGTGTGCCAAGCGCACAAGTTAATTACATATATGTGAGGAACGGAACAATGGTCTCGCGGGTGTCCTCGAATCTCGTGGATTTTTTTTTGATATATTATTAAATTTAAAAAAAAATCTATTTTTTTAAAGACATGTCAAATGCATACGTTCATCAAAATATTTTTCTAATATTAAAAGTGCAATATTTAGTTCTGTTCCATTTATATCATTATATGTCCTAGCTTCGGCATATACTCTTATGGTTATTTTTCACCATTACGAGATACTCCGTATCTATTAGCATCGGTTATGACAAAATTAAAAAAAGATGTGACTATGAGCAATTACAATGCTAATTTGACTAAAGACTTTTTACTATTTGCTAAGTCTTTTGAATGACTTGCTCTATTGTGAGATAAGCTTGATGAAAGACTTTGAGAACTAAAGCTTGGTAAACACCAAGTGATTGACACAAAATATAACAAGTCATTACCATTTAATGAAGAAGTAAAAAAGCTTTTAGAAAACTTTTTTGCATTGGAAGAGGATTTTTAAAAATGGCTTTTGAAAGATTGAATTTGAAAAATTTAATGGTAAATAAGAGAAAAAGTCATCATAGCTTGTTTACATTGGGCATGCTCTAAGAGAATCAATGTGTATATTTAGGGCCCGTTTGGTTAGGGGGTTCTAAGCTTAAACTCTGGGTTAGATTTCAAATCAATTGTTTGGTACAAAATTGAAAAGAGCAATGTTAAATCTTCCTACAATATTCTCATACTTATCCTTCTACCTATTTCAAATTAAAACATGTGTAATCCACTAATTTTCTTTCTTAATTTCATTCATTGATCAATCCATTTGTTATAATCATAAAAGTAGGAAGATATGTAGGCATATGAAGTAAGAGGATAAATCATTTTCCAATTGAAAATCTAACACATGGGTTTGGTGACTAAAAAGAGTACTTTTTGCAATTTAGGCTAATAACTTAAGTTTTCAATCTGCATATTGACAACTATTTTATTAAATATCAAATACTACTTTATGGCCACATATATATATTATATAATATTTCTTTTTTAATTTGTAAATTTAAATATTCACCTGATTGTTTTCAAATGCTTTTAATATTATGATTATTTAATTATTTTTAATTATATATATCTACTATAAAATATTATTTTCTCTTACCTCAAATCTAAACCTAAACCTCTTACTTTATAAACTCACTCTTAAAGTAAAACCCAACATTAAACCAAACGCACCCTTATATGAGTTGTGTTGCATATTCCCAAATTAGCCAGGGTTAATTAAATTTTATGAATGTACATCGTGTTCTAAATTTTGATCAACGCATAAACAAATCTTTAACTTTTTCCCTAGAAAAAAGAATGTAATTTGTACTAATAAATACTTTTTCCGTCCCTTATTAATAGTTCAATTTATTATTTTGTAACATCTCAAATTAATAGTCTACTTCTTAAAAAATAGATAAAAAATATAAATTGAATTTACCATATTCCCCTTATTTGAAAGTATTATTACAAGTAATAAAGAAGTTGTAAACCAACTGAGCTAGCTCAATTGACGACTAAGTATAACTTTGAAGAGGTATTTTTAGAGAGGTTTCAAGTTCGAGTCTCACTAAAATCCTTCAAGGGCCCGAATTAAATAGAAGCAGGAGTGAGGTTTATCCCCTAAAGAGAAGGTTCGAGGGTATAAACTCGAATCGATAACTACTAACTCGCCGTTAAAAAAAATAAAAAAGTTGTAAATTAATTGGTTATGGGTAAAATGGTAATTGAGTAAAAAGTAAGAGAGGAAAAACTGAAAAAAATATTATTTATATTAAATTGCGTGTTTTTTGTCGATGAACTATTATTATGAGATAGAGGGAGTAGAAAGGATGCTAGTATTATAATGTGTACTCGCACTAAGCCAACAAAGAGCTAGAATATATTTGCACAATGTTTTAAAAACCGGTTCGACCCGACCGGTTGAACCGGGAACCGAAATAATGACCGGGCCGTTGTAAGCCGGGTTTTCAGTGAAATTCGGACTGAATTGAACCGTCGGATTTTGATCGACTCGGGTCGAAACGGCGACCGAAAACCGGCCGGTTCAAACCATATCAAAGTAAAAAGAGATTATCTTATATCAGAGATGAAATTGCCAAGCTCGATTTGATGTTGATTGTTGAACCATATGCGTTCGTATGATGAGGATCCATCTTTGGAGGGATGAGTGGTGTATGAAGATGGAGATCCATTTGTGTGAGGTTTCATTTATATGAGATCTATGTTTTATAGTTTTTTATTTGAGTGATGGATGAAAGGTGTGTGTAGGAGAAACGTGTGTGTAGATCTGGCTAAAAAATAGACTAATAGGTGTGTGTAGGAGAAAGTTTTTATTTGGCTAAAAAATGGAAGGTTCAGAAAAAATTATATTGAGTTGGGTTTGAGGAAGATGACTAGATCTGATTTTGATAATGTGATATGTTCTGAAACAGGATATATCTTTTGATATAGACATGCAGTGGTGGTTTAGTAGAAATGATTTTCTTTGTTTTATAAATACTCAAGTAACGTAATGTATATGTTTTCCAGCAGGGCCGTCCCATTGAATTTGGTGGCACTGTGCAAAATTTTTATTTAGGCCCTTAATTGCGGAAAAGTATTACGGAGTAGTACATATATTTAAATAGCAAAAGTTTTAAGTAAATTAATTCTACAATACACTTTAGATATGTTTCTACAGTTTTGTTACGTTGTTTTTCAATTTTAAAGACATTATATAAAATTTTCTACCGGAGCCATTTGGTTTTAAAGTATCATTTGCATAAATTTGAATATTCTTCTAAATTCTAAACTAGTCTCGTTACGACTTATGAATTACGCTTATATAAAAACAAAGTTAAATTTTACAATTACAAAAAGTTAAAGGGTTAAAAAAAATTATATGGTAGTGAGAAAAATGACAATAACTAAGTGGGTCCCACAATCATAGAATATGGTCATCTCCCTCGTTCATCATCTTCTTCTGATACCCAACTCCATTAATGAACTCTGTATAACTTTCGGTTTTTTTTCTTTGAATAATCATATACGCACATGAAAGATATAATTTTGATCATAAAACACGAATGACGTAATCAAATCATCAAAAAACAGTTATATGCACAACTTTAGCCTTAAAAAATCGGAGGCCCTCCAAAATTGGAGGTCTTGTGCCATTGCACACCCTGCATATGCCAAAATCCGGCCCTGTCTCCCAGCAAGCTTTATTTGCCAATATGAAGAAAGTACTTTTATTAATAAGGTGTTCAATAACTTTTCTTCTTTGGATAAGGTGTTTTTAATAACTTTTCTTTGTAAGCAAAAGTACTTTTATCTTTGGAGTAAAACCGGTTCAACCTGACGGTTCAACCGGTTGAACCGGTGACCCGTGAACCGGCCATTCAACCGGGTTTTAAAACATTGTATTTGCATAATATTGGTGACGCGTTACATAAATACTAATCAACTCAATCTATATAATCATATAAATTTTCCTAATTTCTTCCTTGTAAGCCAGAGAAAAGCCAAAGCTTTGGAAGTTCCTACGAATCAAGTCCGACTGAATCGTTCGATGTTGAATCTGAATTGGTTGCAATTGTTCCAAAGAAGCCAACGGCCTCGTGAAGTCTTAAACCACTTTAACAAGGGTAACTTTAGACTCTTTTAGCAGTACCACATAAGAAGGACATGTGAAAATATTCTTGTTACAAACATGGGTTAAACGGGCTACGCATAGGTTCACGATTGAGTTTTAAAATTCACGCGTAGGTATCATTTTGGTACCAAACTCACGCATGAGTTGGTACATGGAAAACAACAAACGGTGATAAATTTACTGTTGGTGAGGGGGAATTGTCACTATTTACAATTCAACCACACCAACATCCGAGTGTCACGCCGTGACAACACCAATTCAGCTATCTCCTATAGAGGAAGGATCACCACCCCCAAATTGGAAGGTGGTAATCCACCCAGAATATCCGGAACAAGAAGTAGCTATCGGGGGAACGCTTTCCAAAAAAGGGAAGAAGGCCATTGATAACTGACTTTTAGCCAGGTAAAAATTATCGTTCTAGTGTTCTAGTCTAATCGAATTGATCTAGGCTCTCTATGTGACTCTATCTTATTTTGGTGAAACAAAGATGTGTCGTTGTAGTGTTTAAAATAAAAGGTGCAGAACAATTAAAGTAAATGGGTACTTAAAGTAAATCTAAGTCTAATTAAAATAAGGGTGCAAGTATTTAAAGCGAGACTGAAATTAAAGGGCACTAAAGTAAAGACGAAAACTTAAATCTGTCTAAGGCAAACTTAAAACGCGACTAAAACTTAAACTAAGGCAAAACTAAAATAAAGCTAAGGCAAATAAACTTAAAGTGCAATTAAAATAAAGGCAGGAAAAATAAAGCTTGAAAATAAAAATCAAAGACAAAAGCTAATAAGAACCTCAATACAGCTCATTCGGAATTATCCTTCGTTTGGAACAATCACTCGTCCGGAATGTCACCTTCGGTTGGAATGATTCTTCTTCGCTCGGAATATTACCAAAATCCTTGATCCGGAACAAATTGATCTGAATATGTCACTTATCCAAAACAATCCTTCGTTCGGAACTTTACTGATTCGAAACTTCTAAATTTTGCCTTGATTCGGAAGTTTTTGGTCACCCTTGATTCGGAAGATTTTGGTCTTCCTTGATTCGGAAGATTCCGAATGAAGCCCCTTTGATTCAGAAGTTTCAGACTTCCGAATGAACACTTCTTGAATCGGAACTTACCCTTGATCCGGAAGTTGGTTCGGAACTTTTAAGAAGTTCCGAATGAAGCCCCTTGATTCGGAACTTTTGAGTTCCGAATGAATCTCCTTGATCCGGAACTTTTTGAGTTCCGAATGAAGTGAATTGATCCGGAACTTTCAAGTTCCGAATGAACTAATGCTTGAGTCAGACTTTCGTTCGGAAGTATTTGATTCGGAACTTTTGGAGTTCCGAATGAACACTCTTGATCCGGAACTTTGAAGTTCCGGATGAAACCCCTTGGCTCGGAACTTTGGACTTCCGAATGAACACTCCTCTCCTTGCCTTGACTCGGAACTTTTCCTGGAAACAAAGAAACAGAAACCAACTTTCCGAAGAACAAGGAAAACAGTAACAGCAGATCTAAAACTAATTTAACCAAAATAAACACAAACGATTTAATAAAACTATCCACGAATCAACAGTAAACATAAACGAAAAATTTAAAACAAGAAATCAAACAACTTTAACCACAATAATAAAAAACCACTTGGATCAAAATAAAAGCATGAACATGAACATAAACATAAACACATAAATCAAAGATTAAGAAAGGTAGATAAGAGATTGACAAGATAAAGTAAAGATTGACAATAATTAAATGAAAACTTACTTGAAATTAAATGAATTTAAGGTGCAAGACAAGGTATTTAAATTTGACAAGAAATTAAATGACAAGGTAAGTAAATGGTAGAAGAGCTAATTGTCACACTTAGCCAACAACATGAAAAGATTACATCTAATGACTATTTATAGGGGAGGATTAAGGAAGCTTCCTCCCCTCTTTCCTTTTCTCTTAATTGCGTCCTCAAGTCCCTCCTTCTTTTAATCTTCCTTAATTGCATACTTAGTCCTTTTCTTCTAATTCTTCGTTAAACTTGGACTTAAGGGACTTTTGGCTTCGGGATTTCTTTGAACTCGTCTTTAAATTCTTCAATAAAATAGACTTGAATTCTTCGGCTTTTGATAAACTTCCGTCTTTTGACTTTTTCTTCGATAAATCTTCAGAATTGGTCGTGGACTTCCGTTCTTTTTGCACTCTTGACTTCTTGACTTCGTCTTTCATTCTTTTCTTCAATAAAAGTCCGTAAATGCCCGTGAATTCCCGTGTTTTCTCCACTTTTCACCTTTTCGTCCTAAATCACAACAAAAACACAAACCACGCATAATTCCGACATAAAAGACATAAAATACACGTTTTGGCTCGGTTATTATTGTAATTAAGTGGTAGAAAAGATGGGTGTTTACACACCTATCAAATCCCCTACACTTGACCATTGCAATGTCCTCATGCAATGCATTAGTTACAAAGCAAGATTACACTTTTCCTAATTTCTTCCTTGTAAGCCAGAGAAAAGCCAAAGCTTTGGAAGTTCCTACGAATCAAGTCCGACTGTATCGTTCGATGTTGAATCTGAATTGGTTGCAATTGTTCCAAAGAAGCCAACGGCCTCGTGAAGTCTTAAACCACTTTAACAAGGGTAACTTTAGACTCTTTTAGCAGTACCACATAAGAAGGACATGTGAAAATATTTCTTGTTACAAACATGGGTTAAACGGGCTACGCATAGGTTCACGATTGAGTTTTAAAATTCACGCGTAGGTATCATTTTGGTACCAAACTCACGCATGAGTTGGTACATGGAAAACAACAAACGGTGATAAATTTACTGTTGGTGAGGGGGAATTGTCACTATTTACAATTCAACCACACCAACATCCGAGTGTCAGGCCGTGACAACACCAATTCAGCTATCTCCTATAGAGGAAGGATCACCACCCCCCAATTGGAAGGTGGTAATCCACCCAGAATATCCGGAACAAGAAGTAGCTATCGGGGGAACGCTTTCCGAAAAAGGGAAGAAGGCCATTGATAACTGACTTTTAGCCAGGTAAAAATTATCGTTCTAGTGTTCTAGTCTAATCGAATTGATCTAGGCTCTCTATGTGACTCTATCTTATTTTGGTGAAACAAAGATGTGTCGTTGTAGTGTTTAAAATAAAAGGTGCAGAACAATTAAAGTAAATGGGTACTTAAAGTAAATCTAAGTCTAATTAAAATAAGGGTGCAAGTATTTAAAGCGAGACTGAAATTAAAGGGCACTAAAGTAAAGACGAAAACTTAAATCTGTCTAAGGCAAACTTAAAACGCGACTAAAACTTAAACTAAGGTAAAACTAAAATAAAGCTAAGGCAAATAAACTTAAAGTGCAATTAAAATAAAGGCAGGAAAAATAAAGCTTGAAAATAAAAATCAAAGACAAAAGCTAATAAGAACCTCAATACAGCTCATTCGGAATTATCCTTCGTTTGGAACAATCACTCGTCCGGAATGTCACCTTCGGTTGGAATGATTCTTCTTCGCTCGGAATATTACCAAAATCCTTGATCCGGAACAAATTGATCTGAATATGTCACTTATCCAAAATAATCCTTCGTTCGGAACTTTACTGATTCGGAACTTCTAAATTTTGCCTTGATTCGGAAGTTTTTGGTCACCCTTGATTCGGAAGATTTTGGTCTTCCTTGATTCGGAAGATTCCGAATGAAGCCCCTTTGATTCGGAAGTTTCAGACTTCCGAATGAACACTTCTTGAATCGGAACTTACCCTTGATCCGGAAGTTGGTTCGGAACTTTTAAGAAGTTCCGAATGAAGCCCCTTGATTCGGAACTTTTGAGTTCCGAATGAATCTCCTTGATCCGGAACTTTTTGAGTTCCGAATGAAGTGAATTGATCCGGAACTTTCAAGTTCCGAATGAACTAATGCTTGAGTCAGACTTTCGTTCGGAAGTATTTGATTCGGAACTTTTGGAGTTCCGAATGAACACTCTTGATCCGAAACTTTGAAGTTCCGGATGAAACCCCTTGGCTCAGAACTTTGGACTTCCGAATGAACACTCCTCTCCTTGCCTTGACTCGGAACTTTTCCTGGAAACAAAGAAACAGAAACCAACTTTCCGAAGAACAAGGAAAACAGTAACAGCAGATCTAAAACTAATTTAACCAAAATAAACACAAACGATTTAATAAAACTATCCACGAATCAACAGTAAACATAAACGAAAAATTTAAAACAAGAAATCAAACAACTTTAACCACAATAATCAAAAACCACTTGGATCAAAATAAAAGCATGAACATGAACATAAACATAAACACATAAATCAAAGATTAAGAAAGGTAGATAAGAGATTGACAAGATAAAGTAAAGATTGATAATAATTAAATGAAAACTTACTTGAAATTAAATGAATTTAAGGTGCAAGACAAGGTATTTAAATTTGACAAGAAATTAAATGACAAGGTAAGTAAATGGTGGAAGAGCTAATTATCACACTTAGCCAACAACATGAAAAGATTACATCTAATGACTATTTATAGGGGAGGATTAAGGAAGCTTCCCCCCCTCTTTCCTTTTCTCTTAATTGCGTCCTCAAGTCCCTCCTTCTTTTAATCTTCCTTAATTGCATACTTAGTCATTTTCTTCTAATTCTTCTTTAAACTTGGACTTAAGGGACTTTTGGCTTCGGGATTTCTTTGAACTCGTCTTTAAATTCTTCAATAAAATAGACTTGAATTCTTCGGCTTTTGATAAACTTCCGTCTTTTGACTTTTTCTTCGATAAATCTTCAGAATTGGTCGTGGACTTCCGTTCTTTTTGCACTCTTGACTTCTTGACTTCGTCTTTCATTCTTTTCTTCAATAAAAGTCCGTAAATGCCCGTGAATTCTCGTGTTTTCTCCACTTTTCACCTTTTCGTCCTAAATCACAACAAAAACACAAACCACGCATAATTCCGACATAAAAGACATAAAATACACGTTTTGGCTCGGTTATTATTGTAATTAAGTGGTAGAAAAGATGGGTGTTTACACACCTATCAAATCCCCTACACTTGACCATTGCAATGTCCTCATGCAATGCATTAGTTACAAAGCAAGATTACACTTTTCATCATAATCAATTCACGTTGGCCTTTATTAAAGAAATAAAAACTATAAACATTCAAAGTAAAGAAATCAAAAGCATACCTTGGGTTTTGAAAATGTTATGAATAATCATCATCCTCAAGTTTTCACTTTCTCCAAACCAAGCTTAAAAACGAGATCATTGTTATTATAAGTTAGTAAACTATCACGAACTCATGTGGGCCAATTACTCACTTAGACTCCCTTATTCCTAGGGGTATCTCTTATATTTTATTATTGTCTTGAATGATCACGAGGATGCATTTTTGACTTATTTCGATAGTTATTAAGTCTGAAAATAAAGTGAACGATTTAATCAATAGTTAGCTAAAGGACAAAATCTTTTAAAACTGCTTCTCAGGACCTCATAAAGTTCATATCTTGGCATAACTCGTTTCGCGATTTGAGACCTTTCTCGGACCGATATTTGGCAGCGACTTCATACTTCAAATCTTGAGAGACGTTCATGAAATAATGGTCTTCTCTTCATAATAGAATTTCTTCACTTGAAGTTTTGAGAGATTCATACTTGGACCACGACTTCTTCATTTTTCTCCAATCTTTATTTTGGACTTTGATATACAACGATCCACCTCCTTTTATGACTTGGATCTATTTATCCTCATACCTTGTTAGGGTATTTTCGGATACACTTCTCCATGACTTTTGGGGAGTTTTGCTTTTCGTCGTGTGTCTCGATCCTTCATATTGATTTTCGATAAATGATTCTTCACATCACTTTGGATCTTTAGCAACAAAATATAGCCCTCATGCCTTGTTAGGGCCTTTTCGGACTCGCCAATCTTCGCATCCCGCTTCAATAAGTTATGCCTTGGCTATGAACTCTAATCCATACCGAGCAACTTTTAAACGATCTTGGGCTAGAAGCTAAGTAACTTTTCAAATCGTACAACCTTATTTATTAGCAGATAAATTTATTAGCAAGCGATGGGAGAATAGGCTCATAATTAACTCACATAAATTCACGAAAGAATACCGAACTTATAATTGGCTCTATCATCTCTCGTTCTCCACAGTTTAAAATCTCAAGGAATGAGACTCGTGGATGCTTAGCCTATTAAATCAAAGTTTTGGGTTTGCGAGTCGCCTATAGGAACTTGCAAATTCTTAGACTCTTTCAAGTTTAGAAATCGCGTTTTAAGGTTCCCTTGATAAACGACTCTCTAGGATCGATTATAGGAACTTGCAAAAAGTTCTTGTTCTTAACCCGTGAGAGTTAAGACTTTCGCGTTTTATAGCTCCCTATATAAAAGCCTAGCAAAACTTGACTTAAACACGTTAAGGATACTAGCTAGAGTAAACTCGGATTGAGTCAAAAGATTCACAACGTTTGAAAATTAAAACCACTTATTAAACATTTATTCTAATAAGGAAAGAAAATAACTATACAAAGGGAAAAACTAATTGGCCAAAATAGATCAAAAATTTTGAAAAATGTCGAAAAATTGATTTTCCGGTTAAAATGAGGACAAATACAAGGAAAAGACCACTTAACTTCGATAGAAGTCCCCCCTACACTTAAGATAAACATTGTCCTCAATGTTTAAGCATGTGGGAGTAAACTCCCCTACACTTAGGACATTGTGCACGTTGTTTAAATCTCGCTAAGGAAAAGACAACTAAAGAGATTCCTATTTTAATATTGAGAAAATATAAAATAGTGAATCGAAAAGAGTTTAGGATAGAACCGGGAAGAAGTAGAACACGGAATCACGGGTCGTCAAGAATCATCAAGAGTGGATCATTGAAGCTCGAATCCCTGATTAAGAAGTGAGGAGAGGAAATAGCAAACCAAAGGGTCTCCCCTACACTTATGATAAAGAAAGTGAAAAGATAGATGCATAGGTTGCCTCCCAAGAAGCGCTTGGTTTTTGTTAACCGAGTCGTGAGCCTGACTCGACCTTGATCATCAACGGAAGAAGCATGAAACATATCCACCAGGATCAAAGACATAGTTTTCATCGAGCAAATAACACAAGCTTAAGGCGAACAAGGCAAGCCAAATAAGAAGTGGCAAGGTTCCCTTAAGCAGTGATGGAGCATGGTGGAAGCAAGGTTGAAGTGGTGCAAGCATGTCTTCAAAATTTCCAAAGATTTTTCCTTTTATTTCATCAGGTGGATACTGAGATGGCTTAAAGACTTCAATACCGGGGTCAAATACCTTTTCCTTCAGGGGAAAATAGCACTCAGGCTCAGCCGAGTGTGAAGAAGATCCGCAAAGAAGCACAACCTCGTCCTCAGAAGGGGGACAAAGAGGTGTCAAATCATATGTGCAACGGATTTCGGTGTCGACCGGTTTCTTCTCCTTTGACAGAATGTGCTTCAAATCCAAAGTAGGATCAAGACGATAATCTTCAAAGTCCAAAGGAGGAGCATCACTCTCATGAGGGAAGTATGTGTTGATAAATTCAGAGAAATCTTCCTCAAATGAGTACTCGTCCAAAGTAGGATCGAGTGATGGCGGAGGATCTTCATTATGTGAAGAATCGCTCGAGAGAGTATCAGCCTCATCAAAATCATCGAAAGTGGGCAGCTCGGGATACTCAGAAGTACAATCAAAATCATCCGAATCTGAGCTAGAATCATCATCATCATAAGCATCAAAGACCGGTGGAGAATCATAAATGGGAGAAGCGTCCAAAGTGGAGCAAGAATCATCCATATCATCATTAAAAAGTGGATTATCAATGCAAGAGTCGAATAGAGGATTGTCGTAGACGACAAAGTCATCGAGCACATTTATCATATTCACTGATTCTCGGCCTCCAAAGGATTTGCCGGTAAGCTTCCCCATTTTAAAAACTTTTGAATCATCCCCGACTCGTAAGATTAACTCACCTTCGGCCACATCTACTAAAGCTCGTCCGGTTCTCAAAAATGGCCGACCAAGTATTAAAGGAATACGAGGGCCCATTTCATAATCAACTACGACAAAATCGACCGGGAAAGTAAATGTGCCAACTTTGATAAACACGTCTTCGGCTATACCAACGTGGTACGCGAGAGTGCGATTTGCAAGTTCGAGAGTCATCTTTGTTGGAATGAGGTCGGGTAATGATAGTGTTTTCCAAACACTCAATGGCATCAAATTAATACTGGCCCCGAGATCAGCAAGGGCAGTAAATTCTTCAGTTTTGTTGAACACGCAAGGCAACACAAAACGACCGGGATCTCCAAGCTTTTCCGGTAATTCTTTAAGAATAACTGCTGAGCGGTTTTCATTTAAGCGTGTGTTGGCGAGTTCAATCAGCTTTTCCTTCTTGCTAAGCAATTCCTTGAATGCTTTGACAAATTTCGGCATGTGGCAAAGTGCTTCAACAAGGCTAATGTTGATGGTCATGTTAGATAGCATATCCACATATATCGATACTTGACAGTCATTCTTGGTTAGATCATTGGTCTTGCCTATGCGAGAAGGGTATGGGATTCTGGGTTGATAGGGAGACGGTGAAGGTGTAGTTGGTGAAGGTTGAGATGTTGAAGGGTGAGATGTTGAAGGGTGAGATGTTGAAGGGTCCTTCCGAGATACATCATCATGACGAGGCGGAGACGGTAATGGTGTACTAATACTAGGTGTAGGAGGAGTAGGGATACATGGTGGTGGAGGAGGTGTAGATGATGGGGGTGGAATTGGTGGTCCTACGATGGTGACTCCACTACGGGTAGTAATAGCACTCACATTGGCTCGCGGATTAGGGACGGTGTTTGAAGGTAGAGAACTCGAAGAAGAAGGTTGAGCTTCGGGCAAGAAACTAGCCAACAGATTCTTTAATTCAGTCGTTTGAGTGCTGAAGGAGGATTGAATATTATCACGAACCTCGGTTCTAATGTCATTTCCTTGCTTCAAGATATCTCCTTTCAAATTGATTATTTGGCTCTGTAGATTCTTGATTTGCTCACCTTGAGTTCTCATTGTGGCTTCAACATCGGGATTAATGGGTGGGTTTTGTTGGGCGGGTGGGTGATAAGGGTTAGAAGCTCTTGGTGGGAATTTGGTTGCTTCTATTGTAGTTGTTGGCGGAGTTTTGGTTTTGAGGAGAAAAACCGGGTGAAAGGTAGTTGTTGGAACGGTAGCTCAGCAGATTTCTATCCCCTTGTTGTCTAGCTTGGTAATTTTCCGGTGAATAATTACCATAAGCTGCATACACATTTTCCGGATTTCCTTGTGTCGAAGGACAATCGGTGTATGAGTGAGGACCGCCACATGTTTCACAAGGATTAGCAACTGCTTTAACTTGTTGTTGTTGGTTTGAAGCGAGAAGCGTAATACTTTTGCTCATTTCGGCCATCATGCGGGTGAGTTCGGTCATCTCAGGGTTTGCTGAGGTAGAAGAAACATTGACTCTCGGGTTGTTCCTAGAAGAAGCAGAGGAATCCCAGTTTTTGTGATGAGTAGTCATGTTTTCAATTAACTCTCTACACTCCTCGGGTCTCCTTTTCATGAATGTGCCACCGGCGGCTGCATTGATCGTATCACGATCTCGAAAAGTCAAACCGTTGTAGAAAGTATCTATTAAGGTCACAGGGAGCATGTTGTGGTTTGGACATCTATCGATCAAGACATTATATCTCTCCCAAGCGTCAAAAAGAGATTCATCGGGATCTTGCATGAAACCGCTTATCTGATTGCGAAGGCTTGTGACCATGGATGGTGGAAAGTAGCGCGATAAAAAGCGTTGAGTCATGTCATCCCAAGTGTGAATAGAATTCTTCGGAAGACGATCAAACTATTTCTCGGCATGATGCGATAAAGTATGTGGGAAGAGTTGTAGGCAAAGAACATCCATAGTGGCCCCAGGCAACTTCATGCTTTGGGTGATTGTAATGAACTTGTCGAGGTGTTTGTTGGCATCATCATCATGCAATCCTCTAAATGGGTTTGTTTGTACTTGCTGAATCATGTGGTGCTTCAACGAAAACTCAGGAGCGTTGATTTGCATCGGCGCAATCGGTCCTCCTCGTCCAAACATTGTTGGTTGACAAAGTTCCTCCATGGTCCGAAGATCGGGCTGTGGAAGAGCATTGTTGTTATTATTATTATTGAGGTACGGTGGAATGTTGTTGTTGACACCTGACATATCTAAATCTTCTTGAGGCTCGGGCTCTTGATAATTAGAAGATCTAGTACGCATACACCTGAAAATGCAAAAGAAAACAAAACCAAACACAAAGACAATATATATACACAGTAAAGCTAAAATCTTTTTTGATTTTTGAAAATTTTAATTTTTATGGTTTTTTTATCAATTTTTAATTTTTTATGATTTTTTTGAATTTTTTAGGCAAGAAAAATAACGCTCACAAGTGAACGGATCCCAAAAAGCAACGTGTCGCTCACAGAAAACCGTCAATCTTAACGAAAAGAGCCGGCAGCGGCGCCATTTGATAACTGACTTTTAGCCAGGTAAAAATTATCGTTCTAGTGTTCTAGTCTAATCGAATTGATCTAGGCTCTCTATGTGACTCTATCTTATTTTGGTGAAACAAAGATGTGTCGTTGTAGTGTTTAAAATAAAAGGTGCAGAACAATTAAAGTAAATGGGTACTTAAAGTAAATCTAAGTCTAATTAAAATAAGGGTGCAAGTATTTAAAGCGAGACTGAAATTAAAGGGCACTAAAGTAAAGACGAAAACTTAAATCTGTCTAAGGCAAACTTAAAACGCGACTAAAACTTAAACTAAGGCAAAACTAAAATAAAGCTAAGGCAAATAAACTTAAAGTGCAATTAAAATAAAGGCAGGAAAAATAAAGCTTGAAAATAAAAATCAAAGACAAAAGCTAATAAGAACCTCAATACAGCTCATTCGGAATTATCCTTCGTTTGGAACAATCACTCGTCCGGAATGTCACATTCGGTTGGAATGATTCTTCTTCGCTCGGAATATTACCAAAATCATTGATCCGGAACAAATTGATCTGAATATGTCACTTATCCAAAACAATCCTTCGTTCGGAACTTTATTGATTCGGAACTTCTAAATTTTGCCTTGATTCGGAAGTTTTTGGTCACCCTTGATTCGGAAGATTTTGGTCTTCCTTGATTCGGAAGATTCCGAATGAAGCCCCTTTGATTCGGAAGTTTCAGACTTCCGAATGAACACTTCTTGAATCGGAACTTACCCTTGATCCGGAAGTTGGTTCGGAACTTTTAAGAAGTTCCGAATGAAGCCCCTTGATTCGGAACTTTTGAGTTCCGAATGAATCTCCTTGATCCGGAACTTTTTGAGTTCCGAATGAAGTGAATTGATCCGGAACTTTCAAGTTCCGAATGAACTAATGCTTGAGTCGGACTTTCGTTCGGAAGTATTTGATTCGGAACTTTTGGAGTTCCAAATGAACACTCTTGATCCGGAACTTTGAAGTTCCGGATGAAACCCCTTGGCTCGGAACTTTGGACTTCCGAATGAACACTCCTCTCCTTGCCTTGACTCAGAACTTTTCCTGGAAACAAAGAAACAGAAACCAACTTTCCGAAGAACAAGGAAAACAGTAACAGCAGATCTAAAACTAATTTAACCAAAATAAACACAAACGATTTAATAAAACTATCCACGAATCAACAGTAAACATAAACGAACAATTTAAAACAAGAAATCAAACAACTTTAACCACAATAATCAAAAACCACTTGGATCAAAATAAAAGCATGAACATGAACATAAACATAAACAAATAAATCAAAGATTAAGAAAGGTAGATAAGAGATTGACAAGATAAAGTAAAGATTGACAATAATTAAATGAAAACTTACTTGAAATTAAATGAATTTAAGGTGCAAGACAAGGTATTTAAATTTGACAAGAAATTAAATGACAAGGTAAGTAAATGGTGGAAGAGCTAATTGTCACACTTAGCCAACAACATGAAAAGATTACATCTAATGACTATTTATAGGGGAGGATTAAGGAAGCTTCCTCTCCTCTTTCCTTTTCTCTTAATTGCGTCTTCAAGTCCCTCATTCTTTTAATCTTCCTTAATTGCATACTTAGTCCTTTTCTTCTAATTCTTCTTTAAACTTGGACTTAAGGGACTTTTGGCTTCGGGATTTCTTTGAACTCGTCTTTAAATTCTTCAATAAAATAGACTTGAATTCTTCGGCTTTTGATAAACTTCCGTCTTTTGACTTTTTCTTCGATAAATCTTCAGAATTGGTCGTGGACTTCCGTTCTTTTTGCACTCTTGACTTCTTGACTTCGTCTTTCATTCTTTTCTTCAATAAAAGTCCGTAAATGCCCGTGAATTCCCGTGTTTTCTCCACTTTTCACCTTTTCGTCCTAAATCACAACAAAAACACAAACCACGCATAATTCCGACATAAAAGACATAAAATACACGTTTTGGCTCGGTTATTATTGTAATTAAGTGGTAGAAAAGATGGGTGTTTACACACCTATCAAATCCCCTACACTTGACCATTGCAATGTCCTCATGCAATGCATTAGTTACAAAGCAAGATTACACTTTTCATCATAATCAATTCACGTTGGCCTTTATTAAAGAAATAAAAACTATAAACATTCAAAGTAAAGAAATCAAAAGCATACCTTGGGTTTTGAAAATGTTATGAATAATCATCATCCTCAAGTTTTCACTTTCTCCAAACCAAGCTTAAAAACGAGATCATTGTTATTATAAGTTAGTAAACTATCACGAACTCATGTGGGCCAATTACTCACTTAGACTCCCTTATTCCTAGGGGTATCTCTTATATTTTATTATTGTCTTGAATGATCACGAGGATGCATTTTTGACTTATTTCGATAGTTATTAAGTCTGAAAATAAAGTGAACGATTTAATCAATAGTTAGCTAAAGGACAAAATCTTTTAAAACTGCTTCTCAGGACCTCATAAAGTTCATATCTTGGCATAACTCGTTTCGCGATTTGAGACCTTTCTCGGACCGATATTTGGCAGCGACTTCATACTTCAAATCTTGAGAGACGTTCATGAAATAATGGTCTTCTCTTCATAATAGAATTTCTTCACTTGAAGTTTTGAGAGATTCATACTTGGACCACGACTTCTTCATTTTTCTCCAATCTTTATTTTGGACTTTGATATACAACGATCCACCTCCTTTTATGACTTGGATCTATTTATCCTCATACCTTGTTAGGGTATTTTCGGATACACTTCTCCATGACTTTTGGGGAGTTTTGCTTTTCGTCGTGTGTCTCGATCCTTCATATTGATTTTCGATAAATGATTCTTCACATCACTTTGGATCTTTAGCAACAAAATATAGCCCTCATGCCTTGTTAGGGCCTTTTCGGACTCGCCAATCTTCGCATCCCGCTTCAATAAGTTATGCCTTGGCTATGAACTCTAATCCATACCGAGCAACTTTTAAACGATCTTGGGCTAGAAGCTAAGTAACTTTTCAAATCGTACAACCTTATTTATTAGCAGATAAATTTATTAGCAAGCGATGGGAGAATAGGCTCATAATTAACTCACATAAATTCACGAAAGAATACCGAACTTATAATTGGCTCTATCATCTCTCGTTCTCCACAGTTTAAAATCTCAAGGAATGAGACTCGTGGATGCTTAGCCTATTAAATCAAAGTTTTGGGTTTGCGAGTCGCCTATAGGAACTTGCAAATTCTTAGACTCTTTCAAGTTTAGAAATCGCGTTTTAAGGTTCCCTTGATAAACGACTCTCTAGGATCGATTATAGGAACTTGCAAAAAGTTCTTGTTCTTAACCCGTGAGAGTTAAGACTTTCGCGTTTTATAGCTCCCTATATAAAAGCCTAGCAAAACTTGACTTAAACACGTTAAGGATACTAGCTAGAGTAAACTCGGATTGAGTCAAAAGATTCACAACGTTTGAAAATTAAAACCACTTATTAAACATTTATTCTAATAAGGAAAGAAAATAACTATACAAAGGGAAAAACTAATTGGCCAAAATAGATCAAAAATTTTGAAAAATGTCGAAAAATTGATTTTCCGGTTAAAATGAGGACAAATACAAGGAAAAGACCACTTAACTTCGATAGAAGTCCCCCCTACACTTAAGATAAACATTGTCCTCAATGTTTAAGCATGTGGGAGTAAACTCCCCTACACTTAGGACATTGTGCACGTTGTTTAAATCTCGCTAAGGAAAAGACAACTAAAGAGATTCCTATTTTAATATTGAGAAAATATAAAATAGTGAATCGAAAAGAGTTTAGGATAGAACCGGGAAGAAGTAGAACACGGAATCACGGGTCGTCAAGAATCATCAAGAGTGGATCATTGAAGCTCGAATCCCTGATTAAGAAGTGAGGAGAGGAAATAGCAAACCAAAGGGTCTCCCCTACACTTATGATAAAGAAAGTGAAAAGATAGATGCATAGGTTGCCTCCCAAGAAGCGCTTGGTTTTTGTTAACCGAGTCGTGAGCCTGACTCGACCTTGATCATCAACGGAAGAAGCATGAAACATATCCACCAGGATCAAAGACATAGTTTTCATCGAGCAAATAACACAAGCTTAAGGCGAACAAGGCAAGCCAAATAAGAAGTGGCAAGGTTCCCTTAAGCAGTGATGGAGCATGGTGGAAGCAAGGTTGAAGTGGTGCAAGCATGTCTTCAAAATTTCCAAAGATTTTTCCTTTTATTTCATCAGGTGGATACTGAGATGGCTTAAAGACTTCAATACCGGGGTCAAATACCTTTTCCTTCAGGGGAAAATAGCACTCAGGCTCAGCCGAGTGTGAAGAAGATCCGCAAAGAAGCACAACCTCGTCCTCAGAAGGGGGACAAAGAGGTGTCAAATCATATGTGCAACGGATTTCGGTGTCGACCGGTTTCTTCTCCTTTGACAGAATGTGCTTCAAATCCAAAGTAGGATCAAGACGATAATCTTCAAAGTCCAAAGGAGGAGCATCACTCTCATGAGGGAAGTATGTGTTGATAAATTCAGAGAAATCTTCCTCAAATGAGTACTCGTCCAAAGTAGGATCGAGTGATGGCGGAGGATCTTCATTATGTGAAGAATCGCTCGAGAGAGTATCAGCCTCATCAAAATCATCGAAAGTGGGCAGCTCGGGATACTCAGAAGTACAATCAAAATCATCCGAATCTGAGCTAGAATCATCATCATCATAAGCATCAAAGACCGGTGGAGAATCATAAATGGGAGAAGCGTCCAAAGTGGAGCAAGAATCATCCATATCATCATTAAAAAGTGGATTATCAATGCAAGAGTCGAATAGAGGATTGTCGTAGACGACAAAGTCATCGAGCACATTTATCATATTCACTGATTCTCGGCCTCCAAAGGATTTGCCGGTAAGCTTCCCCATTTTAAAAACTTTTGAATCATCCCCGACTCGTAAGATTAACTCACCTTCGGCCACATCTACTAAAGCTCGTCCGGTTCTCAAAAATGGCCGACCAAGTATTAAAGGAATACGAGGGCCCATTTCATAATCAACTACGACAAAATCGACCGGGAAAGTAAATGTGCCAACTTTGATAAACACGTCTTCGGCTATACCAACGTGGTACGCGAGAGTGCGATTTGCAAGTTCGAGAGTCATCTTTGTTGGAATGAGGTCGGGTAATGATAGTGGTTTCCAAACACTCAATGGCATCAAATTAATACTGGCCCCGAGATCAGCAAGGGTAGTAAATTCTTCAGTTTTGTTGAACACGCAAGGCAACACAAAACGACCGGGATCTCCAAGCTTTTCCGGTAATTCTTTAAGAATAACTGCTGAGCGGTTTTCATTTAAGCGTGTGTTGGCGAGTTCAATCAGCTTTTCCTTCTTGCTAAGCAATTCCTTGAATGCTTTGACAAATTTCGGCATGTGGCAAAGTGCTTCAACAAGGCTAATGTTGATGGTCATGTTAGATAGCATATCCACATATATCGATACTTGACAGTCATTCTTGGTTAGATCATTGGTCTTGCCTATGCGAGAAGGGTATGGGATTCTGGGTTGATAGGGAGACGGTGAAGGTGTAGTTGGTGAAGGTTGAGATGTTGAAGGGTGAGATGTTGAAGGGTGAGATGTTGAAGGGTCCTTCCGAGATACATCATCATGACGAGGCGGAGACGGTAATGGTGTACTAATACTAGGTGTAGGAGGAGTAGGGATACATGGTGGTGGAGGAGGTGTAGATGATGGGGGTGGAATTGGTGGTCCTACGATGGTGACTCCACTACGGGTAGTAATAGCACTCACATTGGCTCGCGGATTAGGGACGGTGTTTGAAGGTAGAGAACTCGAAGAAGAAGGTTGAGCTTCGGGCAAGAAACTAGCCAACAGATTCTTTAATTCAGTCGTTTGAGTGCTGAAGGAGGATTGAATATTATCACGAACCTCGGTTCTAATGTCATTTCCTTGCTTCAAGATATCTCCTTTCAAATTGATTATTTGGCTCTGTAGATTCTTGATTTGCTCACCTTGAGTTCTCATTGTGGCTTCAACATCGGGATTAATGGGTGGGTTTTGTTGGGCGGGTGGGTGATAAGGGTTAGAAGCTCTTGGTGGGAATTTGGTTGCTTCTATTGTAGTTGTTGGCGGAGTTTTGGTTTTGAGGAGAAAAACCGGGTGAAAGGTAGTTGTTGGAACGGTAGCTCAGCAGATTTCTATCCCCTTGTTGTCTAGCTTGGTAATTTTCCGGTGAATAATTACCATAAGCTGCATACACATTTTCCGGATTTCCTTGTGTCGAAGGACAATCGGTGTATGAGTGAGGACCGCCACATGTTTCACAAGGATTAGCAACTGCTTTAACTTGTTGTTGTTGGTTTGAAGCGAGAAGCGTAATACTTTTGCTCATTTCGGCCATCATGCGGGTGAGTTCGGTCATCTCAGGGTTTGCTGAGGTAGAAGAAACATTGACTCTCGGGTTGTTCCTAGAAGAAGCAGAGGAATCCCAGTTTTTGTGATGAGTAGTCATGTTTTCAATTAACTCTCTACACTCCTCGGGTCTCCTTTTCATGAATGTGCCACCGGCGGCTGCATTGATCGTATCACGATCTCGAAAAGTCAAACCGTTGTAGAAAGTATCTATTAAGGTCACAGGGAGCATGTTGTGGTTTGGACATCTATCGATCAAGACATTATATCTCTCCCAAGCGTCAAAAAGAGATTCATCGGGATCTTGCATGAAACCGCTTATCTGATTGCGAAGGCTTGTGACCATGGATGGTGGAAAGTAGCGCGATAAAAAGCGTTGAGTCATGTCATCCCAAGTGTGAATAGAATTCTTCGGAAGACGATCAAACTATTTCTCGGCATGATGCGATAAAGTATGTGGGAAGAGTTGTAGGCAAAGAACATCCATAGTGGCCCCAGGCAACTTCATGCTTTGGGTGATTGTAATGAACTTGTCGAGGTGTTTGTTGGCATCATCATGCAATCCTCTAAATGGGTTTGTTTGTACTTGCTGAATCATGTGGTGCTTCAACGAAAACTCAGGAGCGTTGATTTGCATCGGCGCAATCGGTCCTCCTCGTCCAAACATTGTTGGTTGACAAAGTTCCTCCATGGTCCGAAGATCGGGCTGTGGAAGAGCATTGTTGTTATTATTATTATTGAGGTACGGTGGAATGTTGTTGTTGACACCTGACATATCTAAATCTTCTTGAGGCTCGGGCTCTTGATAATTAGAAGATCTAGTACGCATACACCTGAAAATGCAAAAGAAAACAAAACCAAACACAAAGACAATATATATACACAGTAAAGCTAAAATCTTTTTTGATTTTTGAAAATTTTAATTTTTATGGTTTTTTTTATCAATTTTTAATTTTTTATGATTTTTTTGAATTTTTTAGGCAAGAAAAATAACGCTCACAAGTGAACGGATCCCAAAAAGCAACGTGTCGCTCACAGAAAACCGTCAATCTTAACGAAAAGAGCCGGCAGCGGCGCCATTTGATAACTGACTTTTAGCCAGGTAAAAATTATCGTTCTAGTGTTCTAGTCTAATCGAATTGATCTAGGCTCTCTATGTGACTCTATCTTATTTTGGTGAAACAAAGATGTGTCGTTGTAGTGTTTAAAATAAAAGGTGCAGAACAATTAAAGTAAATGGGTACTTAAAGTAAATCTAAGTCTAATTAAAATAAGGGTGCAAGTATTTAAAGCGAGACTGAAATTAAAGGGCACTAAAGTAAAGACGAAAACTTAAATCTGTCTAAGGCAAACTTAAAACGCGACTAAAACTTAAACTAAGGCAAAACTAAAATAAAGCTAAGGCAAATAAACTTAAAGTGCAATTAAAATAAAGGCAGGAAAAATAAAGCTTGAAAATAAAAATCAAAGACAAAAGCTAATAAGAACCTCAATACAGCTCATTCGGAATTATCCTTCGTTTGGAACAATCACTCGTCCGGAATGTCACATTCGGTTGGAATGATTCTTCTTCGCTCGGAATATTACCAAAATCATTGATCCGGAACAAATTGATCTGAATATGTCACTTATCCAAAACAATCCTTCGTTTGGAACTTTATTGATTCGGAACTTCTAAATTTTGCCTTGATTCGGAAGTTTTTGGTCACCCTTGATTCGGAAGATTTTGGTCTTCCTTGATTCGGAAGATTCCGAATGAAGCCCCTTTGATTCGGAAGTTTCAGACTTCCGAATGAACACTTCTTGAATCGGAACTTACCCTTGATCCGGAAGTTGGTTCGGAACTTTTAAGAAGTTCCGAATGAAGCCCCTTGATTCGGAACTTTTGAGTTCCGAATGAATCTCCTTGATCCGGAACTTTTTGAGTTCCGAATGAAGTGAATTGATCCGGAACTTTCAAGTTCCGAATGAACTAATGCTTGAGTCGGACTTTCGTTCGGAAGTATTTGATTCGGAACTTTTGGAGTTCCAAATGAACACTCTTGATCCGGAACTTTGAAGTTCCGGATGAAACCCCTTGGCTCGGAACTTTGGACTTCCGAATGAACACTCCTCTCCTTGCCTTGACTCGGAACTTTTCCTGGAAACAAAGAAACAGAAACCAACTTTCCGAAGAACAAGGAAAACAGTAACAGCAGATCTAAAACTAATTTAACCAAAATAAACACAAACGATTTAATAAAACTATCCACGAATCAACAGTAAACATAAACGAACAATTTAAAACAAGAAATCAAACAACTTTAACCACAATAATCAAAAACCACTTGGATCAAAATAAAAGCATGAACATGAACATAAACATAAACACATAAATCAAAGATTAAGAAAGGTAGATAAGAGATTGACAAGATAAAGTAAAGATTGACAATAATTAAATGAAAACTTACTTGAAATTAAATGAATTTAAGGTGCAAGACAAGGTATTTAAATTTGACAAGAAATTAAATGACAAGGTAAGTAAATGGTGGAAGAGCTAATTGTCACACTTAGCCAACAACATGAAAAGATTACATCTAATGACTATTTATAGGGGAGGATTAAGGAAGCTTCCTCTCCTCTTTCCTTTTCTCTTAATTGCGTCTTCAAGTCCCTCCTTCTTTTAATCTTCCTTAATTGCATACTTAGTCCTTTTCTTCTAATTCTTCTTTAAACTTGGACTTAAGGGACTTTTGGCTTCGGGATTTCTTTGAACTCGTCTTTAAATTCTTCAATAAAATAGACTTGAATTCTTCGGCTTTTGATAAACTTCCGTCTTTTGACTTTTTCTTCGATAAATCTTCAGAATTGGTCGTGGACTTCCGTTCTTTTTGCACTCTTGACTTCTTGACTTCGTCTTTCATTCTTTTCTTCAATAAAAGTCCGTAAATGCCCGTGAATTCCCGTGTTTTCTCCACTTTTCACCTTTTCGTCCTAAATCACAACAAAAATACAAACCACGCATAATTCCGACATAAAAGACATAAAATACACGTTTTGGCTCGGTTATTATTGTAATTAAGTGGTAGAAAAGATGGGTGTTTACACACCTATCAGCCATCTGCTCTCTCCTAAAAGCAAACCTTGATATATTCGCATGGGAGCCGAAACATATGACGGGCGTACCACGTTTGATAGCAGAACACAAGCTTCAAATCCGCTCGGGATATCCACCTGTTAAACAAAAGAAGCGCGAAAACCAGAATGCAACAGGTAATACTAGACGAGGTACGAAAGCTGGTAGACGCAGGAATTATACGCGAGGTCTACTACCATGAATGGCTTTCTAATCCAGTCATGGTTAAGAAGCATGACGGAAGCTGGCGCATGTGTGTGGACTTCACAGACTTAAACAAAGCTTGCCCACAAGATTGCTATCCGTTACCAGAGATTGATTGGAAGGTGGAATCCTTATGTGGGTACTCTTTTAAATGTTTCTTGGACGCATATACAGGATACCATCAGATCTAGATGGCGGAGGAAGACGAGGAGAAAACGGCGTTCCATACCAGTCAGGGCGTGTATTGTTACACTAAAATGCCGTTCGGACTGAAGAACGCGGGCGCCACATATCAACGACTTGTTGATAAAGCCTTCGACTCGCAGATAGGCCGTAACCTTGAAGTCTTTGGTTATCAAAAGCCATACGGAGGACGAACTCCTCCGTGATGTTCAAGAGACATTCGACACATTGAGAAAAATCAACATGAAGCTGAATCCCAAAAAAATGCACGTTTGGAGCAACCGAAGGAATCTTCCTTGGGTACATGATTAATCCAAACGGCATCAAGCCTTGTCCGGAGAAGACGGACGCCGTGATACAACTTTCATCCCCTCGGACACTTAAAGAAGTGCAGTCACTTAATAGGAAGCTGACCGGACTCAATAGGTTCCTATCAAAGTCAACAGAAAAATCACTTCGTCTATTTAGAACACTCAAGAAGTGCTCAAAGAAAGGAGACTTTCGCTGGACAAGGGAGGCGGAGGAAGCATTTGGACAGCTCAAACAACACCTCGCGGCTCTTCCCATGTTGGTCGCCCCGTGACCTAAGGAGGAACTAATCATGTACTTATCAGCTACATATGGAACAATAAGCGCATTTTTCATTACTGATCGGGATTCAGTCCAGACTCCGGTCTACTTCATAAGCAGAGCACTGCAAGGGCCAGAGCTGAATTACTCACCAATGGAGAAATTAGTCTTATCATTGGTTTATGCAGCAAAAAGGTTACGCCGGTACTTCTAGGCGCACCCAATAGTGGTAGTCACAGACCAACCAATAAAACAGGTGATTGATAGGTGTGAAAACACCCATCCTTTTTACCACTTAATTACAATAATAACCGAGCCAAAACGTGTATTTTATGTCATTTATGTCGGAATTATGCGTGGTTTGTGTTTTTGTTGTGATTTAGGACGAAAAGGTGAAAAGTGGAGAAAACACGGCATTCACGGGCTTTTATCGAAGAAAAAGACGAAAGATGAAGTCGAAAGATCAAGAGTGGAAAAAGAACGGAAGTCCAAGACCAATTCTGAAGATTTATCGAATAAAAAGTCAAAAGACGGAAGTTTACTAAAAGCCGAAGAACTCGAGTCTTATTTATGAAGAAATGTCGAGACGAGTTCAAAGGAATCCCGAGACAAAGTCATTAAGTCCAAGATTAACAAAAGATAAAGAAGAAAAGGACTTAAGTGTGCAATTAAGGAAAAGAGGAAAGAGGGGAGGAAGCTTCCTTCCACTAACCACCTCCTCCCCTTTATATAGTTTAGATCTTTTCATTTTGTAGTTGTTGGGTGTTTTGACAAACCACCACTTCCACCATTTTTATTTCTTGTCAATTACTTTCTTGCTTTTTAATTTCATGTTATGCACTTTTAATTCAAGTAAGTCTTTTAATTTTTGAATCTTTTCTTTTAATCAAGTTCTTATTTTTAATCATCTTCTTCTACCTTTCTTATCTTGCTTATCTTTGATTCATGTTCATCTTTGATCTTATTTTCATCTTAATGCTTATTTGATTTAAAGGCTTCTTAAAAAGTTCATCTTTTTAAAAGTTTGATTTGAAAGTTTGCTTATTTTTAGTTTGATAAGTTGTTATTCATGCTTATTAAGTCAATTTCGATTTAGATTCGTGCAAGTTTTAGTTTGACCTTATTAACCATAGCTTATTGCTTTTGCTTAATTTTCGGATCAAAAAGTTAGATCGGAAAGGGTAAACCCCTTTCCAATCACGTATTCCAATCAACATTCCAATCAACATTCCAATCAGCATTCCAATCAACATTCCAATCAGCATTCCAATCAACATTCCAATCAGCATTCCAATCAACATTCCAATCAGCATTCCAATCAACATTCCAATCAGCATTCCAATCAACATTCCAATCAGCATTCCAATCAACATTCCAATCAACATTCCAATCAGCATTCCAATCAACATTCCAATCAGCATTCCAATCAGCATTCCAATCAACATTCCAATCAGCATTCCAATCAACATTCTAATCAGCATTCCAATCAACATTCCAATCAGCATTCCAATCAACATTCCAATCAACATTCCAATCAGCATTCCAATCAACATTCCAATCAGTATTCCAATCTACATTCCAATCAGCATTACAATTCGCATTCCTTTTACATTCCTATTAGCATTCCAATCAACATTCCAATCAGCATTCCAATCAACATTCCAATCAACATTCCAATTAGCATTCCTATTAGCATTCCAATCAGCATTCCTATCAGCATTCCTATCAGCTTCATTATTTGCACTTTCCGATTAGAGTTGATTTTAGTTTTAATTTTACGTCATTTAATTTCACGTCATTTACTTTTAACGTTTTAAATATTGCACCGTTTACGTTTCAACTAGTTTTAGTTTTAATTTCCCGTCCTTTATTATTAAGTCTTGCACATTTATTTTACCAAATCCAAAAATATTTGTTTCACCAAGAACAACTAATCTCACACAATTAACCGGAAATCAATTCGATTAGACACCGAGAAAACGAACTTAACTGAGCAAAATCTTTACATTAGTGATCTCTAAGCCAGACGTAGCAGGAAGACTACAGAAGTAGAGCGTCCTGCTAGGGGAACACAACATCTCTTATAGACCAAGGACAACCATCAAAGGCCAAGTTTTGGCAGATTTCATAAGTGAGAAACCGGAGGAGGACGAGCCAGTGGTGCAAAAGGAGGAGATCCCCTCGGAACCATGGGTTCTGTTCACGGATAGATCTCCCTGCACGGACGGATCGGGGGCTGGCCTCATACTCACAAATCCGGAAGGAATGGAATTTACCTACGCCTTGCGCTTTGAGTTCACAACCACGAATAATGAGGCAGAATATGAAGCATTGATTGCGGGTTTAAAAATCGCTGCTAGGATAGAAGTCCGCAACCTTGAAGCCTACATGGACTCACGGCTTGTCGCGAATCACATCCTAAGGGGTACGAAGCTAAGGAGGAAAACATGATCCAATATCTGGAGAAAGTCAAGTCACTCATCGCCAGTTTTGGTAAGTTCTCTATCAAGCAGGTGCCAAGGGGCGAGAACAAGAAGGCGGATGCTCTTAGCAAGATCGCGTCTACAAGTTTTGCCCATCTATCCAAACAGGTGTTGGTTGAAATACTTAATGAGAAGTCCATTACAAGAGGGGAGATAGCGATCATAGTTGATGAAGAAGGGCCTACATGGATGACCCCGATCATAAACTATCTAACTGATGAGACCCTTCCTAGGGACGAAACGGAGGCACGACGCGTCAAAAGGAAGTCACAACATTTCGAACTCCGAGATGGCGTCCTATATAAGCGTTCCTTCCTACAACCATGGTTGCGATGCGTTGGGCCACGCCAAGCTAGTTATATGATTAGTGAAATACATGAAGGGTTGTGCGGCATGCACGTAGGCCCTAGATCAGTATTAGCACGAGCTCTACGCATATGATACTATTGGCCAACAATGCATCAGGACGCACGAGACATGATTCTTAAATGCAGCGATTGCCAAGTACACATGCTAGTACCGCGACATCCGCAACAAGAACTAACACCCATCACATCCCCATGGTCATTCTACAAGTGGGGAATTGACAGCGCATGTCTTTTTCCTGTAGCTGCAGGGGGCGTTAAGTTCTTGATCGTAGCTATGGACTACTTCACTCGCTGAATAGAAGCTAAGGCGATCGCAACGATCACGGGCAAACAGGTAAAAAAGTTCGTTTGGGAAAATATTGTATGTCGTTTTGGGTTGCCAGGGGAGATCATTTCGGATAACGGAAAACAGTTTGCGGACAATCCGTTCAAAGATTGGTGTGCGGCGTTGAACATCAGACGGCGCTCGGCATCAGTTAAAGACCCACAGACTAATGGTCTAGTGGAGCGGGCGAATAGAAGCCTAGGTGAAGGAATCAAGGCGCGCTTAGATGAAAGAAGCGCCAAATGGGTGGACGAACTGCCACATGTCCTATGGGCACATATGACAATGATCAAAACAGCCAATGGGGACACTCCATTTGCGCTAGCCTATGGAACTGAGGATGTTATCCCAGCAGAAATTGGGATGCCAACAATCCGCACGGCGGAAGTTAACGTCTTCACAAACGATGAGCAACTCCGGGTCAATCTAGACTTGTTAGAGGAGAAACGAGAGATAGCAGCCATCAATGAGGCTAAATCTAAGGCACGTATGAAAGCTATTACGACTCCAAAGTCAAGGGTGTTTCCTTTCGACCGGGGGATCTTGTCTATCGTACTAACGAGGCAAGTCGCGCGGAGAGCACGGGGAAACTTGGTCCAAAGTGGGAAGGGCCGTATGAGGTCACGGAAGCTTTGGGGCTAGGCGCGTACAAGTTATGTGACATGGATGGCCGTGACTTAGATCGTACATGGAATATTTGCAACCTTAAAAGATGCTACCTCTGAAAGGCTACGACCTCCGCATGGACACTTTGCTGTAGTCAGCTTGAATAAAGATCCATGTATTTTTTTTACTTTTATGTTTTCTAGGTTCTATTTGTCTTAGGATTTTAATTCTGTCAAAAAATCATAACCGTTATAAAACGCAGCGGTGCCTAGCTAGCTCCACGGCTTGTTCTTCTGAAAATTATTGTTTTGTGTTCTTAGAGTTATATTTTATTTCTCTTATGTGTTATTTCTTGTTAATATGAATTCATTTAGCCATACATGTACTGTTCGCTCTCAGGCGGAGTAAGAGGATTAAGTGAACCTAATAATTCAACTTGTCGCATAAGAAGGATGCAACCCCTGTGACGCGGATCATGTATCCTTACTAGACACCTTATTTACAAGACTTTGTAATAAGTTCCCACATGCCGTACTTACATAGTGTCGGACGTGATAAAGACACACATTGCATGTCTAGTAAATTATAGGCTTAGTTTTATTCTTGATCAGCCGTGACACGTCATGCAAAACGAATACATGATATCTAAAGGATAAAAACAAGTTTCAAAATAAACAAAAGTTGCCGTACTCACCACGGACATATATCATGATAAATATTCTAAGTGTTTACATATGGAATTACAAATTAAAGTCGTGGACAACCACGAACGAATATAACAAATGTTTACAACAGATAAACTACATAGAAGGCAGGAACTCCCCTACTTCTCTCTTTCCTTCGGCTATCAAGGCACGAAGAGCTTCACCACGAGCTTCCTTTCCGCTACTCGCCCTGGCTAGGTTGGCCTCCAATGCCTCATCCAATGGCTTCTCACCCTTCACGACCTTTAAACTTGCATCATATATTGGAAGGGTGAGCTGGATTGGGTCTGGTGTAAGCTTCGCCATGATTTCCTCATTAGATGCATCCTTCATAGCCTCAAAGTCAGGCAAGAAGGGGTACTCCAAATCCCCCAGGACGGCCATGGATGCGGTTATTTTTGCTTCCACCCCGGGGTTATAGTAGGCATGCTGGGTGATGTCTTCATTTTTGCTCATTAATTCAGCAGCCTTGGTCAACCCCTCATGCCTGTCGTGGTTAATGCCATCTGACACGACATCAACAAAGGCCTGTAAAAATTGTGGTGCCTCCATCACTCTTGTCACAGCCAGACGTGCCCCTTGGCCCACCATCCACCTACGACCAGCAATGGCCGTAAGAAGTAGGGGATATAACACTTCCACACAGTCAGTGGCCAGCACGCTCAGCTCATGCTCCAACTTTCCCAAATCCTCGAACATTTTCTCCTCCACATCAACCCGCTCCTTACTGAACTCTTCCTTCAGCGCCTCTCACTCCTTTGCAAGGGCGGATGCTTGGTCAGCTGCGGTCTTGGTCGCGGCTTCGGCTGCGACTACCTATGGAAAAGATTAAGGTTAATATAGGATGAGAAAGATAAGAGTGGTGTTACACACAAAGTTCACATAAACATGTAAGGATACGTACCTTGCCGTTTTCCGCCTCGAGAAGAGCTTCCAACTCAGCAATACGCTCGTCACAGGCATTGGCGTGGTTTGTTTGTTCTTTTATTGTGGCCTCAGCCACGGCCACATCCGTCTGCAGGGAAGCAATTGTCTTCTCGTGCTTCTCCACCAGCTCCTCCCTGCGAACCATCCTCCTATCAGCACGACACACATATGCCAAGGACTCCTCAAACCGGCACCTTAGGGCCGCACGAAGTGTTATCTGGTGCGCCGTTGCCACATTAAACTGTTCAAGGAGGAACCCATGGTTGAGTTCGTCCAGGTCTTGCGCCAGTGTGAGAGGAGTCAAGTGGTCCAAAAATTCCTTGCACTCCGACTCTACCTCTAGCCTTGTCAAGCTGGACAAATTCCAGACTAGGCGAAGGATGGAGTCCAGGCCTACGGGCTGGGGCTCTTATACATGAGTAGGGGAAGGAGATAGTGGAGCGTCAAACTATCATGGGGGAAGGCTCCCTCTCAACTTCATTCTCCTGCGGCACGGCTGTAGGATCTACCCTGTTATTTGGCCAACACTTATAAGTTTTTGGAGTTTTTTAAACAAACATACAAGGGTATGAAAGGAAATGCTTACGTTGTAGCCGTGGTGGGGGCTACGACGCTCACTGGCTTTGCCTTCCACACATGTGTGTTTACCTGATCCTCTGTTACGGCAGGATGAGGAAGGGGGTTGTCTTGCGGCAATGTGGTGCTGCTCCCTTCTTGGAATTGGGGGTGATCTTCCCTAAGCCTCTTGGGGGAAGCATTGAATTCCTCCGCCTCCGCCTCCGCCTCCACCTCTACCTCTTTCACCACCCTCCTGGTGGATTTTCGCTTCCTGGAAGTGGGTTTTGGCTGCCTGGAGGTCCCAGTCTCATGCGCCACTTCCTCTTCCTCTTCATTATCATCACCAAACATACGGTTGATGGACGGATCAGTTTGCTTCTTTTCACCTTGGATGGTGGTGGCATTCTCCAATAACAGCTCACCACCATCTTCATTGGTGAAGTCTAGTGGCGACTTCTCCAACAAGGGTCCCTGTTCATCTGACCGCGGCTCAGTTGTTTCTTCTAGAGAAATGGTCATGCTAGCACTCGTGACGAGTAAAGGGGGCTCGCCCTCACGTAATGGCCGGGATCCCTCCGCGACCTTGCTCGGGTCTCCTTGGCGTAGTAGCCTAAATAGCTTCATCTCTCCGGACATACGCATACATATATGTTAGTATGATTGCAAGTGTTATTATCACATTTATATGAACATACGTATATAAGGAAATACCTACCCTGCCTACGCTCAGTTAGAAAGCACATATATCTATCCCCCCTCCCAAAATAGTTAAGGCTGATCCCTACTAAGCATAAGAAATGCTCCGGTAGGTCCTTGTGGAAGTCAGTACGGTGGGTGTCTAACGTTTTTACATCCCGACTGCTATACTCTCTAGTTGGGGGAAGATAGTCGTGACGCAATTTAGTTTTGAGAACAAAGGTCGTGGGAAACACTTTGGAATCTACAAAAAAGTAGTGGTCGTACCACTTCTTAAGGAAATCTAGGGGTTTCCTATAACACATAGGGGCGGTCGCGGATCGTTTTTTAAATGACAACCACCCATTCATCATTTGGGGGACGTAAAAGACCCTAAATAAGCTCACGGTGGGGGCTACCTCACAAGTATGGCATGTGAACTCAAATTGGTTAATTTTACACGCTCCTATACAGTGGAGTTGGGATATATGAAAATCATAGTATGCCAGAATATCTACAAGGAACTTAGATAGAGGGATGCTGTAGTTTGCCGAGTCCAATAGGCGCGTGTAAACGCCTATTTTCCCAGCAAGAGTGTCTTGATAGCTTCACCATCACTTGGATAGGTGGGGTGTACACTCTCAGGAATGTAATAATCAGACAAAAAATCCACGTATTTGTCCGGGGACATCACGTTAAGGACGGACGTGATAGTGAGGTTATCTTTCACCATGATTTAAGTATGAGTAGAAAGACACGATGATCTAACATGATACGGTGGATTTCTGTGGAAAATAAGGAGAGGAATGAAGGAAAAGTGCAAGTATAACAATAGTGGAAAAGAGTTGTTAACTGTGTGTGTACACAGTTACACGCACCAGCTTTTTATAGGGTTGCCTCGAGTTACGAGGTGCCCTGGATGATTGCCACGTGAAATCCACTAAGCCCATCTAACGGATGGGATCGCTGACACGACTGAACCGTCAGAGGGACCCACGGGTCACCTCTTGATCAGTTTTGAGGAGCTCGAAAGTGGGCCCATATGGTGCACTTTTGCAGTCAAACATGCGAACCATGCCTATAATTAATGCACACATTAATATTGTCCCGGCCGACCGCTTTTATGGTGCGGATATGTTTGCAACATCGATGTATAAAGGACATTGGTTAGTCTAGAGGTCACGCCTACGGCTGTAACATCTAGACTGGGGGGACATGATGACGTATAGCCTCCAAACCGGGTCATGGACCCTGCCCACGGGTACTACCCACATCCGGCCCATCAGGAATGGGTTGGATTAAGTCATTTAAAGCCTATGGGCTTCGAATGAACAGTGGCCGCATAGATGAGTGCGACCCACGGCCCGACACGGTCGGTACAAGGCTAGACAGAATCGCAATCTTATTAGGATTGGGATTTACCTCAAAATATAGGATATATACTCACCATAATTAGAAGATAACAATCAAACTAATTATGGTGCGTATCCTTTGCTTGGGTATCAGCGATAGCCCATTAGGGTTTCACTGCCTATATAAAGAACCCCCAAGGGTTCAACAAAGGTATCACATTCTCTACACTCTCAACCTACAACCGATCCTTAACCCTAATCGATTACTTACTCTCACGCTGGAGTCTAATCGTGGGACACGTGCCCACTCTAAGCTTAACGCGTGTTGTTTTAGTGTGCAGGATCTCAGCAAAACATTCACTTGGTGCAAGAGCCGGAGCCCAGCCTACCCGAATTAAAGCTAATTCGGGTTAAGCAATGATCATCCAACTTTTGTATTAACATAACCTGTCCTAGCCGGTCACATTACCTATATTAGAAAACATTAGCCAGTTTTTATAGCTACACTGGTAATAAAATTAGTAAATTACCTAGATTTGTAAACGACGCAGAGTACATTAACAATACATGAACGTAACCCAAAAATATATGAGTGAGTTGTGGTTTAAATGTATTTTCGTTGGTATAAGTTAATTAAGTATTACTACATAATACAAGTAAAATAATTTAAATTCAAAGTTATCGAAGATTAATTTTAAAAGTCAATGATGTACATTTATTTAAGGAGAGTTGAGATCTATATAGACACTTAAATTAGCATAGACCTATCCAACCAATTATAATCACTCATTTTTTAAAAAACACACTTCCCACTACTTTTTTAAAAATTAAATATCTCACAAACGGTAAATAGTCAAACGAAAAAAATACACAAATGTGACGAGAAAAAAATATACAGTCTATTATATTTATATGAAAATTGTACTGTGGGGGTTATCCACATCCATATCTCAATATGCACCACATACACAAATTCAAATAACTCTAAAGAAAAATAACGGGCACTAGATTTGGTTGGTTCGTGTGTCATCTTCCATATCTTAATTTTAAAGTGTGTTATTCATTTCTGAGCCCAAAATAAACACCATGACTACACTAAAACTTTGCAAAACTACTACTTTACGTTCATCATTTCTTACGCATCACCCTATAGATACTCGTATCAACATATCAAATATAAACGTAAAATCTTATAAAAGAACAAAGTTGGCATTAAGAGCTAGTGTTGATGGCCAAGAAGAGAAAAAGACCTCCGAGAAACGAAGCTTTTTGACCTTAGAGGAAGCGGGTCTAGTCGAAATGTCTGGTTTAGCCAGTCACGAAGGGTTTTTGTGTCGCTTGACGGTACGTTTTCTTTGATAAAAATTATAGTTTATAAGTACACATATAAAAGATGTTATGAATAGTAATGTTTTAACAATTAAATCCACCAACGTTGTACTATTTAATAGACTTGGCTAGCCGCGGAACTTGTTGCCCTTTACCTTAAAATTATGTACTATAAAGCTGTGTTTTGCGGCATTCTAACAACATGTGTACGATTCTTATGGTATAGATATCCTCGTTAAATCTTTTGAGGGTGATAGCGGAGCAAGAAGAGTGTAGTATTGAGGAACTAAACGCGGGAAGGGTGTGCGATTGGTTTGTTAAAGACAAACTCAAAAGAGAGCAAAACTTGGATTGTGTTCTTGAATGGAATGAATCCGATTTCGTACTATGAGATATCATTGTCCTATGGTTTAATTCATATATATGGTTATAAATTGCTCATCTTACTTGAGTTCTATGTGTTTAAAACTTGTTTCGAAACATGCACTTATGCTACCTGCTTGCTTCAAGTCCAACTCACTGCCGATAATACTTCTGTCACTGACAATTATTATCTTTAGATGTCGAGTTAACTAAATAATTAGAATTTGCTTGAACTATACACAAAATGTTAGTATGGTACTGCTTGTGTAAACATATATGTGCTCATAGGACTCAAATGACTAAATCAAGTCAAAGTCAAATAGATTACGACGAACTGACTAATCTTTATCGGTTATCCGGAATGAATCCGTCAATGTCATCCATGTTTGTTCAAACATATAGTCTGTGAAAAGGTCCAAAAATATAACCCACTCGATAGGCTACAGTTACAAAAAATAACCCAGTCACCCGTCATACCACCCATGGCCTTCTCATAGTTAAATGGTAAGATACTGAGTGTTTGTTATCATGGAAGTGGCAAATTGGGATGGGTCGTTCGTCGTTGGGATGAGTTCATCAGTTCCTGTGAAAATTCTTTGTATGACTTAGGAGATTTTATGAGTAACCTTTGACCCGCTATCGTTTTTAGCTATTTCGTTAAACAGAACCAACCCATTTGAAAGTTAACGGGTTAAAATTGTCAAATCTTTATTTGTAAAAGTTCGTATGTTATATTCTTAGTATACGAGTGCTTGTTGCAGAAATAGAGATAATTGGCTCTGCAGCAAGTGGAAGGAGAAGACTCGGTATGATAACAAAATGTTTCGTTTCTGAAACTGTGAGTTAAATTTGTAATCTTAGAGGTAGAATACTCCATGTGTATAATCTAGACAATACTCACTCGTGTAATTACCAATTAGTTTGTCCGTTATAGTTATCTTAGCTAATGGTTAAATATCAAGAGCTGCACGTATCTGAATCTGTAGCACACTGTTAAGATCTGCGGTCGGGACAAATTTTCTTATCTTCTATGATATTGGACCACTAGTTTAAACAAAAAGCCACACACATCTATTCATCTAGCCACTTGCGGGCTGCGGCTTTGTTTTATTTTCATGGAAACTATGGCCAATCGACTTCTAAATTTCTCCCTGTATAGATATGACTCCTTTCTACTTAGCCAATAAGGATCGTATAAGCCATTTGAGCAGGGCATGCGTGGCAGCTAGTGTAGAGGGGCACACTTACTGCTGTATACTCCGTGAATAAACCAAGATCACGGCTCTTTGATGTATAATTTACTGGAATCATTTTCCAGGACACTGATGCTTATAGAATTTATGCGTTTGTGTCATCTCCAGTTCTTGATATTGGCTTCGGAAACTTGAATAATCGTTAAACATTGACTCTTGTTTGTGGTTTGTTTATGTGTTTTAAGGTTCGTCAGTCAAAACTGTTACCTAGTTATCATTCAGGTATATATCGAACATCAAATAAAACAACACTTCTTTTATTGACAACCGGAGAACAATTATATTACAAAGCCAGAATTCACCACTGTTAGCATCTTCGGATACATCCTTTCAGTTGTCCAATGCACGTTTATTAGAATGCACTATTTTATTGGTTCGATACATGGGAGTTATTAAGAGACCATATTTATATCCCATCGACGCAAATCCATTCACCCACAAACAGCTTCTGGCAGTTCAGATTTGGGTTGATGAAATCGAAGAATCCAGAGCTCAGCTTGAACTTTTGAGCAATGTCAAAACAACTATCTCCACTTTGCACGCCGATGACAGTTTTGCAAATGGGGGTTGTTCTTGTAAAATCTATTTGAAATTAGCATAACGTTAATTGAAATATAAATTAAATGGCGTGAAATGATATGCTTAAAAACGTGCACAGGACTTTTAGGCTCACCAAAAGATGTCGTTGTGCCTTCACTTATCGTCAAGATACTCACGAAAAGGAACACTAAAAGCAGGCACGCGACTGTTGTTTTGTTGTTCTTAGCCATGATATCGTGTGATAATCTTACTAGTTGTAGAAGTATGAAAGAACGATTTGGTTTTTGTAAATGTTAATCTATTTATAGAACTGATAACTGATAACCGATAACGCGACTAACACATAAACCAAAACAACATCGATGAAACTCGATGTTGATCTAACCAATGAAATTAGTTGTAACAATGCTAGTATTAAGTACTAGTATAAACCATAAAACGATGCCATATTCTATTCATGTTCGAACATTGTTTGAGTTTATTGATTATAAAAGCAAAAGGCACAGCTTCATCCTGTCTCGTTAGTTTGTTCTCAACCATGATTCCAACAAATTAAATGACAAAATTATCTAGGATGAGATCGAGAATAAGTACAGTTTGGGTCTTGAGAATGACGACATATTAAAATGTTCATACATATGTTTAGTGGCGGATTTCAGTAGGGGCCTGGGAGGGTTCCGGACCCTTTTTGTGACGAGTAGTGTAACTATTACTCATTTCGTCTCCTTCAGTTTTTTTTCCTTCTCAAAGTGCTATCATCTGAGGGTTGTTAAACCACTTGATCGTATTATAAAAAACCTTTTATTCTAGAGATCCAAATGAAAAAATATAGGTTAATGACATTTAGAATAAGCATTTTCTTGGGCCCTTTTCAACCAAACGAAGATTCATTTCTAAATCTCCAAAGAACCCAAATAGCAGTTTGGACTATGACATCGAGGAGGAGGGGAGACTGGGAGTTTGCCGACAGATTAGAGTGATCCGCAAGATTGACCACAACAACAGTGCAAGAGAGTGCCTATCACTAAGATTCCATTATTTGAAAGTATCATTACAAATATCAATCTGCACTTTGCATTGGCCGAAAAGATGAAACTCTTTGTCAATTCCATCATAATAAATGGGACATCTAACCGTGTGGAGATCATTACCTGATTACCTCTCATATCAAGATTGTATCTAGTTGGAAGACGCTTGGACGCTCATTTAGAGCTCCCCAAGTTGATATGTTTATCTTAATTGGGATAAAACGGTCCCATCTAGTAGCAGAAAGGCTAGCGTACGTCATGTTCATGATGAGAAGTCTTATTGCTTTTATTAAGAAACCAAATGAATTATTACAATGAAGCACCCATTCGTCTTCGGTGCATGAGATTAAGAGGTGTATTTGAGACACTAAATTGATAAAGTCCTCAACATGTATATATGTAATAGCTCAATGAAGAGTCTCAAATGAGTCTAGACGCGTTTTAAGAAATACAGTAAAGATCAAAATTCTAAATTGCATAAGTAAGTAATCAAACAAAGTAACTTTATTTATTGATAATCGGGTAAACCAAACCATACTGTAAATCCGTTATTAACATTGCATACACATAAAAGCATTAGCAACAATTGTTGATCCATCAACTTCATAGGTAAAATCATTTATGGAGCCTTTAGGAATAGTGTGATTAGAAATGTTGGATTAGTACTCCACCGACACAAATCCATTCACCAACAAATAGCTTGTTACAGTTCAGATTCGGGTTAACAGCATGGAATAAACGAGTGCTTAGCTTGGATTTTTGAGCGATGTCAAAACAAGTATCTCCACTTTTCACGCCAATAACTTTAGTACAATAAGGAGTTCTTCCTGGAAAGTTCATTGAAGAAAACAAGGCTATATGAGACATATTAACATAGATTGGGTATGGTTAATTCATGTTTACGTAAAAGACTTACCGGCAGAGGTAGTTCTGCTTTCGGTTATGGTTATGATGCCAACAAGAACAAATGCTAAAAGTATGCAGATCACTGTTTTGTTGTTGATGTTAGCCATAATATTTTGATCTTGTAGAAGTTTGAAGATATAATTTTGCTTGAATAAATGCTAATCTATTTATAGAACTCATATCCTCTAACAATCCTAACACATAAAAACAAATAAACAGCATCACTGCATCAGTACATATCAATTTGATCTAAACAATGAAATCAATAGCTAAAACTACAAAAACAAACGTTAAGGATCCTATAACAAATTGAATTTTGTTAACTATAACTTTACATACTGTTGGAAGTTTAATCCAATTAATCTTTGGATTAGGCCCAACCCGAAACCCATAATATGACATTTATTTAGGTATACATAACGTTTAGATTAGGTTGAATCATATACTTTTATAGAACCGATATGCCTGTTCATAGAGGCAACGATTCATTGTGTATAAATATGTAGGAATTCTGTAAATCAAAGCAACCCTATTCGATTCAATATAGCAGATTTATATTTAGGGTTCAATCCCTTTGTTCTTGTTCTTTTTTATTTATTATGATGATGATGTTCATGAAAGTTGCCTGATCATTCGATTCTGGAGAAAACGCCCATCAAGAACCTGTGTAACATTGGTATGAGAGTGAAGGGATCAAGCAACTCCAAAATCATGGAGTTATCATCAAGAAAGAAAGTTTTTTTTTCACAGTTGTCTTATTTGGTTTATGATAAGCAACAAGTTTTCTTAAAGATTTTTTAAGTTTTTATTTGGTTTATGATAAAAACAAGTTTTTAATATTTTTCAAGATTTCTTGTTTGGATTATGATAAGAAAAGATTTTCAAAAGGATTCTTATTTGGTTTATGATAAGAAGAAAAAAGGAAGAAGGAAAAATTGGCAGATTTGAAGATTAAAAAAGAGGAACAAGATGAAAAGAAACAACATGACAGACTCTTGTTGCAAAAATAAGGAAGAACACATTCTGTCTTCACATGAAAAACGCAAGGAGTGCATGAAAGTGCGGGAATCACAGAAGATGCAAAAGAAGATTTTCAGCACGGAACAGATTCATGAAGAAATTAAAACAAAGAAGAACTTCTGCAACATACTAGAAACCATGAAAGATTGAAGCATCGGGAACAAGAAGATTGAAGGATCAAAGATTAATTAGATTAGGGGGAAATATGTTGGAAGTTTAATCTAATTAATCTTTGGATTAGGCCCAACCCGAAAACCATAATATGGCAGTTATTTAGGTATAGGGACATAACGTTTAGATTAGGTTCTATCATATACTTTTATAGAACCGATATGCCTGTTCATGGAGGCAACGATTCATTGTGTATAAATATGTAGGAATTCTGTAAATCAAACCAACCCTATTCGATTCAATATAGCAGATTTATATTTAGGGTTCAATCCCTTTGTTCTTGTTCTTTTTTATTTATTATGATGATGATGTTCATGAAGGTTGCCTGATCATTCGATCCTGGAGAAAACGCCCATCAAGAACCTGTGTAACACATACAATGCCATATTTTATTCATGTTCGAACATTGTTACAATTATATGATTTAAAAGCAAAAGCCGCAACTAGCTACATCGTGTCTCATTAGTTTGTTATCAACCATATTCCAAACACATAAAAGGACAATCCATCTATCGTGTACAGATAAAGTTCCAAATTTATCTTCTAAAGGATCAATACTAGTATAAGATAATAATCTTTTAGCATGAAAAAATGATATTAAGGCATATTAATACTAAGAACTAGATTATCCTAGATATATATAGGTTCAGACTTCTTTGGCGAAATCTCATATGATGCTCACCTGGTTTGATATGTCCAGATATATTGTGAAGTTAACCAGTTTGCAATCTATCTTAAATACTCCATACTACTGAATACACACGCCGATCTACATCTTGATCACTAACACTATGGCTTGGCATTATACTGATCACTTTCTCGGTAAAATTGCTGAATGGGTTATCGATGGACGTAAATTAAACTCTAAGTAGACGTACGGGGTGCATTAAAGAAGAATATGAAATACCACTCGAAAATCTGATTCCTTGGTTGAAGTTGGTAAATAAAAATTGTTAACGGCCAAGAGCTCAACAAGTCCACATATAATCTCAAATTTCATAGTTAAACCAAATGGTAATAAATGAAGTAGACAACAAGCTCTATAATACTCCCTCTCTCGTACACGAACCAGCATACAACTCCCCTTTCAACTATAGTCCGGATCCACAAAATATTAGATAAAACCCTTTGTGTAAACCCTTTGTGTAAACACATGGGAGACTTATAGACAGACACCCTTAAACATAATTGTATTCGTCACGGACACTTAAACACACGCTTAATTAAACATGGATATTACAACGATATTAGACTCATAAACACGAAAAAAACACATCACAAACTAGTTCAAACTAAGGTTCCCATATCATCGTAAAGGTCGTGAAGTAGTGCCGCTGAATCCACTGTGTGTCTATCGGCATTGCGGGACAACTGTAATGTACTCTCAAGTACCTTTATTTTTCCATTCAAGAGCACACAGTTTGCATACGTTGAAGAGCTTGGAGAAGAAATTGGAGTCCTTGAAGGTCTTGAAGAAGAGCTTGGAGGAGAAAAGCTCGTTGAAGGTCTCGAAGAAGAGCTTGAAGGAGAAAAGCTCATTGAACCTCCAAGAGAATTGACAAGTAGTCTGACTCGTTCGTTTTTCCATAAAAAATTCGCATCCATATGAAACCGGAGGTTCCACTTTTAAATATGGACAAGCATAGTACTGTCTACCAAAGGTATCTTGTTGCCACGATTGTCGAAGAACTACATCTTCACGTCCACACCTACACGGAAAAGCTTCATGCTTCAACATCTTCATAATAACAATGTGTTTGTGATGATAAGTGTGTGTGATCTGCTGGCGGTGATCGAGGTGGTGGTGTATGCGGTGATGATTGTTGTGAGGATAAGAATGAGTGTGTGTAAGGATAAGATAAGAAGGAGGAGTGTGTGTTATGTGTGATTTGCATGTATGGTGATAAAAACAAGGATAGGAGTATGTGCTTTATAAGGATATATGGTGATAAAAACAAGGTACATATATCATCTCGACTCGTCCGTTCATCATCTCGTGTTTACATATACCTTATAGACTCATCCGTATAGCATAAGCTGTGTATATTTCCCATCTCTACTGTTGATCCCTTTGAATGGATCTATATTCTGCTAAGAATTAGTATAATAGTTCGTAATCAAACTAGAACACTTTGAGAACTCTTACTCAACTAAATAAGTTATGCGGAATCTAAGTTATAAAGCAAAGAAGAACAAAATTACTTTTAACTATTCGATTCTCTTATTAATTGACTTGAATGAGGTACAATGGACTCATCATACCTATGTTCCATTTATAGAGTAAGGAACCCTAGAACCTTTAGAATATTCTATAAAGATAAGTATATCACACACGATATCTTATCAATATTCTAAGCTATTAAGTATATCACATAAGATATACTCTAACTATAACTATGACATATCTTTTACAAAGATATATTCGTCCTAATCAATATAACAGTACTTGTACTTACACTAACAGTACTTGCTATGTACCGCGTTAACACTAACGGTACTTGCCAACACTAACAGTACTTATACTTATGCTAACGGTACTTGACACATTACAAATAATTCCCAACATCTACTCAAATTACTTTCTTATTATCGAGCGATCAATATGTTCATCATCTCTTCTATACATATATCATCTCGACTCGTCCGCTCATCCTCTCGTGTGTACATATACATTATCGACTCATCCATATAGCATAAGGTTTGTTGTTGCGGCTTCTTGTGGTTCAAGTGTTGATCGTGGTTTACTTAGGTTTCAAGTTAACGGTCGGGTTTGCTTGTTCGGAATCAAGGTTTTAGGGTTATACTAATTAATCTGATTTGCAAGAAAGGTATTTTCTTGTGGCTCAAGTTTCGATCGTGGTTCGCTTGGGTTTCAAGTTAACGATCGGGGTTGATTGTTCGTAATCGAGGATTTAGGGTTATTCTAATTAATTCGATTTGCAATAAGGGCATTTTCTTGTGGTTCAAGTTTGATCGTGGTTAGATTGGGTTTTCAAGTTAACGATCGAGTTACTTGATCTAATCGAGGGTTTAGGGTTATCCTAGTTAATTCGATTTGCAAGAAAAGGTTTTAGCAACAACGGGTATATTACACACGGCTTGCGAGGCTTGTCGATAAAGTTGGTTAAGAAACAACTTGACTAGGTTTGTAAATCGGTTTTGAAAAATTAACAGTACGACAAGGGTTACTTCAAAACGAGTCGGGTACTTTCTTGATTCAGGTTGTCGATTAGTTGGATAGGTTAATTTCCAAGGCTCAATCGATATTTGAGTAAGAAAGGGTGTTCATTTGAAGGGTTACTTTGTTTGATCGATTTCTAAGAAGGTTTGTCTTATGGTTATATCGATAAAGCAATGGGAGTTCATAATTCGTGATTGTGAGGTTTAATATATCACAAGGTTTAGCAAATTACCGAAGGGACTTTGTCGGTTTATGATTGTGAGGTTTTTTACAAGGTTTAGCAAACAACAAAGGGAAAAAATGGCTAGTTCTATAACTAGGTTTAACATCGAGAAATTCGATGGGTTTAATGTAAATAAGCATGGAGGCTCAAAACAAGTTGGGTTCAAACAACTTGGTCCTAGTGTTAAAACAGGAGTCCATGGAGTACAGGTTGATAAACGTGTTTGGTTTGAGGTGGAACTGTAGGGAGCTCAGGGGGATCGTGAAGCTGAGGTTTTTCAGGATAGTAATGATCATGTTGTAGGGGCTCAAATACGGTTTGAGGTGGAACTGCATGGAGCTCAGGTTGGTCGTGAAGCTGAGGTTTTTCAGGTTAGTAACAATCATGCTGCAGTGGGTCAAAGACGGTTGGAGGACAAACAACTTGAAGGAAAGACAAACACGGGCTGCTTCATTAATGAGCAGGAAAAGGTACACCTTGGTATAAATGTAGGGGCAAACATTACGGTAACCGGAGTACCTGGTCAAGAAGGTGCAAAGAGTAATGTTGCTGAGAAGAAGAAAGTGAAGGAGTCTATGAAAGCTAATCTAGGGAAATTAAAGAAGTACAATGCCTGGTCGACCAGGTGGTTCCCGGTTCGAGGTTCCAACATCGGTAAAAGGTGTTGAGTATTGGTTATATTTAAGTGTTACTCCTAAGGTGAAAATTGTTAGAGTATTAACATAGGTTAGGGACTTAAGTGTACTTTGTAATATAGATTAGGAATAGACTTGTATTAGAAAGTATTTAGGCTAACCTACTTAAGTTGGTTTATAGGAAGTTTTCTATTTGACTTAAGGAGGTGCCTACCCCCGCATCTCTATAAATAGGGATGAGGGGATCCTAATTCATTGTATTCTTCTTCCTCAATGTGGTCTTTATTAGGGTTATTAATAAAGATGTAGTTGAGGGTATACCGTGTGCATATATTGGTCGGTTCTTTATAGTCTCTCGTGTTCACTACTTGTGCTCGATATAACTCGCGATCTAGTGGTTCCGCGTTATCGAACTTCGAGTTTGTTGTCGGTATGATACAACAAAGTTGTTTGCAATGTCATAGCAAGTATCTCCGCTTTTCACTCCGATAGATGAGAAATAAAATCATATAATTAAAGGGAAATATGAACATACTTAATTTGTGGCTCACTTAAATATATATTCATACATGCAATTTAGTTTTTGACGTAACCTGATGTGAAATTTCTAAATCTAAATCACTTTAGTATAGATGATTCGTAAGTGTAAACTTACGGAATAATCGGGATAGAATTCCTCTTGCTTTCGGTTGTTGACACTATACTAGGGTATTTGAGATTGTTTATTAAAAACAGATTATTCATTTTGAAAATTAATAATCAGATAAATATCATTTTGAAAATGTCATTCTAGAAAATAGTGTTTCGATTTGATTATACTGTTTCAAATCGTAATAATCATATATTCAGTTTTTTTAGTGCTCGACAAATTTAATTATTTGATATGTAAAAAACTTAAAACAAACTTATTTTAGTTTTTCTCCATTTTGAAAATGAAATAAGTAGTTTTTCACGTACTTTTTTAAAACTCAATTTTGGAAGATTCTAAACGCAAATAATCATTTTTTTTTATTATCCAAACACTAATTTTAGCTTATCTCCATTTTGAAAAAGAAATAAAAGATTCTAGTTCCAAACGTAATTCCAAACACCCCGCCCTAACAAAAACGAACGCGAAAAACAAGCAAATGATTGCTTTGTTGTTCAAAATAGCCATTGATTATTCTAGCTACTGATGATAAAGCTTGTTGCTTATGTAATTTTCGAACTGATACTTTTGTTGTGCTTGGCGCTACCCTATTTTTTTTTGAACGGCGATTTTATTAGATAAAGAAAACTAGCAAGATGCTAGAAATTACAAAACCATAAGATATGGACTTTTAAGCCAGTCAATCCAATTGAACGACCTTTTACATCTATTCTTACACCATAAAAATGAAAAGGAAATGATATTATCGAAGAGTGAAGCCTTTGAGTGATGATCTTCATCAAAAAGGACCTTGTTGCGATAACTCCATAAAAACCCACCACATCGTATAGAACACACCTTGAAGTAATTCTTTGAGATTGACGGATAAACGAATTGACACCAACCAATTCAGAACTGTATCTTAATATAAACCAAAACAACATTGTTAAATCAGAAGGTTTTTTTTTAACGGCACCTCAATCTCAATGTTGATTGCACACATCGTGACATGTATTATTAGCTTTCAGGTGCATAATCATCGACAACTGTCGGTGATTTGTTTTACATCCTAGTTGGTCAAATCATGAATTAGTATAGCCACAAAATTTACTGTAAATTATACCATCATTTGACATGCGTCATCTTACCGAAGCAATTTATGGTCTCAACTCGAGCAAAAACTGAAACAAAACTTGATTTGAGTAACTGAACAATTCCGTAAATCGGCATGTATTGTCTAATAGTCATATATGTAGGTTTTGATTGTAGGTTTTGATAAATCGTGTATCTCATTAATCAATCAACAGAAACAATATATAAGGGATACAAAGAATGTTCTAGACTTGGGCTAAAGCCCGTTACATAATTACACAATAAACACTTTAGAATATGGGCTAACAATATAATGTACTACTATGCTTATCACTCCTATACAGAACCATTATTAATTCCCACTAATTAATTAACAGGAAGTTTCTATTCATTACAGTTTTAGGAAATATTAACTTCTTCTGGCTACAATAAATTGTAGTATATTGCAGTTTCATTAGCATTGTCCACACTATATAAATCAAACCAACACATGAGCTACATATCTAACTTGTTAATTGTTTCAAAACATTTACAGTACTTCTGCGCTTGCTAACAAATATGGCTATCGTATTCTTCTTGGCCACGCTGCTCGTTATAGCTTCAGGTTTTTATCTCTGCCATAAAATGCTTATTTTTTTTGTAAATTATCAATAAATACAAGAATTAACGGATCATGTGTATGCAATGAAATGATTAGAACAAAAGGAAAATCCAAATAAACGTATTTCTACTAAATTTCGTCCGGTTTAATCAGTGTTGAACACATAAATTTATAGAATTAACCTGAAGACATTAAAATTTCGGGTTTATGTTGATACTCATTAATACTAATAATGAAATTAGTACAAGGGTAAAATGCAATTAATATTGTTGAAGTGTTCCTTTGGTTTAATGTCCACTTCAATTTTTACGTTTTGTAAATTAGATCCAAAATTGTACACTAATACAATATAAATTGTGCTATGAATCACTAATGTTCTACTCATCACCAAATTGTGAAGATGTTCATAGTTCAGTTTTTCAGATACAAATGACTGAGGTATATTAAAGGTGAGTAGGTGACTAACCATGTTGACGTTTCAAAATCTCATCTTTTGTTTATGTTTTGATCTAGTTACATCAAAGTTCGTAAGAGGAGAATATGATCGAGGCTTCGAGACTAGACTTCGAGACCTCGATGCTTCTCAGCTTTGTCAAGATTGGTATCATTTCCTTCATCCTTTTTCAACAACTTTTTCTGTATCTGGACGTATCGAAACTCAACTAGAAAACAATAACAGTGCGTAAAAAATTGTCCAATACAGTAGTATGTTTGGCCTATAAATATGTCCCACATTTGATTGTTTAGTTTCTTTAGTGGCTCAATATAAGCCGTCACAAATTCTCTTGCGACGCAGATCATTCCCATGCATCAACTTTTACACATTTTACCCTATAAGAATAAAATATCTTATTATTAATTAAGAACGTAGTATTTATTTTGCAATTATTATATAAAAAGAGAAATTGAAATGCAGATATGCTTTATTTTTAGTTTAAGAGTAATATTGCAATCATATGAAAACGATGGTTAATATTGTATGATAGTTGCTGCTATTGTATACTGTACTACGTAATACTTAATATTGTTCTTCAAAATAATGTTTGATTTTTAATAGTTATACTATTATAATGCTCATACAGGGACAAATTGATTCAAGGTATAAGTTAGGGTAACATATAATCTTGAATCAAATGTGACTATGTAAATCACAAGTTAACAGCTATGCATAGTTACATACAAACACCACTAGAAAATGGAGCAACAACGACGGTCATTTCCGTCGGATATCCATCAAGGTCATTTCCGACGGATTTGCGAAGAAATGATATGTCGGTAATGCTTGGTCGCTAATGCCTATCCATTGGAACTCTGTCGGTTATACCGACAAAAATGGGCTTCGGTAACTCGTCGGTAAAATGTCCCTAAGAAATCTGTCAGAAAATTTCTGTCGGTAAACAGTCACAAAGATTAAAATTAATTTACAGCTTAATACTCAAATTTATGTTATACGTATCTGAAATGGCTAGAAAGAAATAGATAATTCACGACAAAATAGTTCAATTACCAAACCTCTATTTACAAATAATGAAGATGACACATTACTAGAAATGGATAATTCATGATTAAACATTTGTTTAGCATTCAAATAATAAGTTACAGTAAAAAAAAATTCGTTTAGCATTCAAATGAAACTAGTAATCGCCATTCTCTCTCGAGCTTGTTCACGAGCATCCGCCTCTAGTTCTCGTTGTCTCATGTGCTCTAGTACTTGATGCTCCACTTGGCGTTGTACCTCAATCTGCATATCTCTTTTGGGACTGTGTTCTTATTTCTACGTTTTCCTCTTGCAATCTTCTTATTGTCTCTTCTAAAGCTTGTACCTACACAAGTTACTAAACCCGCGCTTCGCCGCGGGTTGTGGGACGTTTCATTATTTGCTGCCCATTAACAACTAACAACTGATACTGATACTGCCATATGTAAGCTTCAATTTTGGAAAGTACAATGGAAACCATTGCGTTATAGTTGAGGCTAAAGAAACAACAACTTCGCTCTCTATAAAATGTATCTCAGTCTATTCACGACACTTAAGAAATTCAAAGAAACTCAACCTTGTCTTACTGTGTCTAGCGACACTATGAAATTATGTTTTCCCATTCTTCCTCACTATCCTTATACAAGGAGCATCTACATTCAAACTGGCGTTCACAACATCAAGAAATCTGTGACAGTTGCTGAATGCAACTGAAAGAGATAAATGGACAATATGTGAGCATCATACATGTTTTTTAGTAAAATTTATTGTAGTATGTCAAAAGAAATAGATAAATGCAGGATATGTGAGTAAGTCTCATATATTTGTTCGTTACATATGAGTCCAACTCCGTTATAGAAAGAAATACTAATAAACAGAGACCGTATGTCTACACATCGTCACATGAAACATATAAAATTCCAACGCTTCTTGCAACCTCGGACCGTGATTTTGTATATAAGCAATAGACCTGACATAGTACGAAATATCATGATCTTTATACATATCATAATCATAAGGGTCGTAGTCGACATCAGCATTCCCACAACTCCCTACTTCGTCCCAATAACCACCTATTAGTCTCATATCTCATACCAAACAATTTAGGAGCAAGAAATCTTGCTATATCATTATTCACAAATTTAACTACATTTTAATCATAAAGCTTACCTAAATATTCAATCCTTTTCCTTAGTATCGACTTTCCTTCATTATCCACGAGAGTGCATTTCCTTCAATAACTTTCTTTACGATCTTATATACTTTCATTAATAGGGGTAGAAAGTATATCCTCATAAAAAGGACATCATTAGAGTGAAATCCTTTTGGTTGCTCTCCTGAACCAACCAACTTTGAAGTCCCACCATTTGTATTTAAATCTTCGTTATTTTTAACTAAATTAAACGCATGGAAAAGGTTTGAGTTACTAACATCTTTACTAAAAATACTGCCGAACTTTAACTTTAACTTTAACTTTAGTATTTCCTACTTTAACTTTAACTTTAGTATTTTCTACATAGACCAGTACAACTCGGCGAACTTGATTGTTAGACTAGCTATGACTACAATTGTGTTGCATGCATGATGATTGCCCTCTAAGTCTTGTTTCATCTCATTCACGTTAATGGATACTGGCATATTTTTCTTCAAAAATATGAAGAATTACAAACAAACTTTGTAGAATGTACGAAGAGGTATGTGGACGTATGGTGTAATAACTTTGCCACAAAACTAATAACACTTATTTCAAAGAAGTGATTTATGTTTTCTCATAATTGATTATATGAGTTTTTCCTAAGATACTTACTAAGGTCATTTGACTAACAACTTATGATTCGTGTAGGTTTTGTAGACGGAGTACCGGTCATAAATTTCTTAAAGTTTGGAACAAAAACTCCAACTGTTGGACGCTTTCTCGAGAATATTAGTTTGTTTTACTCGATAATTACATGAGATAAGATTACTAAAACTTTGCACACAATATATATTTGGCACCTAAAAATGAAGAAGTCAAATGTTTGTTGCTCACGGGTAAACTTTTAAACTAAAGTAGAATATGTTAAATAGTCTACTCAAAGAAGTGTGATGCACTAAAATTTAACTTGTGATGCACCAAAAGAAAAACTTCTACCCAAGTGAATTTTTTCAAATAAAAATTAGCGACGAAAGAAAATTTTCTCACCAAAGCTTCATAATTGTTATGCACGTTTTTCTTTTGGTGCATCGTAGTTATAAACAAAGATGCATCACAACTATGACGCACCAAAATTAGCGACGAAAAAAAATTTTCTTTCCAAAATTTCATAATTGTTATGCACATTTTTCAAAGATACAAATATGATGCACTAAAATTTTAAACTATGATGCACCAAAAGAAAAAAAGTGCATCGCAATTATACATTTTTGTAATGTTTTGTTTTCGAATTTTTCTATTGATCTAGGTTTGCCAGCTAGGCTTTAGATCAACATTTTAGGGTTAAGGTTTTAGGTTTCTGTCTAGAAGTTAGGATTTAGGTATTTTTGTTTAGTAGGTAGGGTTTTTCGAGTTAGGTGTTGGGTTTTTAAGAGTTAATGGTTTCGTTTTCTTATGACTTAGCTGTTAGGGTTTAGGTTTCATTAGATTTAACTGGTTAAGGTTCTATAGCTTTACGTGTTTTTATGGATTAAGATTTAGTGTTCTTAGCGTTTAACGGTTAGGTTGAGGTTTTAAAGGTTTGTGGGTTTAAGTTTATGGTTTTTAAGGTTATGAGATAAGGATTGAGCGACTAGGATTTAGATTATTTAAGGTTTTGTGGTTAGGGTATTATACATTTAGAGGTAAGGGTTTAGTTCACCCTTTGGTGCTTCAAAATTATAAAATGGGTGGCATAACCATTATCGACTAAGCGAAAAGGTGCATCATTGTTATAATATCTTGGCGGGAACTTTTATCTTCTTGAAAATCATGTGCATTATAAGAGTAGAAAGTTGATTCTTGCAGTCTTGAAAAAAACCTCACCCTATATAATATAGACACCGTCACATTCAATGATAAAGATATATAAACTAATATATGTATATAGTTTGACAAAAATGTTTATAGAAAGTATTAAAATGTTTAATATATGTATACACTAGTATTGAAAGTCTCTAAAGTTGTTTTCTTCAAAGGAGAATTGTCCCGACATTTATTGTAGTTGCGATTATACAATGAATACATTATTTTATGAAAAGTACAATTATCCTTATAAGTATTGAAAGTATTTAAAAAATAATATAAAATTGTTTTGATTATCGTTCTCCTTATATGGAAATAAATTTATATAATTTTAATACTTATACGGATAATTGTACTTTCCTTAAAATAATATTTTTTCATTGTGTAATCGCAACTGCTATAAATTTTGGGACAATTCTCCTTCGAAGGGAAAAATTTTAAGATTTTAATACTAGTGTATATATTTATATTAATGATTTTAAAACTTTCTATAAAATCTTTTGTCAAACTATATATATATATATATATGTATTGATTTATATATTGTTCTATTTGAATGAGACACCGTCAACATACAAGTATTTCATTTTTGCAACAATAATTACAAACTTGATGGAAAGGTCATTTACCAATGATCATATGGGAATGGGATGTTTGTAATTTTGAATTTTGTTGTTAAAATATAAAATACCGGTATGTCTAAACATTCATTGTTGTAGACGTAAAATGTTCAAAATGAAATCTTGATGTTTCTAGAAAATGTATCTCAGAAAGCAAAACTCATGGCGATGGACACACATGAAGAGAACTTTTATATGGGTAAAAATATCATGGATTCGCTTTTGTTTGAAACCATGGATCATTTTCGATATGAGCAACTCGAAACATATAAGGGTAACTACTATGAAATTGAATCGCTTGACAGAATTAGGATTTGAGTTTTGGTTTCTAATTTTTTTTGGTAGAGATTTCAGGCCAAAAAGAGGCCTATAAATGATTTCATGGTGAAAGTCTAGACATACGTTAATGTCAAAATATGATGCATATTGATTGATTGGGTTGTTCATGTATGGAAATAAATGTTTTGAGCATTATACGTCAATTTATAAGGATGTTTGGGATTTCAGTGTGTGTTTTTGTGGTTATGAGGATAACGATCTTATAGTTTGGATAGTAAGATGGCCATTTTTTAGGTAATATGTAAATCGTTTAGGATAAAGACGAGAAAGATGATGTTAGTGCAGATTTAAACAATGTTGATTTTTGAAGATAAAAATAAAGAAGAAAAGCCATGAAATGATGATAGTGTTGAGTTTTTCCTCTGTAATGTTCAAAACATTAAGTTGTATACTTGAAGAAGTCAATCAATCAACATGACACGCGTATCGGCATTAATGTATGTTTGAACTTACTACAAAAATTTATTTATAGGCCTCTTTTTAGCCTGAAATCTCTAACAAAAGAATAGAATTCAAAAAGTAAAACCTAAATCTTTTGAGCAATTCAAGTTCATAGCAGTTCACCTCATATGCTCTAAATTTCTCATATCGGTATGATTCATTGTTTCAATCATAATTGAATATGTGACATTTTTACTCCTATCAGAGTCTTTTCATGTGTGTCCATCGCCATGAGTTTTGCTTTCCTAGATACTTATCCTAGAACAATAAAATTACGTTTTAAACGTCTACAACAATGAAAGATTTAACAAACCAATACTTTATATCTCAACAACACGATATCCAAAATCACAAACCTCTTGTTTCCATATGATCTGAAATATTATGTTTGTTAAACCTTTCCATCCTGTTTGTAGGTTCTATTGTTGCAAAACAAAATACACGTATGTATGTATCATCCGAGGATAATGATATATAAACTAATATAACTCATAACTCATAACTCATGATCCATAAATTCAAAAAGACGTGAACTCATGAAATCTAGTGTCAATGTTTTTCTCACAAACATCATAATTTTCTCTTTTAAACATTTTATGTCTACAACAATGAATGTTTAGACAAACCAATACTTTATATTTAAACATCTCATACTCCAAAACCCAATCTTCTTGTTTTTGCATGATCTAAAATGTTGTGTTTGTTGGATGTTGTCATCTTGTTTGAAGATTTCGTTGTTGAGAAAAGCTAAAAACTTGTATATAGACTTGGTACATGATTACACTATGATGAAAATAGTTCATAAGCAGTACGACTATTAATATTAAAATCTATAAAATTATTTTCGTTAATATAATCTAAGAACCTTAGCTTTCCATAATTGTTTTAAAAGTATTTCTCTTGAATGAAACAAACTTTATCATCAACAAACATTATTTTTATATTCATGCATTAATTTTAGTTAAGATGTTAAAGACATGATTGATATAACATAATAGTGTATCATAAATACATTTAAATCATGAAATTAGTTTCATTTTAAGTAAAATTATAAAAAAAAAATTTAACTATGTTAGTCATCACCTTCTTAACATCTTAAAAAGATAAAATAGTGTTTGTTGATTAAAAAATAGATTATTTCAAGAGAAATACCTTTTAGACAATTATGAAAAGCCACGATAATATAATAATGGGAACAACTTTATAGATTTTAATACCAATAATCGTACTTTTTATAAACTCTTTTGTCTAACTATATACACACATACATACGTATGTACTACGTATATATGCATGCATGCATGTATATATATGTGTGTATGTATTAGTTTATATATCGTTCTCTTTGGATGAAACATAAATACGTGTATTTTGTTTTTGAAACAATAAAATCTACAAATACGATGGAAAGATTTAGCATACATAACATCTCAGATCATATGGAAACAAAAGGTTTTTGATTTTGGAAGTTGTGTCGTTAATATGTAAAGTATTGGTTTGTTGAAACTTTTATTGTTGTAGACGTTTAAAACGAAATTTTGATGTTCTAGGATTTGTATCTAAGAAATCTAAGATCATGGCAATGGCCAACATGAAAAAACTTTGATACGAGTAAAAATGTCATGGATTCGCTTATGTTTGAAACAATGGAACTCTGCCATATGAGCGACTTAGAGCATCCGATGTGAACTACTATGAACTTGAATCACTTAAAAGAATTAGGTTTTTCTTTTGGAATTTTTTTGTTAGAGATATCAATATGCGTGGTATGTTGATTGATTGGCTTGTTCGGGTATAAAACATAATGTTTTGAATATTATACATGAAATTAAAATGATGCTTGAATTGCTTCTTCTTTTTCTTCCTTTTTGTTTGCCTACTATATTATAGGAACAAAAAATAGTGTTTCATCTAAATACGTTTTGTTTATTTGTTTTTTCTAGAGGTTTTAATATTCTTTCTTAACCAAATAGAGAGGTGCTTATTACATACTTTTATATAAAATATTTTAAATGTCTTTTTACTTTCTATATATATGGATCCTATGAGAAAAAACTTTAATTTGAGAAAGATGAGAACTACTTATAACAAAACATTGAGATAGGTCGATTTAAATTAGATGCATACCAATTAGCTTTGAAAGTGATTTAAAGTGAAAACAATACAAAGCATTATTAGTAACTCATTTGATGTGGGAACAAAAAAATACATATTATTCGTCTAATGGACATGATATATGTATTGTGTACATACATTTAATTTTGAGCTTAGGATACAATTATGGGTGTGTTTGACGACAGGTTGCAGTACGCAGTAGTAGAAGTAGGAGTAGTAGAAGTAGGAGTAGTAAGCAGTAGCATTTAGCAAGAGTAGTAAGTCGTAGTTGTTTGTTTTAAAAAATGTTTCATAACGTAGCTGTAAGAGATATAGTTAAGTTATAGTTAGAAAGTGTAAAGTTACTAAAAAAACATATAACCTAATTAAATAAATTATAAATGTTATTTTTAAAGGCATAAATATACTTTTATAATCAAACTGTTTGAAACAGTTTTGAAATTCTTCTCCTAACAAACATTTAAGATTAAAGCAGTAAACAATATTAAAATGCTTATTGAAAATACAAAAACTATATAAAAATGCTTGTTGCTCTTAAACACGCTTGCTACCAAACATATCCCGTTTACCTTAAAATAGATATCCTGGTTAAATCTTTTGAGGGTGATAGCGGAGCAAGAAGAGTGTAGTATTGAGGAACTAAACGCCGGAAGGGCGTGCGATTGGTTTGTTAAAGACAAACTCAAAAGAGAGCAAAACTTGGATTGTGTTCTTGAATGGAATGAATCCGATTTCGTACTGTGAAACGATACCATTTAGACTCTTTGTTCCCAGTGTGTACTCAATGTTGTGATTTGAGGATGTATTTAACACATGATATCATTGTACGAAGGTTTAATTCATATGGTTATAAATTGCTTATCGTACTTGAGTTCTATGTGTTTGAAACTTGTTTCGAAACATGCACTTATGCCTCCTGCTTGCTTCAAGTCCAACTCACTGTCCAATAAAAAAAAACAGAACCAACCCATTTACAAGTTAATGGGTTAAAAAATGACAACTCTTTAATTGTAAAAGTTCTTATGTTGTATAGTATACGAGTATTTGTTGTAGAAAGAGAGATACTTGGCTCGGCAGCAAGTTTAAGGAAAGACTCGGTATGATAACAAAAAGCTTCGTTCTGAAACTGCGAGTTAAATTTGTGATCTGAGAGGTAGAATACTCCATGTGTATAATCTGTTGAACTGTTGGCGGTTCAAATCAAAACAACCTTAACAACTTTCACCATAATTTAGACCAATATTTACTTGTGTAATTACCAATTAGTTTGTCCCTTATAGTTATCTTAGCTAATGGTTAAATATTAAGAGCTGCTTGTATCTGAATCTGTAGGACACTGTTAAGATCCGCAGCCGGGACAAATTTTCTTATCTTCTATGATATTGGACCACTAGTTTAAACAAAAAACCACACACATCTATTCATCTAGCCACTTGCGGGCTGCGGCTTTGTTTTATTTTCCTGGAAACTATAAATTTCTCCATGTAGATATGACTCCTTTCTACTTAGCCGATAAGGATCGTATGAGCCACTTGAGCAGGGTATGTGTGGCAGCTAGAGGGGCACACTGACCGCTATACTCCATGAATGAGCCAAGAGCATGACTCTTTGATGTATAATTAACTGTAGCATTTTTCAAGACACTGATACTGATAGAAATTGTTTGCTTGTGTCATCTGCGGATCTAGATATTGGCTTCGTAAACGTGAATAATCGTGAAAAAACTTGACTTATGTGTTTTAAAGTTACATAGCTATTATTCAAGTAGCGAAAATCAAATAAAAAACGCTTTTTATTGACAACGGGAGAACTTCTTATTAAAAGCCACAATCCACAACTGTTAGCTTCTTTGGGTACATCCACGTTTATTAGAACGAACAATTATATTGGTTCGATATATGGAGTTATTAAAAGACCCATATTTATATCCCATCAACGCAAATCCATTCACCTACAAACAGCTTCTTGCAGTTCAGATTTGGGTTGATGAAATCGAACAATCCGGAACTCAGCTCGAACTTTTGCGCAATGTCAAAACAAGTATCTCCACTTTGCACGCCAATGACAGATTTGCAAACCGGGGTTCTTGTAAAGTCTAATTGAAATTAGCATAAAGTTAATTGAAATATAAATTAAATGGTGCGGAATGATACGATTAAAAACTTGCAGAGGACTTTTAGGCTCACCGAAAGATGTTGTTGTGCCTTCAGTTATCGTCAAGATACTCACAAAAAGGAACACAAAAAACAGGCACACGACTATTTTGTTTTTGTTCTTAGCCATGATATCGTATCTTGATCTCATTGGTTGTAGAAATTTGAAAGGATGATTTGGTTTTTTGTAAAGGGAAGTGATATTTACACATACAACTTTGATTTGTACACATAAAAAGAATTGTACATAGACTTTTATGCCCTTATGTTGAATTTAACTTCCCCTCTTTCATTGACGTGGGAATATTACTGCTTCCCTCGGAGTTACTAGTCAGTTACATCTTCTTCCATAAATCCACACATATCACATCCTCGTCAATTAATCTATCAAAGTTGTATATATAATATTTTTGTTTATCTAGTTTAAATGAATTATCTTGTAAGTTTGTATTATTTTAATCAATCGATCATACACAACATGAAATAAATGTTCATGTTTTCTACGCCACAATATAATGGACAAAAAATTGATTACGTGTTACAATAAAAAATTCAAAATTTTCTTTTCAACAAGCATGCAACCTATCCAAAAAAGACGGAAGGATGTAAAATAGAACCAAATTCAATCACCATATTGGGTGTTCTTTGTTCTTTGCGTTTATAATCCAGAATTTGTTTCCTGCATAGATGGATTTGTATCTCAAATTCTCAATTATGAAAAGTTCAAAACTTGTCGCAAGATTTTCAACACGGTGCATGTTTTGTTAAATTCCTAAAGAGTAAAGACGCTTGATAAGTCTACCTTACATATTGCCAAGTTGTATACGGTCTACCTTACATATTGCCAAGTTGTATTCGGGCATCAAATACAGAATACTTATCCGTAAAATTGACATCGCCATAAAACTGAGGCGGTTGCTAAACTAATGCGGTTGAGAAAGAACATTGGTGAATTTCAAGACAAGTGCAGCATGTTAAACGGAAATCTTATTAAGTCAACTGAGTTTAGATGATCGAGAAAGAAGTTAATATGAGCCAAAAATCAGTAAAATGGGTTTGCTGCAAATTTTACAAAGAAAGTTTAAAATGATGGACTAAAACTAAAGAGTAAAAAGGTCTTTTTATTGTTGGGTTTATGTGTACAAATCAAATTGATATGTGTACATATCAATTCCCTTTTTGTAAATGTTAATCTATTTATAGAACTGATAACTGATAACCGATAACGCGACTAACACATAAACCAAAACAACATTGACGAAACTCGATGTTGATCTAACCAATGAAATCAGTTGCTATGATGCTACGAAAACAAACATCAAGAATTCGTTAAGAACTTGGATTACGTAAGTATTAAATACTATAAACCATAAAACGATGCCATATTCTATTCATGTTCGAACATTGTTTGATTTATTGATTATAAAAGAAAAAAAGATACAGCTTCATCCTGTCTCGTTAGTTTGTTCTCAACCATAATTCCAACAAATTAGACAACAAAATAATCTAGGATGAGATTGAGAATACAGTTTGGGTCTTGAGAATGACGACATATTGAATTGTTCATACTTATGTTGATCGGCAGATTTTAGTACGTAGGGGGCCGGGAGGGTTTTGAGCACGTTCTGAGGAGCAGTGTATCTATTACTCATTTCGTCTCGTTCAGTTTTTTATTTCGTCTCAAAGTGCTATCATCTGAGGGTTGCTAAACCACTTGATCGTATTATAAAAAACCTTTTATTCACCTACTAGAAATCCAAATGAAAAAATATTGGTTAATGACATTTAGAATAAGCATTTTCTTGGGCCATTTTCAACCAAATGAAGATTCATTTCTAAATCGCCAAAGAACCCAAATAGTAGTTTGGACTACGGCATTGAGGAGGAGGGGAGTTTAGTTAGCCGGCAGGTTAGGGTGATCCGCAAGATTGACCACAACAGCAGTGCAAGAGAGTGCCTATCACTAAGATTATATTCCATTATTTGTAAGTATCATTACAAATATCAATCTGCACTTTGCATTGGCCGAAAAGATGAAACTCTTTCTCAATTCCATCATAACAAATGGGACATCTAACCGTGTGGAGGTCAATACCTCTCGTATCAAGATTGTATCTAGATGGAACTTGGAAGACGCTTAGACGCTCATTTAGAACTCTACAAGTTGATATGTTTATCTTAATTGGGATAAAATGGTTCCATTAAGTAGCGGAAAGGCCAGCGGGCGTCATGTCCATGATTAGAAGTCTTATTGCTTTCATCAAGAAACCAAATGAATCATTACAATTAAGCACCCATTCGTCTTCGGTGCATGAGATTAAGAAGTGTATTTGAGACACTAAATTGATAAAGTCCTCAACATGTAAATATGTAATAGCTCAATGGAGGGTCTCAAATGAGTCTACACGTTTTAAGTAATACAGTAGAGATCAAAATTCTAAATTGCTATACATATTTTGATGATAAAGCTTGCATGGAAGAGATATGATTGTCCGTCCATTATTAACATTACATAATCATAACGCAGTAGCAACAATTGTTAATCCTTCTTTTCAGCAGTTTAAGTCCTAACAGAAAGATCAACTTGATATTATTGGTAAAATCATTTATGGAGTCTTTAGGAATAGTGTGATCAGAAATGTTAGATCACTACTCCACCCACACAAATCCATTCACCAACAAATAGCTTGTCACAGTTCAGATTCGGGTTGACGGCATGGAATAAACGAGTGCTTAGCTTGGACTTTTGAGCGATGTCAAAACAAGTATCTCCACTTTTCACGCCAATAACTTTAGTACAATAAGGAGTTATTCCTGGAAAGTTCAGTGAAGAAAACGACGCTATATGAGATATATTAACAGAGATCGGGTATGTTTAATTCATGTGTATGTAAAAGACTTGCCGAGAGAGGTAGTTCTGCTTTCGGTTATTGTTATGATGCCAACAAAAACAAATGCTAAAAGTACGCAGATCACTGTTTTGTTGTTGATGTTTGCCATAATATTTTGATGTTGTAGAAGTTTGAAGATATGATTTTCCTTGGATAAATGTTAATCTATTTATAGAACTCATATCCTCTAACAATCCTAACAAATAAAACAAATCTATAACTAAACATCTAGCTATAGATTTAATCTAACCAATGAAATCTATAGCTAAAACTACAAAAGCAAACGTTAAGGATCCTATAAAATATTGAATTTTGTAAATTTACATAGCATACAAACAATGCCATATATTGTTCATGTTCGAACATTGTTATTTGATTTAAAAGCAAAAGCCGCAGCTAGCTACATGGTGTCTCATTAGTTTGTTATCGACCATATTCCAAACACATAAAAGGACAATCCATCTGTCATGTACAGCTAAAGGTACGAATCCGTCTTCTAAAGGATCAATTGTAGTTTAAGATAATAATCTTTTAGCATGGAAAAATGATATTCAGCAATGTTTTAAAACCCGGGTTTTGAATCGACCCGGTCGAGCCACCGGGTCACCGGGTCACCGGTTCAACCGGTTGGACCGTCGGGTCGACCCGGTTTTCAATTAAAAAAATTATTTATATATTTTCAATATTACTATATATATATATAAATATAAATCGTGAATATTTCATACATCTGGCCTAAACACCATTTACTAACAAATATAACACGTAAAAACAAAGTTAAGTTACAAATACGTATAATTATATCGCGAAAAAACGAAAAAAAAAAAAAAAAAATCGAAAAAAATCAAAACCCGGCCGGGTCACACGAACCGGGTCAACCCGGGTCGCTCCAAACCCGGCGGGTCACACCGGGTTTTCAAAATGTAAGACCCGGGTCAATTTGACCTGTTTTTTCAGCCGGAACCGATCCAACCGGTTGAACCGGCCGGGTCGACCCGGGTTTCAAAACATTGATATTCAGACATATTAATACTAAGAACTAGATTATCCAAGATATATAGGTTCGGACTTCTTTGGCGAAATCTCATATGATGCACACCTGGTTTGATATGTCCAGATATTTTGAAGTTAACCAATTTGCAATCTATCTTAAATACTCCGTACTACTCAATATCCACACTGATCACTATCTTGGTTGAATTGTTATAGTGTTGTCGATGGACTTAAACTAAACTCCTAGTAGACGTACGGATGCATTAAAGAAGAATATGAAACACCACTCGAAAATCTGATTCCTTGGTTGAAGTTGGTATATAAAAATTGTCTATGGCCGATAGCTCAACAAGTCCACATATAAGCTCAAATTTAAGAGCTCAGGGAGTGGTGGCGCCGTGGGGTGCCAAACCCACGGCGCGGTAGCTGTGATGATTTCCCAAACCCAAAAATCCCACGGCGTGGGTGGCTGGCGTGACTCAACCCACTCGGCGCGAGTGGGGTTTTAAAAAAAAAATATTTTTTTTGAAATTTTTTTAAAACAAACGACTAGTAGCCGTTATATTTGAAAAAAAAATGTTTTTTTTTGTTTTTAATGACCAACGGCTAGTTTTTTTAAAAAAAAAAACAAATTTTTTTTAAAATTAAATTCCCAACGGCTATATTATTTAAAAAAAAATAAATTTTTTTCAATTTTAATCTCTTACTACATTTCCTATATCATTTTTTACACACACACAAATCATTCTCCCCTTTATCATTCTCTCATTCACAAACACAAACACAAACACAAACATAATGGCCGGCGAAAATTGGTTCGGATTCACCCACCTCCTTCAATCCAACATGGGTGGCGGTGACGGAACTACGTCCAATCCACAATTCCCCGGATTTCCTACCCACGGTCCGATGAATCCCGAAGATCAAGCTTTTATACAAAAGCAACAAGAAGAATATCAAGCCTATACCACCCAAAGACGCCTATCACTCCAATCTCCACCACCCGAAACCGAACCAACAAAAAAAAGCCGAAAGAAAAACCCCGCAAAAAATCAAAAGAACCCGTTTCGAATGAAGGTCTTGGTCGGTGGACCAAGGACGAAGAAGCCGTGCTTGCCGAGTGTTACATCGCGACATCCGAAGATCCGAAAGTTGGGCGTCACCAAAAAAGAGACACTCTTTGGATTCGGATTACCCGGGTGTTTAACGAAAGAAATCATCAAGAACGTACCAAAGACATGCTTACGGGTAAGTGGAATCCGATGCATCATAATATTATGAAGTGGAACGCCATCTACAAGAAATGTCATCGGAACAAAAAAAGTGGCGAAAGCGAGGTTGATGTGATTGAACGGGTTTGGGCCATTTACGCGGACGAGAATAGAAATGCTACGTTTAATCACGAAAAGGCATGGAATGTTTTGAGGAAGTCCCCGAAATGGGACGCACCCGAGGTTGCCCCGGTTGATTTGATCGAGAACGAGGAAGGCGGTTCATTTTCGATGCCGATGAACACGGACGAACTTTTCCAACGCGATCAACGACCCCGCCCCGCGGGTAAAGAACGGCCCGGGAAAAAAAGCCGTTTCGAAACATCGGGGAGTACCGGAGGAAGTAACTTGTCTCGATTTGAAGACGCGGTTACCTATGACCTTCGTCTCCGTCGTGAAGCCTCGCAAAAAGCGTATGCGGCTTCGCAACGCAAAGACGACATGATTGCCAAATTAGAGGAGTTGAAATTTCTCGACTATGACACCTCTAAAATGGATCTCGAATCGGCCGCGTTTATAAATTAAAAAAAAAGAAGAAATCAAGGCTCGTCTACGCGCAAAAATGCCGAATACCAATCAATACCGCGACGTTGAAGATTCCGAAGACTCCTCCAACTAGTAGTTTTTTTTCGTAATTTTTTTCGTAATTTTTTCGTATTTTTTTTTATTCGAAGTTGTATTCTTCTATTTTTTTAGGATTGTAATATTTATTTTTATTTATGAAATGAATTAATTTAATTTGAAAATGTGAGAAATAAAAAAAGTGGGACCCACAAAAGGGAGTCACTTGGAGTGATGACTCCTCTGATTTTTCCATGTGAGTGAGTGAGTGGGTTTCGCTGACGTGGCACCCCAAAACACCCTCACTTAGATTGATGACTCCCTGCCCTCTAAGTATTAAACGAATTGGTAATAAAAGAAGTAGGGACAACAAGTTTAGACGTGTAGGTGTAGGTTTGTCCACACTCCAATACCCTCTCTCGCTCGTACAGAAACCAGCATACGACTCCCCTTTCAACTATAGCCATATCTTAGTTTTTAATTTCAGGGATATTACTATTTATGCACATCCAATTAAAGTGTTGGTATTAAATGCACCTGGATTTTGTAATTTCATAAAATGATTCGAGAAGGTCGAGGCAACCGAGGTGACTTGGGAAACTTTGCATCATATCTAGACACGTGTCTGATATAAGTATAAAGTCGCCTCGGTTACTTCGGTCGCCTTGTCTCGGTTGCCTCGATCGTCTCAAGACACATGTCAAATTATGGTGCAAAGTTGTCTGGTTCATCTCGGTTGTCTCGAGACATTTTGAGAAATAATAAAGGTTGGGCATCTACACCTTTCTTCTAGGTGCAAAACTTAAAATAAAAGCATACTAATCGAAATCTGCTACAAACGCATTAAGAGGCATTCGTGTCCATCTTAACAAAACGTCTAACGGAATATGCACAAGGATGATAATTTACTTGAAAAAATACAATCAATACGAACTTACATACGAGCACACCCATAATAAATTCTTCAACATGCTAGCTGGTTTGGTTGGCGTTTGCTTTTAAAGTAAGGTATTGTTTCATGAAAAGCTCATGAGGTTTAAAACAAAGAAAAAGACATGAAAGATATATGTCATCAAAGCTCCAACAACCATGGTTAAATCTGGTAGCGTGTGTAGAGACTAACTATCTCTTATTATAGCTCTAGCTTTTATGTTTTGGTGGGTGAGAATTTAAAGCGGAGAGTAAAGAGTAGTTATCATCTTCTTTCTCAATTTGCATATAAGTTTACATAAGCTCATCTTCCATCAATTGTTCCTCAAAGAAAAAACCATTCACCCCTATGGCATGCTCCTCTTTTTGTAGAAATCATATTCAAAACACCCACTTATATATCTTTCACCTACTAGTCCTTAACTATCTTCTTCTTCCTGCCTAGAAACAAACCTAGAAGCATGGGTATCCTTATGAAGCACTCTAAGTTTCTGATCCCACGTACACATTCTTGAAATACCATAGATTGGATGATTCTAAATTCATCTACAATGAGATGTGTGGTATAAAGGGAGATACCTTTGTACACCTACTAACAACACAAGCTCAGATTCATAAAATTACCAAGAAGTCTCTTAAACATGTTGATGAGTTAAAGAAGGCTTCAGAGTTAGATTTAGGTTGGAAGAAGATAAAGTAATATGGGTCTAAAGGTGTAGAATTTGAGTTCGGATTTCATTTACTCATGTTTACATTGTTAATCAACGGGTTTCATTTCTCTTTCTTTCACTATCTCCTTTGTGGACACCTTTATGATTTATCTGAGAAATTTGTCCGTTTCTCATATAATCATAAACTTATCGACAATGGAGATGTGAAAGATAGAAAAATATTACTCGTTGACTAACTCAGTAAACGTGAGAAAATGAAATATCCCTCATGTGCTACACCTTGCGTCCATATTACTTCATCTTCCTTCAATCTCAGCTTTAAAGACTTCTTTTACTCGTCAATGTCTTTAAGAGAATGATTGGTAATTTTCCAAATTTGAGCTTGTGTAGTTAATAGATGTAGAGTTATCTCCCTTTATATCCTATCTCATTGTAGTTTAATTAACCATCAGCAAATACATATATGGTATTTCAAGAATGTGTACGTGAGAGCACAATCTAAAACTAATACATCTGTATACCCAAGCACCTTAGCATCCTCGCGTCCTTCACGAGGATATTAAGCTTTGTATAAAAAAGATAACAAGTCTTAAGGGATGTAATACAAGTTCTAAATCCAGCATAAGTTGCTTAAGGTCATAAGCTATCAATTGTCCACCATGTTCAACAACATTGAAGCGGTTTTCAACATAGTGTTGTTGTGTAGGAGATCATTACCTCTCATATCAAGATTGTATCTAGTTAGACGCTCATTTAGAACTCCCCAAGTTGATATATTTATCTTAATAGGGATAATACGGTTCCATCCAGTAGCAGAAAGGCTAGCGTGCGTCATGTTCATTATGAGAAGTCTTATTTCTTTTAATAAGAAACCAAATGAATCATTACAATTAAGCACCCATTCGATCATCTTCGGTGCATGAGATTAAGAGGTGTATTTGAGACACTAAATTGATAAAGTCCTCAACACGTATATATGTAATAGCTCAATGGAGGGTCTCAAATGAGTCATGTTTTAAGTAATACTGATGTAGACTAAAAAACAAAGTAACAAAGATAAGTAATCTGTTGATTCAACAAGAATGCCAGAAACAATTCTGCTAACAATCGTTGATTCTGAAGAATGTCCAAAAATTAGGGTAAAACACGGCAACACAACGGCCAGTGGTTTAACTTTTATTAAACTGATAACTGTCTCGCTAGGGTTACAACAGATTTGTTAAATAATGAGTGCAAACAAAGAAAAACACTATAAATCCAACGTGTCGGATCATAGCCCAATGACAAAGTCCAACTAAAAGTGAAAAAACATAAATATGCAAAAAATTGATAGCAAAAAGGCTTTTTGGGCCTTGGAAAATCCACAACCAGCTAAAAGGTGGTTACAGGATCGTCGGCCTCCTTTTTACGCATGTTTTGACAGGTCATAGGCTGAAAACGGACTTAGGATGCAAAAGTTATGCCCTTTTTACTAAACCCCTCTTTGTCACGCGATCTCGGGCCTCCAGAAACAAGTCAGCCCGTTCTTCAATACTTGGGCCTCTATCATTCCCCCTGGATAGGAAAAATTTGCCCTCGAATTACCAACTGTATCATCATCTGAAGAATCACCATGGTAAGGCAACAAGTGATTCACATTAAAAACATCAGAACAACGAATATGACTTGGCAACTTCAAAAGATAAGCATTTGAGTTCATCTTATCCACAATTTCCACTGGACCAATCTTCTTAGCAGATAGTTTATTATATTCACCAACTGGAAAACGATCCTTAGTCAAAACAGCCCACACAAAGTCTCCTACTTCAAAGTCAACATGTCTCCTCTTTTGATCTGCATCCTTCTTGTACTTCGAATTAGCGCGAACCAAGTTGTCACGAACAAATTTATGAACATCATGCAACCCCTCAACAAAATCCTGCACTTTCTTCGGAACAGACCTAGAAATCTGAGGAGTCATAAGATCAAGAGGACCACGTGGCTGAGCAGAATAAACCACCTGGAAAGGACTAAACCCAGTTCTCAGATTAACAACATGATTATGAGCAAACTCAGCTTGATACAACTTCTGATCCCATGCCTTCACATGATCACCCACCAAACACCTTAACAGTTTACCAAGGGACCTGTTAACAACTTCAGTTTGCCCATCAGTTTGAGGATGATAAGCACTACTAAAATTGAGTTGAGTATGCACCATCTTCCATAAACTACGCCAAAAATGACTCAAAAACCTGGTGTCTTGATCAGAAACAATGAAGGAAGGTAAACCATGTAAACGGGACACATCCCTAAAGAAAAGTTGGGCTACATTAACTGCATCTATTGTCTTCTTGCAAGGAATAAAATGAACCATCTTAGAAAAACGATCAACGACAACAAATATTAAATAATTACCCCTTTGAGTACGAGGTAGCCCCAACACAAAATCCATGCTAATATCAACCCAGGGCTGAAAAGGAACTGGAAAAGGCATATAAATTCCTGCATTAGTAGCCGTCCCCTTTGAAACTTGACAAATACGACACCTCTTGACGTAACGATCTACTTCCTTCCTCATAGTAGGCCAAAAATAAGAAGCTTGAACCAACTGTAAAGTGCGATCACGACCAACATGTTCTTCACCATGCAACTCCTTAATAATTTGCAAGCGAAGACTTGAATAAGGAATACAAAGTTGATTCCCTTTGAATAGGAACCCATCATGCATAACAAAATCTGTTTTCTCTCCGGATTGCAAATCCTGCAGAACAACTAAAAAGTATGGATCCACAGTCACCATGTCACGAATGACATCCAGTCCTGGAACATCAACCTGCATGGTTACAAGTAAACCACTTCTCCTGCTTAAGGCATCAGCAGCACGATTGGAAGCACCCGTTTTGTGTTTCACCACAAAAGTAAATTTCTCAAGAAAAGCCAACCAATGCCCATGCTTATGTGAAACCTTCTCTTGAGTACGAATATGCCTTAAGGAATCATGGTCAGTGAATAAAACAAACTCCTTATGAAACAAATAATGGCGCCAATGCTTTATAGCTTGGACCACTGCATAAAACTCCAAGTCATAAGTAGAGTACCTCGACTTCGGCCCTGTCAACTTCTCGCTAAAATAGGCAACAGGCCGCCCACCCTGACTAAGAACTCCACCAATTGCAACCTTAGAAGCATCAGTATTAAGCTCAAAAACTTTAGAAAAGTCAGGCAATACCAGGATTGGCGCTGTAGTAAGCTTTTCCTTGACAACCTGAAAAGCCATCTCTGATTCCTCCGTCTACACAAATGACTTACCCTTCATACAGTCTGTCAAAGGGGCCATAATGGAATTGAAATTTGGGATAAACCGCCGATAAAAAGAAGCAAGACCATGGAAAATCCGAACTTCAGTAATGGTAGTTGGAGTTGGCCACTCCTGAACAACTGCTACCTTAGATTCATCCACATGTATGCCATCACCAGAAACAACATACCCTAAAAACAAAACTTTAGGGGTCATGAACACACACTTCTTTGTGGCTGCATAAAAACTGTCCTTCCGAAGCAAGGTCAAGACCTGCCTCACATGATTGACATGCTCATTATAAGAAGCACTATAAATAAGAATGTCATCAAAATAAACAACCACAAACTTGCCAATAAAAGGCCTGAGCAGTTGATTCATCACACGCATAAATGTGCTTGGTGTGTTTGATAAACCAAAAGGCATGACCAACCACTCATACAACCCTTCACGGGTCTTGAAATCAGTCTTCCACTCATCACCAGGTCTAAGACAAATCTGGTAATACCCACTCTTCAAATCCAGCTTCGTTAAAATGGTAGCACCACTAATCTGGTCAAGCAAATCATCAAGGCGAGGAATAGGAAACCTGTACCTCACATTAATATTGTTGATGGCTCGACTATCAACACACATACGCCATGTACCATCCTTCTTTGGAGTCAATAGGGCAGGAACAACACACGGGCTCATACTCTCACGAACATGACCCTTGGAAACCAGCTCCTCAACCTGCCTGCGCAACTCCTCATGTTCTCCCGGGCTCATCCTATAATGTGGCCTGTTAAGCAACTATGACCCAGGCTCTAGATTAGAATGATGTTGTATGTCACGCGATGGTGGCAAACCATCAGATAATTCATTAGGGAAAACATCAGAGAATTCCTCAAGTAAAGGGATCATGGCTTTAGGAACTTCACCGTCTTCAGGAACCTCCTTCCCTATTAATACAAAAACATCACCTCCCACCTCCAGCTCGTCTGCGAACTGCGAAAGAGTTAGTAAAGTACCAGTGGGTTTATTAACTACTTCCTTAGGTTTATTTGGCATCAAAGTAATCTTCACACCCCCAAACAGGAAACTATAAGTATTAATTCTCCCATGGTGAGTTACATCATGGTCATACTCCCAAGGTCTACCCAACAACAAGTGACAAGCATCCATAGGTATCACATCACACCAAAGATTATCCTTATAAGTTGTTCCTACAGAAAACGGAACTTGGACACGCTTGAAAACTGTTATCTCCCCACCCTTTTTAAGCCACTGTAACTTATAATGTTTGGGACGATCTTCAGTTTTCAACCCTAATTTCTGGACTGCTCCTTCAACTATCAAATTATCACAACTAATTGAATCGCATACAAAAGTGCAAACCTTACCCATAATGGTACAAGTTGACGGAAAGATGTTGTGTTTGAGCCAATCATCACCATTAGCTTTAGGTGTTAAGCAGGAGCGCCTTACCACCAAATTCACCCCCACATCTCCAGACACATACTCCTCCTCATACACAGGTTCTGCATCATAAACTGTGTCTCCCACGTAGTCATCATAAGCCACATCATCATCTACCTCAGGTTTAATAAATAACTGCCTCTCCCCAGCCTTCTTACACTCTGACTGTCGGTGACCAGGTTTACCATAGTTAAAGCACTTGAACCCACCACTGCCGGCCGCTTTAGGAACTTGTCCAGTATTCTCACCAACTGCTTTAGCCTGACTTGGGGCAAAACAGGATGCCACATTACCCGAACTAGAAGCACCTGTTATTACAGGAGAAGAAGAACTCCCCACTCGTCGGTTCTGCTTCTCAAAAGTCAGTGCACGTTGATACGCTTCAGAAAGTGTCATCGGATCAAACATGTTAACAGAATCCATGATCTGGACTCTTAAACCACCAATGTATTGAGAGACAAGCTGATCTTCTGTCTCTTGAACGTCATTCCTTGCAATTAGTTGGTAAAATTCGGTCGTGTAATCTTCAACAAACTTGGCCCCCTGTTTCAGATTCTGTAACCGCTGGTACATCATTCACTGGTAGTTATGAGGAATAAAATTATCCCTCATGACTTTCTTCATCTTCTTCCAACTCGTGATCTTTGACTTCCCAACTCTGTTCCTCGTCAGTTTCAATTGTTGCCACCACGCGGATGCCCGGCCACGTAACTTGGTAGCGATCAACGAAACCCTTTTGTTTTCTGGAACTTCTTTGAATTCAAATACTTCTTCAACAGCAACAAGCCAATCAATAAACTCATCAGGCTTTAAAGTGTCCCCATTAAACTCGGGAATATTAACCCTCATTACAGTCTCCCAATGCCTATCATTATTCCCACTGCGATCTCTCATCCGTCGCCCTACTGATTGTTCATCATCAGAAAAACCATCACCAAACGGATTTTCTTCCAGATCTGCATCTTCGTCCTCATGACGGCGATTACGAGGCCTCCTATTGCTCATCAAAGTGTTCATCTGGTTGGTTAATTGATCAAACATTTGATCGAATCGCTCCTCCATTATTTCCATCATTCGCTGCTCAAATTCCTGTTCATTCACATCGTGAATAGGCCTAGTTCTCCTTGGAGGCATCTTAATCAGGAACCTGGCTCTGATACCAACTGATGTAGACTAAAAAACAAAGTAACAAAGACAAGTAATTGGATCTGTTGATTCAACAAGAATGCCAGAAATAATTCTGCTATCAATCGTTGATTCTGAAGAATGCCCAAATATTAGGGTAAAACACGGCAACACAACGGCCAGTGGTTTAACTTTTATTAAACTGATAACTGTCTTGCTAGGGTTACAGCAGATTCATTAAATAATGACCGCAAACAAAGAAAAACCCTAAAAATCCAACGGGCTGGACCGTAGCCCAATGACAAAGTCCAACTGAAAGTGAAAAAAACATAAATATGCAAAAAACTGAGAGTAAAAAGGCTTTTCGGGCCTTGGAAAATCCACAACCAGCTAAAAGGTGGTTACAGCGTCGTCGGCCTCCTTTTTACGCACGTTTTGACAGGTCACGGGCTGAAAACGGACATAGGATGCAAAATTTATGCCCGTTTTACTAAACCCCTATTCGTCATGCGATCTCGGACCTCCAGAAACAAGTCAGACCGTTCTTCAATACTTGGGCCTCCATCAAATACAGTAAAGATCAAAATTCTAAATTGCATAACTAATCAAACAAAGCAACTTTATTTATTGATAATCATTTAAACCAAACCATACTGTAAATTCGTTATTAACATTACATACGCCTAAAGCATTAGCAACAATTGCTGATCCATCAACTTTATATTATTGGTAAAATCATTTATGGAGCCTCTAGGAATAGTGTGACTAGAAATTTGAGATTACTACTTCACCCACGCAAATCCATTCACCAACAAATAGCTTCTTATAGTTTAGATTCGGGTTGACGGCATGGAATAAACGAGTGCTTAGCTTGGACTTTTGAGCGATGTCGAAACAAGTGTATCTCCACTTTTCACGCCAATAACTTTAGTAAAATAAGGAGTTCTTCCTGGAAAGTTCAGTGAAGAAAACGACGCTATATGAGATATATTAATAGAGATCAGGTATGGTTAATTTATGTGTACGTAAAAGACTTACCGAGAGAGGTATTCGATACAATGATTTGCAATGGGTTCAAGATTAATCTTGGTATCTCCTCGAATTGATCACGGTTCTAAGTGGAATGATTTGTTCTTGGTGACAAATAGTAGGTTTTGTTTTCTATTCTATTAAAAAGATAAAAGGATAAATAAAGATTAAAACCAAAAACAATTAATGAAGTTAAACTTGAAAAACTAAACAACTAAACGAATAAGCTGGAAAATACACTTACTGAAAACTAGCTCTATTCGGAATAAAATCCTTATGCGGAATGTTGGACCATGCGGAATAATTGAAGTCTACTCGGAATATTGATCATGCGGAATAAGTACTCTATGCGGAATTCAAGGACTATGCGGAATAAAACCTTACTCGGAATAAC